>CATQJL010000001.1:107238992-107291143 GCA_958299035.1 Cylicocyclus nassatus
TTCGAATAAACATTCGAATAAAACATTCGAATGAAATCTATTCGAAACCCCGTTTTTTGATTATTCGAGTTTTCGAATAATATTCGAAACCTCGTTTTTTGATTATTCGAGTTTTCGAATAATATTCGAAACCTCGTTTTTTGGTTATTCGAGTTTTCGAATAATATTCGAAACCTCGTTTTTTGATTATTCGAGTTTTCGAATTTTATTCGAAACCCTGTTTTTTGATTATTCGAGTTTCGAATATTATTCGAAAATGGAAGAACTCCGAATATCGAATTTCGAATACGAATATATTCGAATGTTTTATTCGAATGATCGAATTTCTATTCGATTCGGACCCAAGTATAGTGGCGACTGAATTCGCGTGAGGTTTGTCCCTTGCCTAACACCAGACCAGCACTACATGTATAGCTATGCGGAAATTTTTTGAGTGATTTTCTGCGAGCGAAAAAATTGCGGAATCAAATATTTTTTTCATTTTTTTGATAATTTCTCTACAGCTGCGATCTCTGATAATTTTGATTTTTTTTATTGATTCAGCAAATAAAGCATGTAATTTCTATTCGATTTGGATCCAAGTATAATGTGCGTTTAACCATTAAAATGATCCCCGTTGGAGCTCCCCTCCCTTCCCCACACGAACCCCCGTATGCACAAAGACAAAACCAGGGAAGGGATCCACTGGGAGTAGGAGAAGGGAACCTCCTCATGCAGAAGGGGGGATCGACGGGGATTTCGCTTCTGCTTTTTTGTGATGATTATTCCTCTTTTCTCATCTTTTGGCAGCTTCTCGCCTCCAGCGCGTCATCGGCAATATTTTAGTCGTTGCGGAATGCCGTCTGCCGTGATTGCGCTCGGCGCATCAGAAAAATACTTCCTGCGCCCAATATATTTCTGCTGTTTTTATGGATTTTGCTCATCTTCGCTAATGCTGCTCAATGCAAGTCATGATATATATCAGTGGCGGTCGCAGGATTTCGGACGGGGGGTGGGGCGACAAGAAAATTTTTCAGATGAAGGTGCGTGTCGTTAGCCACGCAATCCGAAAAATTTTTTGGGGCGCTTCTCAAAATTTTTGCGGGTCCCCAACCTCTAAAATCTGGAAAAATGGGGAGTGGCTCAGCCACGCCCTTGAGAAAAATTTTTTATAAAGCTAACTTTTTGAAAATTTTTAAAAAATGTTTTAATTATACAAAAATAAACAAGTCGTTTGCAAATTTTTATAACCCATATAGGTAATTTTCAAAAATTTCGCGACCATTCTCGGGGGGCGGGGGCGCTTCCACTCGGTCCACCACTAATATATATATTTACATAATACTAGTTGGCAAACCCGGCTCCGCCCGGCCCTGTTATTAACATATTTGTAAGCATGCTCGATTACCTCCCTGTGTCAACTCCCAGACCCGTAGCTCAAATTTTGCAAAAAATCGATAAAATCGATATCAATCGATAACGAAGAGTAGCCTATGACGCGCTCCCTTCCCGAAGTATATGTGTGCCAAGTTTGGTCCAAATCGGTTCAGAAATAAAAATTTCTATTCCGCACATACGTACAGACAGACATACAGACACACATTCAGCTTCATACAGTGCTGGCCAAAACTATAACTCCACCCTGAAAACTGCCGTAACTCATCTGCTTCTCAACGAATTAATCTGAAATTTGGTACAGTTGTGTGTGCAACAGGCTACCACCAGTAACTAGAAAGGATCTCATTTTTGTTTGGTTATTCAGGAAAAAATCAAAAATTTCGAAAAAAGCAGGTTGAAGTTTGGCCAAAACTATAATACCACCTAAGGTTTCTGTCCATCAAAGTAATTCCCAGCTTCCAAAATCTTTTGTGCATATACATAGTCAAAAGTCAAAACAGTCGCTTTAGTCCAGCTGTGTCATGCCTTTATAAGAAACGCTTATCTGCTTTCCCTGTGCCAACTCCCAGCCCTTAGATCAAACCTTACAAGAAATCTGTAAAAATCGATAAAATCGATATCGCTCGATGACGAAAAGTAGCCTATGACACCCGCCCGGCCCCGAAGTGTATGTGTGCCAAGTTTTGCCCGAATCGGTTTAGAAATGGATTTTTCTATTCGGAACATACGTACACGCATACACACATACAGACAGACAGACAAACAGACATTCAGCTATATGCAGGGTGTTTTAAAAAATGTGAACACTGTTTGATC
This sequence comes from Cylicocyclus nassatus, assembly GCA_958299035.1. Lineage (NCBI taxonomy): Eukaryota > Metazoa > Nematoda > Chromadorea > Rhabditida > Strongylidae > Cylicocyclus > Cylicocyclus nassatus. Next base: position 107,241,186 of record CATQJL010000001.1, read on the forward strand.
GTTAATAACTCCGTTGCTTTCAAGTCTTTCGCCGAGCTTTAGGCACCATTCTGTAGGGCGAGGTTCAACTTAGATTTATAGTATGGAGCAAATCGCCGATCGCTGTTCGCTACTGTAGGATTATGCTATGAACTTCTAGCATGCGAATTTATCGAAATATGCCAATTGACAAAAGTTTTTTCAAAAAATCTAAAAAATTGTGTATTAGGGTTTTCGTGCACTCTGATTCCATTGCACAACTTTTAACGAGTGTTTTCAGCTTTTTTGACGGTGTAGTCACATTTCTGGCGAATGCTGAAAATTCAGTTGCTCGGTTTACCTAGGAAACCTTGGAAAAAAGCATCACAGCAAAGTGTAAATTTCATATTCGAAATCAGCGGCTTCCATTACCATAGTGTAGAAGTTTCTGGATTGTTTGGTTTTGTTTCGAGGCAGAGTATGGCCTCTAATGGCCTGAAATCCTTGTCGAACTTTCTACCGTAATCCTACAGTAACGAACAGCGATCTGTAATTCGCTCCTTACTGCAAACCTAAGTTGAACCTCGCCCTACAGAATGATGCCTCAAGCTCGGAGAATGAATGCAACGGAGTTATTAACGATCAAACAGTGTTCACATTTTTTTGGGACACTCTGTATATATATATATATATATATATATATATATATATATATATATATGTTAAGTTGTGTAATAAGTTCTGTCCCATTTTTTCTTTCGATTTTTTCTCAATATTTCCCGCGATGTTCTGTAAATTGTTTATATGCATTTAAAGGCTTTAAGCCTTCTCTACTAAAACTTTCAATTCGGTTTTCTACATCAGATGACATGAAAAAGTTCTACAGCGTCAAATTTGGAATATCAAACAGGGAAAAAGTTCATTTTCGACAACTACGTTACGTCGCCTTCCTAATTAGTCAGATTGCCTACGAATAAGTTTGAAGAACTTGCTACACGTGAGCAAAGAATGCTCTAACTTCTATTGCGCTTCAGGAGTGCTGAAACTTTTCAAAAATCATTTCTGTAGGCTTTAGAAAATTCTTCTTTCTAACTCCTTTTTCAACGTTGGTGTTGGGCATCATCCGAAAGCATCCTGAGGTAGACGGTAGGCGGATCATCCAGAAAAGACAGAAGGGATGGTTTGTGGCTTCAAAATTATCGAATTCGTAGGTTAAATACTCAAAATGCTAATTTTGGGAGCTACACAGCTTGGGTACGCGAGACGGCGAACGTCGCCGTAACGAAGTCTTGCCTTGCCGACTTCTAAAAAATGTCATTAAGTAGCCGGTGGAAGGAAGGGAACATGCGCAAACAGCGACAGAATAAGTGTAAAAGTCTAATAGATTGTTTTGCTTGTTGTCATGCTCGTTTCATATGTTTCACCAATAAAAATCGAGAAAAATTTGGAGGAAAAAAGATGTCGAAAATTGATTTTTCGGCTCTTTGGATTTTTTATCTCAATGATGAAATCTTTTTCAATTTCTTGCTATGTTGGGTGATGCCTGGTATGAGCCTGTAGAACAGACTTAGAACTTTCAAAATCGCATTCACTTTATCTCAAATATAGTCAATGTTGGCAAGAAAAAACTAAAACAAAAAATGGGACAGAACTTATTACACGACCTAATATATACATATATATACATATATATATATATATATCAGTGGCGTACCCAGGATTTCGGCTCGGGAGGGGGAGGGCGACAAAAAAATTTTTAAAATGAAGGTGCGTGGCGTTAGCCACGCATTCCGAAAAAATTTTTGGGGTGCTTCTCAAAATTTTTGCGGGTCCCCAACCCCTAAAATCTGGAAAAAGGGGGCGTGGCTTACGCCACGCCCCCGAAAAAAATTTTTTACAAGGCTAATTTGTGTTTTTAAAAATTTTTAAAAATTATTTTAATTATTTACAAGTAAAGACAAGTCCTTTGCACATTTTTATAACACATTTGAGTAACTTTCAAAAATTTCGCGACCCATTCTCGGGAGGGGGCGCGCGCCCCCCCTCCCCCGCCTCCCCCCCTCGGTACGCCACTGATATATATATATATATATATATATATATATATATATATATATCTGTAAGGTCGTTTCAAAAGTACCTATTTTCAGGTGTATAAGCCGCGGGGTGGTCCTAGCTTAAATCGACCAGCCCGAATACATCAAAGGATCCCGCAACCAAAAGACCCTACGCCGTGGTGTGTATTGAGTGAAAGAGTCGTACGGCATAAGGATCGCTTCTCGAAACACAATGAAGCGGCTGAGCAGCCCGGGCGAAAATTTGAAAAAGTGCGGCTTATACACCTGAAAATAGGGTAATTTCGCTTTTTTCAAACGGGCACCACAAGTGAACGGAACAAAGACTTCTAAGAGATCTGGAAGCATTCGATGCAGAATTTCATTCTCTTTCTAATGGTTATGAAACTGTTGCAAAACTGTCAATGAGCTTTCAGAAATTAACCAAAATCCAATCTATGCTTTTTGAGATGGCCAAGTTTCACGATTTTTTCAAACTTTCATATCAATCCTCAGAAGGAGTTGAAGTAACGATTCGATAGAGTAACCCTTATAGGATACATTACTACTTTTCTCTCTTTCTCGTAGCTCGCCGTAATTTTTCAAAAGATTTTTCAACAGAACCATCGATTTTGGCAGGCCCACCTTAGCAATAATCGCATCAAACATCATAATTTTTTCGGAATTTGAGACTACCAAGATGGTACTACGAGTAAGCATTAATTTTACAAAGCAAGTGAGGGTTTACGGGTTCGAAGTATCAAATTTCGAGTTTTTCGGGTACAGCCTGGGGCTCGCTAAAAAAATGGATTATGATCATTTCTCCCCGAAAACTAAACGAATCGAAAACAAAAAACAACTGTTAGAAAGAGGAGAAAAAGCTGCATCGAATAGTGCTCTTCTTTTGATATTCTACGAGGATTTAGCTGCCAAAATTCTGTCAAAAATGTATGACAAGCTATGGAAAGGAGAAAAAAGTAGTGTTGTATTCTATAAGGTTTACTCTATCAAATCCTTACTTGAACTCCTTCTGAGGATTGATATGACAGTTTTAAAAAATTGTGAAACTTGACCATCTCAAAAATCATGGGTCGCAAATTTTGGTAATTTTCTAAAAGCTCATTGACTGTTTTGCAACAGTTTCATAACCGTTAGAAAGAGAATGAAATTCTGCATCGAATGCCTCCAAGATCTCTTAGAAATCTTTATTCCGTCAAATGTGGTGCCCGTTTGAAAAAAGCGAAATTACTTTTGAAACGACCTAATATATATATATATATATATATCTTATATATAAAGCTGAATGTCTGTTTGTATGTATGTCTGTCTGTCTGTATGTATGTATGTCTGTGTGTACGTATGTTCCGAATAGAAAATTCCATTTCTGAACCGATCCGGACCAAACTTGGCACACATACACTTCGGGCCCCGGCGGGTGTCATAGGCTACTTTTCGTCATCGATCGATATCGATTTTATCGATTTTTATCGATTTTTTTGCTGAGTTCACCTACGGGGCTGGGAGTTGGCACAGGGGTGTAATCGAGCATGGGGATTCCGAATACAATATTGGTTTTCAGGATTATCGATTACTTTTATCGATTTTATCGATTTTTTTGCAAAGTTTGAGCTACGGGGCTGGGAGTTGGCACAGGGGGGTAATCGAGCATGGGGATTCCGAATACAATATTGGTTTTCGGGATTATCGATTACTTTTATCGATTTTATCGATTTTTTGCAAAGTTTGAGCTAGGGGGCTGGGAGCTGGCACAGGGGGGTAATCCAGCATGCTGATCATCCCCAAGGGGGGTGATCAGCATGCTCGATTACACCCCTGTGCCAAATTCCAGCCCCCTAGCTCAAAATTTCAAAAAATCGATAAAATCGATAAAAGTAATGGACGATCTTGAAAACTAATATTGTGTTCGTAATCTGCATGCTCGATTACCCCCCCCCCTGTGCAAACTCCCAGCCCCGCAGGTCAAACTTTACAAAAAAAAATCGATAAAATCGATAAAAGTAATGGACGATCCTGAAAACTAATATTGTGTTCGTGATCAGCATGCTCGATTACACCCCTGTGCCAAATTCCAGCCCCCTAGCTCAAAATTTCAAAAAATCGATAAAATCAATAAAAGTAATCAATAATTCTGAAAACTAACATTGTATTCGGAATCCCCATGCTCACTTCCCCCCTGTGCCAACTCCTAGCCCTGTAGGTGAACTCTGCAAAAAAATCGATAAAAATCGGTAAAATCGACATCGATCGATAACGAAAAGTGGACTGTGACACCTGCCGGGGCCCGAAGTGTATGTGTGCCAAGTTTGGTCCGGATACGGCGGAGCCGGGTAAGCCAGCTAGTATATATATATACAGGGTGTCCCAAAAAATGTATCGAACGTTTGATCGTTGATATCTCTCCTCCCAAGAAGTTTTTTGCCTTGCTTCAGGTACCGTTTTGTAGAGCTGGCTTCAACTTAGATTTGCATTATAGAACGAATCACCCATCTCTCTTCATTACTGCAGGATTACGGTAGAAAAAACATATGGTGTCAATGTGGAAAAAGCTGCCGTTTCAAAATTTTTCAAAAAAAATGTGAAAACTTGTGTATTGGGGTTTTTATGGACGCTGAGTTCAATACTCAACTATTCTAAAGGTTGCGAAGCTTTCTAAACGGTGTAACCGCACTTTTTGAGAGCATTGGAAAAATGACCGCTACCTCTTATCTGGCATAACTCTTCAATAAGACGTCATAATAAGTTGGACTTTACAGTTAGAATCAACAACTCTAACTAGCCTAGTGTAAAAGTTTTCAGGTTGTTTTGTTTTCTTTCTGGGGCAAAATATGGCCTTTTATTGCTTAAAACCCTCTTTGAAGTTTCTACCGTAATCCTACAGTAATGAAGAGGGATGAGTAATTCGTTCTATAATGCAAATCTAAATTGAAGCCAGCTCTACAGATTGGTACCTGACGCAAAAGAAAAGACTTCTTTAGAAGAGAGATATTAACGATCAAACGTTCGATACATTTCTTGGGACACCCTATATATATATATATATATATATATATATATATATATATATATATATATATATATATATATATATATATATATATATATATATATATGTATATATATATATATATATAGGGTGTCCGTAAAGTATGTATACACTGTTTGATCATTAGTATCTTTCTTCCCAACAAGTCTTTTGCCTTGCTTCAAGTACCGTTTTGTAAAGCTGGCTTAAACTTATATTTACAGTATGAAGCGAAACACCGATCCTCTTCGTTACTGTAGGATTAAGGTACAATCTTCGACAAAGATTTTAGACCATTGAAGGCTATATTCTGCCTTGGAACAAGACCAAACAAGCCAAAAACTCTGATACTACGGTGATGGGAGCCGCTGATTTCGAATTTGGAATTTCCATTTTACTGTGATGCTTCTTTCCTAAGTTATTCCCGGTAAATCGTTTTGAAACTTACCTATATGGGTTATAAAAATGTGCAAACGACTTGTTTATTTTTGTAAATAATTAAAATAATTTTTAAAATTTTTTAAAAATTCAAATTAGCCCCATAAAAAAATTTTACGGGGGCGTGGCGTCAGCCACGCCCCTTTTCTCCAAATTTTAGGGGTTGGGGACCCGCAAAAATTTTAAGAAGTACTCCTAAAATTTTTTCGGAGTGCGTGGCTAACTTCATTTAAAAAAATTTTTCCGCCCCCTCCCGCGGTCCGAAATCCTGGGACCGCCACTGATATATATATATATATATATATATATATATATATATATATATATATATATCAGTGGCGTACCGATGGGAGGGGGGAGGGGTGGGGGGGGGGGGGGGTGCGCGCACCTCCCCCCGAGAATGGATTGCGAAATTTTTGAAAGCTACTTATATGGGTTATAAAAATGTGCAAGTGACTTGTTTACTTTTGTAAATAATTTTAAAAATTTTAAAAATTCAAATTAGCCTTGTAAAAAACTTTTTTCGTGGGCGTGGCGGAGTGCGTGGCTAACGCCACGCACCTTCATTAGAAAATTTTCTTTGTCGCGCCCCTCCCCGAGCCGAAATCCTGGGTACGCCACAGATGATGTTGTAAGAGTTATGCTGCTGGGGATTAACGGTGTCAATTCCACAGCTGGAACATTTGAGATTACCGATCTCAGATGTACGAATTCGTATTGTTAATTCTTTCATCAAACATGTTATAGGTTCACTGTACGACTGAAGTTGAAGGGAGATGTCACGGATAGCGCTGAAAAAGTTAAGATTAACAGTGGAAGCCCCATAGAGTTCAAGTAGGTTGATTTTTGAATACTTATTCTCCTTTTGAGATTTCCTCATGAAATGTCCCGTATGAAGATTTACCTATTTCACATGAAGTATGATTGATTCAGACTAGTCCTCACTGGAACCAGCGGCGGGTTTGGATGTTAACTGATGTTGTCGCAAATAACGGCTGTTCAAGATAATGGCAAAAACATGTCCGGGGTACGTTTTTCTTCTCAACTCTTTACTGGTTCTCAATCAATATCATATATGTAGTACATTTAGTCTGTAAAGGCCGATACCAAAGTAATATCCCGGTCGTCAGTGAATAATGTTGGTTTCCAAAGTGTGACAGGTTTTGCTTTGGGCTGCGGTGATTCGCAAGCGGCTTTCTTCAAACCAATCAAGACGACTTGCTCATTGATATATCACTTCACAATAGAGAGGTAACGCTCATGAAAGAAAGATTTCAAGAGGACTTCTTCTATTGCATTGTAGGTCCAACCATTTGAAGCTTTACCTGACAACAAAAGGAACTAGATGTACTTCAGCAAACAAGTCGAAGACTGTGTTGGAACGTTTTCAGTGGGTTCCTGGATGGGTAAGTAGTGTGGTCACAACGCTCTGGCAAAAGTTCAAAAATATTCTTTTTTTCTAGGAATCATCAGTATCCTCATCATGCTTCGCGATTTGATGTCGGTTATTTAATGTTACAATCCGTCCAACCTATGGATCGATTTGATGATCCTAAACATAAGCAGACCCGTGATCAATGTCATGCTAGAGAACATGTGCGGTGATACATTTGCTATTGTTTCTTGATATGTCGTTGTTCATAGAAAGTTGATGTCATTCTCGTATTGTGGTTTTCGCTATTTAACTTCTCAGTTGAAATCTTATGTATAAAAAATCGTAGGTGATAAACATAAACAACGTAGGCTTGGAAATGTCTCCAACTGCGATACGGTCTCCATCAGGCGATACACGAAGCTCGTGAGCTTGGTCGAAAGGACGGCTGGTGGGTCCAAAACCGTATTGAATGAGGCCAGTACTAGCCCGACCGACAAATACACGAGCAGGGCCCTAAAGACAAACTGCATGGCAAGATGTGCGGTATGCATAGAAAGGAACAGACAACTTCGCGATCAGCTCGTCCAGGGACCATACCTAACATTGTATGTATAGGGCATTTGAAAAATCGTGACGATGGGGCGATCGCGCGCGACACGCACGCCACTAACGAAAATCGCATTTTCTCCGTTTTCATCTCTAATCGAATGGTTTTTTGCTCATGTATGATATTATTTAGCCACTGGAAGTGACTGAGCTGAACGTTGATGTGATGCCTGCTCATGTAGGCGCAATGTCCGCAGTCAAATTCGTCGTCACGATTTTATAAATGAACTATATCTACAGAGTAGATGTTTGTGAAAAGGCTGAAAACGATAAATTATCACTGAGAAGGGAAGATAAAACGCAAAACTTATACCTAGCAGCCCACCCATTGCATTATAAAATCTCCCTTATAGACGACTCTTGCATCTTTCGTTCTCACGGTCAGCCACAAACAAATGGTCTCCGCCAGCCGCTGAAGCAACGATATCATGCGGAAGAGCAAATTGAGCGGGACCTGTCAGGCAGACCAAATTGGCCCTGAAACAGATCCCACAGCTGAAACCTCACAAGAATACAATCGATATACCATTCTTTTTCCAGTAGCAGCTTCTAGTTGTACGATGCGGCTATTGCAGTATCCGTCAGCGACAAAAACATCATCATCGGTTTGGACAACATCAGCTGGCTTACAGAAATGGTTTGCATCGGCATCCGGTGATTTATGCCCACCCTCCCAAACAAGATCAAGGTCTGCTTATTTGAGTATCGCGATGATATCAAGAGCCCAATTATAAACATTTCAAAAGTTTCCAATCGTCTTCGCTTGGGCGGACTAGCAGAAGAACTTTCCGATATTTCCAGGAAGTGTGCCTTATCACTCGCGCGACATTTTTCGTGGTCGTCATTCAGCAAAAAAGTACCTTAATGAGAAAATAAAAAAGTTTGCACAAAAAACCAGAGAAAGTACAAAAAGATGGATAACATTGATCAAAATCCCTAACGTCCAAAGACCAAACGCTACAAAACTCACCCTTTCCATTGATCCTCCATTTCGCTACGATCTTACGTCTGTAGTGTACAAATAGCCATCCCGGTCTACATGGATTCCATGTGGCATATAGAATCTGCAAATCAAGCCATTTTCTTTTTTTGAAAATATATTGCAAACGACATTTGAGAGCCTCTCTATTGTTCATTCAGACTACAGTTACGAGTATTTTCACATAGACCAGAATACAAAATATGTACACAAAAATCTACAGCTACAAAAAATTGACATGCCTGTTCTTTCCTAGCTTCTTCAGTACACGAGTTTCATTTCCGTTGAAGCTAACACTCAAAATCACATCATCCTTGATTGGCAGTCTATTTTCACCCATCACAACATTATACTGATCACATGAGCTGCAAAATAGTCACCTTGTGACAAAATCAACAAGAACTTAATGTGAAAGTCATACTTCTGGTCCCATGCTCGACCCGCTCTATGGAAGATGACTAGAGTGTTCTCATCTTGGAATGATAACCCACTACTCTGGCCTAGTTTCACACCTCCAATGCTTGTAAACGCTCCTTCTTCGACTACCCCGAAAAGTAACTGTTTTGGACCAGTCTAAAGCATGAAAGCCATGAGAAAAATGAATGCGATAGAAGAGCGGGTGAATGGCAGCTATTGACCGGGAAGACCGACTGCGATTTGAATTGCGCGCCGTCCGCGCTAAAACGCAAATTCAGTTCGAGGCTAGAGGCGGGCCAAACTTACATCGCCTTTTGCCTCCATGCGCTCTCTCAAACTGGGTTTCGTCGCCTTCCAGCCTACACCCGAAGCAACTGGGGGGGGGGGGGGGGGAGGAGGAGACGACATCCACTGTGGCCCTCAGCCGGTGCGCGTGTCTGAGATCGCCTTGCCCGTTGTGTGAGATGCAAGGACACCTCGGTGAACTTGGACGTCGGTCCCAGGACGATGCGTGGACGTGTCGCTTCCCCTAAAATTTTGCAACAGCCAATTTCCTCGCTTCGTATCTCCTAAGCTTTTTCGTCACTGGTAAATTCTGAGAATAGTAATATGTATGATTCTGAATGTGGGTACAACCAGCATGTTGTTCTCGTCGTTCGGAGCGTGATTTGCAAATGTAACTCCAGTAGTAGTTGAGGTAGTTTATTCTCAAGTTTACTTGCATGTTCATAGGCAGGTACGTATTTGCGATAGTAAAAGAAAGTTCATATGTGCTCACTTTTCATAATTGTTATTTCCAGATTGAGTATGGTGAAAGAGTTCAGCCCACGAGGTGGTGGTGGAGGTTGGTTGGTTCTCATTCCCACGTTATATCTCAATCAAAACGATACAGTAAGAATGTGTTGAACTTCTGATTATCTCGATGGTTGCACAGGCATGCACTACAATGTAATGCGTTTCATGCAATTTATTTCTTTACGAGAGCTCGGTCCTGGCTGTTATTTCCGAGTCAGTACGTAAACGGACAAGGGTCAGAGTTGAACTTTCTTATTTTTGGTGCAAACGTAATATATAAGTGTCAGAGTCGAACTTTCTTTTGGTGCGTAATATATATGTGTTTGAGAGGATTGGAGCAACTTGCTAGCAGTGTTGTATACAAATAGTCAAGCAAATTATCGACTTCAAGCAGGTCGTCCTTGTTTCGTAGTGATTAACAGATTGCGCCATGGCTTGGGCAAACTTTGTTCTCTGAACCAGACCGCTCAAGTAACTCCTTCTTGCAATAATCAGAACCCTATCGATGACGTACACTCAGGAAGACCGCATGCTAATAAGGCAGGCCTTGCATCTCGCTCCAAATTTGGACGTTAACCAGAAATCTGTGGCAAGAATTGACAAAGCGCCACTAAGGTTTAGTCAATTTCATGCTTTGAACCGATTTTCTAATATCCTCTGCTTCAAGAGTAGTTTAGTAGTGTAGATGGATGCAACGGAACTATTCCACATTAGTTGACCCAAAAAATGAAAATCGTGAATTTTGCTAAAACTTCGTCTAGGGGAGTTATTTGGTATGCTGAACACGAATATGATGTTTATTTCGTGCGACAGCGCCATCCGGTGTAGTTACGGTAGAACTACGGTAAGGGGTCAAAATCATGGATTTGCCCGAAACTTGGTCCATAGGGGTTATTCGGCCCGCTGATGCCAAATACCACATTGGTTTTGAGCCGTAGCGTCATTTTCTCGGGTTACGGTAGCCACACGGTAAAGGATGTAAAGCATAGTTTTGCCTGAAACTGGTGTACGGTGACTCGGGCGATCGTGAAGCTTTGCGCACACGAACACCGTCGCGCGCTACACACCCTGCTGCGGCTTTTGCCTAAGCAAAGCACAGGGGAAGGATACATTTGCCGGTTTGTGATTCTGACTTCTACCGTAAACCTACCGTAACCATGCATGGAGATGTTTTCGTGCGGAGAAAGTGTGACATTTCTAATCAGCATGTCGAATAACCCCTCTGTGCGAAGTTATAGCGGATTTTGAGATTTTGACTCCCTACCGTATACCCACAGTAACCCGAGAAAATGACGCTATTATACAAAACCAATATGATATTCGGCATCAGCGGGCCGAATAACCCCTCTGGGCCAAGTTTCGGGCAAATCCGTGATTTTGACCCCCTGCCGTAATCCTACCGTAACTCCACCGGATGGCGCTGTCGCACGAAATAAATAAACATCATATTCGTGTTCAGCGTACCAAATAACCCCCTAGACGAAGTTCTAGCGAAATTCACGACTTTCATTTTTTGGGTCAACTAATGTGGAATAGCGCCGATGCCCAACTCAAAACCTTTAACCGTAAGTGGTGTACAAAGGAGATCAGGTATACCTTTCCAATCATATTGTGCAGGTGTCTCATATGTTTTTGATGTCATCGTCTCTTCCATGGGTGTAGGCACGCATCGTTGATCCATTCCCTGACTTACTTCATCCACTTCGCTATTGGTCGTACTATTAGGTTGCCCCAAAAGTAAACCGTATTTCTAAATAAATCAAACTGTTTTTGTTTTCCTGGCAGAATGTTGGGTATCATTTGATGAGCGGAGCAGGCGCTGCACAATGACCGCAGAAGATACATCTATGTCGTAATCTAGGTAAAGTTTGGAGCAAAAATCGAAGAAAAATTTATTACCTGAAGATCGGATTTTTGCAAAGAATAATCGTGCGGAACTCAAACTTGGCCATTATACAGTAGACACACAGTAGTACTCAAATATGCCTTTAGTGGATTTTTTCCGAGCTTAGAAAGCGAGAAAAAAGAGGTGGTCTAAAAATGGCAGACTCCGCCCAAACCCCTCCCACATATGTCATTGTATACTACAATTCTTACTAAGTGCAATTTCAAAACCTTAGCCCTGTATGTACTCTTATAATCGATAAATACCAAGTTTTACGTGAAAAACCCGAAAAAATGGCATTTTGGCATTTCGAAACCATCTTTATTTCTCAATTTTAAGCTCTGGAAAAAATCAGTAAAATTATTCGGTACTACTATGTGTCTACTATATGAGAACCAAGTTGGAAGTCCATAGGAATTTTCTGGAAGGAGATCCGATTTGCAGGGTAGCTGAAAAATTTTGATTTTTGGATCCAAATTTTACCTGGATCGCGACTTAGAGGTTCATTGGTGATCATTTTATAGCGCTCTTCGCTCTATCGAATGGTGTCCCAAGTCTGCCAGGAGAACAACTACAATTCAGTTTATCTAGAAACACGGTTTACTTTTGGGACAACCTAATAACTTCACCAATAGCCATTGGATGAGGAATAAAGTGGATTGAGTTTGGCAAGCGCCCATCGTTGAGTCGTTTGGTTTTTCAGTGGCCGTAGATTGCTTAGCACCTGCCGCGCGGCTGGAATCTCGCAAGAGCACGTTTTTGTACATCAGCGATTAGGTACTACTCAATCATCTGCCCGTGCTGTGCGTTCCGCAATCTAAAGCAGTCTATGCGATCAACGACTCAGTGGTAGATCAAGAGGCGAATATTTATTTATATTCATTTATTGGGTGGTGAAGACCAGATAGCAAATCCTAAAATCTAGCACATAACTTTGCCTGTTTTCCAAGACAGAACGGAAAAAATGCATGCCCGTGCTGCAAAAAATCTTGCAGGTAACCCCCTCTTAATTAAGTCCGCTTTCAGCTAAGTCCTACCAAAAGATAAGTTTTGGAGAGAAGCAGAATGCATGTTGTAAGGGTTATATCTGCGGACGGACTTACAGACCACTTGAAATCCATTTGTTCGTGCCTAGCTTTGAACATCGACACGCGGGGCGGTTGGAGACGCTGGGTCCGAAGCGCAATAGGCTTGCCACAAACGACACCTCACTCTGACGTATTTTCATAGACGAACAGGAAAAACAACGCAGAAATGGGCGTAAAATTTTTTGACTTAAAGTTACCCCTCTCAGTTTTGCGACAATCGCTCACTTACGCTAGTCAAGAAAAGTTGCAGTCAATTAAGTTTTACATAGCCTGTATCTGCCCGATTTTGCGTTGGAAAAAACGCCGTCTTATCTGTGAATGAGCTCATGTATAAACGATCTATTTCTGGAGGGGGGGGGGACTACGTTGTTGGACTTACAAGGGAATGGTCAGAAGTCGAAGTGGCCAATCCATGCAAATTGTATACCATTCGATGCAGCATAACATGCTGATTTCAAATCTGTCTTCCATACCTGCAGAGCGCCTTTGTAGGTGAAGTTATGAGCAGCTTTATTGCGAAAAACGCGTATACAAAAATTGCGGAATTAGGAACATTATTGCTCTATCAACTCACCTCTAGGTGCGGGTCATATGAAGTGACCTAGTTGCATGTTTTGGTCCAACACTGAGTCGAAAATGGCCTTGTACGGCCAAGTTTGCACTTTACACGCATTATTTCTTAGCAAAATAATGGCCTTCAACGGCTTATAATTTCGTCCACAAAAGCGCTCTGCAGATAGGGAAGACAGATTTAGAGTCAACGTTTTATGCTGCATCTAATGGAATGCAGCTTGTATGGATTGGCTACTTCGATTTCTGACCATTCCCTTGTTAGCGTTTAAAAAGTATTCGAAACCTTGAAAGAGATATATTAGGGGTCATCTGTAGTAAACCGCAGGCTATGGATCAGCGTTAAGGCATCAGATGTTTATTCTGCGAAAATGTGAAGAATGAACCCTGCAACCCTGCAAATAGGAACGAAATTTAGGTACGAGTACTTCTTACGAACAAACAGCGAAGCTGCAGCTGCATTAGTGTCCCCTTGCGACTGCAGACGCCTTGTATCTCGTGCGAGGCTTAAAGGCAGCGGCTCGGAGAATAGACTTACCTCAGAATTTGACATAGATGGATAGGAGGCCCTTTGGGGGCGAGCCAAGCTCCGCTCCCCTTCCTCCTTTCGCTCCCCTAACACCTTGTGCGGACGAGTATATTCGCCGCTAGAAAACGCGCCGTCACTCGTAGCTTCGTAGGGCAGAATTGTTCTAGCGCTCTCTACCTCCTTACTCTGCGTCTCTGACGGCAGAGAAAAACGCTCACTCGTCCGCGCCCGTCTCAAAGGGGTTCCAAAGAGCGAGGTTTTCCCCATGTGCTAAGGGGAGTTCATGCCGTGATTCAGGAGGCGGAATAGCCCCAAATCTGCCAAAACCCTGAAGTTAAAAATCTGCCGAGTCGCTGCCTTTAATGCGGAGGAAAGCCCAAGCAGTTGCATGCTATGTTCAGACTTGTCATTCTGTGTTCAATTTCTGTTATATGTTGAAGGTCAAAAACCCATGAAGAAAGCTGATTTTGGTAAATGTCCCGACCAATTTTCCCGGAAAAGTGTCCAGCTTAGAAAGTTGTAACAAAACAAGTAGTACGCCAACTCATCTTCCTTTCACATTTGAAAACGTGTGTAATATTAGCCTAGAGTTTTGACTCGTTACCGTCCACCCCAAGTTGAGGGTCTTGAGCTTTTGGCAGAATATGATAATAGGATCCCCTATCATGCCAAAGCCCAAATGGAGGCGCAAAATGTCGTTTCGGAGGCGAGAAAATTGCTCCGAAATAACGAAGATGCACGAGGACCCCCAGACGGCACTGCCCTCCCCATCCATGCCCGCCCATTTGTGCACGCCCATCCAATCAGCGTTCCAGAAAGCCGGCCTCTATGTTCTCGGGAACGGAAATTGTCTGAGTTTTCGCTTATTCTCGACTTCATATTAAGAATCAGGGATATGAGATGGCCCTGAAACGACAAAGATGTGGAAGTCGAGAGGTGGGTGGGCGGTGCCTTCGACTGTTGGGCTCAAACCAGGCGTAGAGAGATTGCGTAGCCGCTGTACTGCACAAACTTCGCTAAAAATGTTTTACTGAGTTTGTCTCTCGCCAACCACGGTAACCAGTAGCCCGCACTTGCATACGCTGAAACTGAGGTTTCAAAAAAGTACTCCAAAATGAAGTTCAGTAATCAGAATGAACCATTCACGGCCAAAATTGGGATTTATATGTTTTCGAGGTCCTCCTTTTCAGTAACAATGTCTATTTAGCGTAAAAGGTCAGGACACAAGAGTTACGAACAAATTTTGAAAATCAGAATGCAACGGTTAAAACTAGAGAGCCTGTTTTCAAAATTATCTGTGGTGAAACTAGAAACTGGCTTGTATTTGATCACGGTTGTGCATTTATCTACTCTAACGGTTTCCCCTTCTCCGCATTGCACGGTTCGGACCCTATAAAGGTTTCCCTCGGGCAAAATGCCGCAGGCGCACAAAAGTTGTAACCTGTATTTCATGTAGCCATAATTAGTTGACTGGTATTGTTTCGGATGATTATCCAATTCAAAATCGATTTGAACATTTTGTGCAAAGTACTTCTTGTGTTTTATTTTGCGAACAATTGTTACTATGAAAAAGAACCTCGAAAACACATAAATCCCAATTCTGCCATGACTGGTCCACTGAAATTCCTGAAATTCCTTTTACCTGGAATACTTTTTTGAAATCTCACTTTCAGCATTTGAAATCTCACTGCATTTGAAATCTCGCTTTCATCTTTCAGCAAACAAACATTACTGAAAAGGAGGACCTCGAAAACATATAAGTCCCAATTTTGACCGTGATTGGATCATTGTGATTAATAAAATTTAATTTGGAGTACTTTTTTGAAATCTCAGTTTTAGCATATGCAAGTGCGGGCTACTTTATTTCCGTGGTTGGCGAAAGACAAACTCGGTAAAACATTTTTAGCGAAGTTTGTGCAGTTACAGCGGCTATGCAATCCCTCTACGCCTGGTTTTGCCTACTGTACCAAGTCAATGACATGTTGGGTTCTATTATACAGTGTCCTCTGTCGCCCAATCTCTTTGGTATTTTTCGTTGTTTTTCTGTCACGCTTTCTTCTTCTTATACGCGGTATTTACAAGCAGTGGAAGCATATATCTACTTGTTTAGTTATACTAGTGATTTGCTTATGTGCGGTTTGCGCTTGTTGATCAGTTTACCATAGCTCTAACTCTGCATAAAAATGCCTATCCGATTTTACGTAACTCTTCTAATTAGTTGAATTGTTTCAGCATTTCGTGGGGGAGGATTTCGAGGTGATTACAAAGGTGGAAGTTTTCGTGGAAGAGGTGGCGGTGGGGATCGTGGTGGTGGATTTCGTGGAAGTCGTGGTGGAGATAGAGGCAGTTTTAGAGGTGGACGAGGAGGATTCGGAGGTGGAGACCGTGGAAGGTGATTCAGGTTTTTTTGTCAGTAGTCAAGAGTTTTTACGGGTTTACAGTTTTAGGGGTTCTCCACGAGGCGGACGCGGCAGTCCTCGTGCCGGTAGGGGATCACCTCGCGGAGGTAGAGGAGGAGGCGGCATGAGAGGAGGAAAAACTGTTGTTATCGAACCACATCGGTATGAGGGTGCGTTTTACTCTCATCTAATTAGCGCTTCTGGAATTGATATTTTCAGGTGTCTTCATCGTCAAGGGTAAAGAGGATGCTCTTGCTACTAAGAATATGGTTGTTGGGGAATCTGTTTATGGTGAAAAGAGGGTATCTGTTGATGATGGTTCTGGAACCTCAATTGAGTACCGAGTTTGGAATCCATTCCGATCTAAGCTCGCTGCTGCCATGATGGCTGGATTGGAGAATGTACATATCAAACCAGGAACGAAACTTTTGTATCTGGGTGCTGCTTCTGGAACAACAGTCTCTCATTGCTCGGATATAGTGGGAACCGTAAGTGCTGAAATCGCATTGATATAGCTACTCTTATTTACTATACGCAGGAAGGCATTGTCTATGCAGTTGAATTCTCCCATCGATCTGGTCGTGATCTCCTTAACGTTGCTAAGAAAAGGCCTAATATCGTTCCTATCGTTGAGGATGCTCGTCATCCGCATAAATACCGCATGCTCGTTGGTGAGTTTCCTAGAAGTTAATGTCACAAGACAATGTCTTCGATGGCTTAGCGTAGCTGACAGTCGCCTGAGAAAGTGTATTGTAATTGCAAAACTTGTATAGATATGCGCTATAAGGCCATTTTGCACTAGCCTATCCGCGGCATGGCAGATACATAGTAGCGATTTTTTCTTGCGCAAATGTTTTCGTCAGGTGTTGGCACTGCAGGGCATTACCCACCGTCGGATCTTCTAGCCATTATATTGTGTCGGCTTCTTAACCGCACACGTATATGTCACTACGAATCTATTCCAAAGCTGTTTCCAGGTATGGTAGACACTATCTTCTCGGATGTTGCGCAACCTGATCAGGCTCGTATTGTTGCTCTAAATGCTCATAATTTCTTGAAAAATGGCGGACATGCAGTGATCTCAATCAAGGCCAACTGCATTGACAGTACCGCAGAACCGGAAGCTGTATTTGCTGGAGAAGTCAATAAACTGAAAGAGGAGAAGTTTAAGCCTAGGGAGCAGGTCACTTTGGAGCCGTACGAAAGAGATCATGCTGTTGTTGTAGCTGAGTATCGAGCAAAGGGTAAAGGCAAATAGTTTGCCTTGCTGATTGTTATTGTTGATTTTTTGTTGATTTGTGAATATTATGTCGATGTATAGCATGGTTACAGCATGTGTGCTGATAAACAGTCACTGTTGATTTGGAGAGCAATGAAGATTTGTTTCATTGTGTGTAGAGTTGGGTTTTGGTAGTAGCCTTTCATTGTTTGGTCAGTATATGTTTATTGTGAAACACTCCATTTCCAGCTGTTATGACTGTTCTGTTATTTAGTAAGCATATGCTGCAGGGTGCAATGACTAGGCAGGAGCCTATCCAGGCTGTGCAGACCTTTGGTCGGAAGAAGACGGCTACAGCGATTGCTCATTGCAAGAAGGGTCGAGGTCTGATTAAGGTCAACGGTCGACCGCTCGAGCATTTGGAGCCTCAGATTCTTCGCATGAAATTGCAGGTAATTTTCACTATACCTTGTTTTTATAGTAGATGTTTTTATCTTTTGCCTGCCGTTTGTGGCTTCGAGTTGACTTGTTTTCGATGTAAGGTTCTGTTGCACTTATTTTGGTAAAGAATTTCTTCTGCTTGCGCTGGCCTTCCCTTTCTCATTATAAGTCTTTACAAAAGATAATGTCTATTTGTGTGTATCACTGCATGTAATTTCACTTTTGCATGCAGTTGCGCGGCTATTAGTGTTACTTTTTTTCACTGATATATGGATTATCTACACATACTTCATACCTGTTTGAGTAATTATGCGGAATGTCCTCACAAAAAGTTGTTGTGCTGGCTGAAAGCAGCGCTTAATGAGTGTCATCTTCACTCGGCCGACTATGTTGTGGTGGTTTGAAGTCAGTTCTAGAAAGTGTTTGAGCAGTTAATTTTTTTTTATTCAGCGTTTCGAGTTGACACAGCACATTTCTCTATGAACTAGTGGAAGCGTTGGAACAAGGATCGGGCACTGCCCTTTCATCCCTTTCATCGGACGCTGCCCTTTCATGCTTATCTGCGTATGGTTATCAAATCTGTGTCATAGAAGAAAACTTTTGATCCAATCTCTATGTTTCTGTGATGCAGCGCCCGCATTAAAAGCTTCTGTTTTCTGCAATTTTCGGCAGGAAGAAGGAAGATTTTTTGAATCACTTTGCTTATTACAGTTTGATTTTCCATTTCATATTAACTATGTCAAATATTTCTTTTCAATTTTGGGAATGAGATTGCTTACGATATTGTTTTCAGGAGCCTCTTTTGGTCGTGGGTAAAGAACGCTTCCAAGATGTTGATATTCGAATTCGCGTTAGCGGCGGTGGTCATGTAGCACAGATCTATGCTGTGAGACAAGCACTCGCCAAAGCATTGGTAAGTGATTTTTAAGATGAACCCTTTTAAACGTAGTTATCACAGGTCGCATACTACCACAAATATGTTGATGAACAGAGTAAAAAAGAGCTGAAGGATCAGCTTTTTGCTTACGATAAAGCCCTGCTTGTTGCCGATCCTCGTCGCAGCGAGGCGAAGAAATTTGGAGGACCTGGAGCACGTGCTCGATACCAGAAGTCCTACCGTTGATTTGTTGTTGTTGTTGGTAAAAGTAAATTGTTTGGTACTTTCCAGTTAAGCCATGAGAGATACCATTGATGTTGGTATCATTTAGAGCTCTATATACCTATCAGATTTTTTCTGATCCAAAAGTTTATACAAAATGTACTTTATGCTTTATTTTTTGCGGTTATATGCAGCTTGATGTAGGAGGATGGACGAGGGGACGTTGCATTTTCACATTAAACCATCCGGTTACTAACGCGGCAGCAATCTACTCTTAAAATCATGTGCAATTATTGGAAAGCTTTTTTAAAGGAGTCCTTATCAATTGATACCCAGACAGCCGTTCGCAGCCGCACCGTGTGGTAATTACAGAGGTGCGACGCAACCCTTATTGCGCTGCGCTACGCGGCAGTCTCTCTCGCCTCTCTAATATCTCTCTCTCTCTCTCTCTCTCTCTCTCTCTCTCTCTCTCTCTCTCTCTCTCTCTCTCTCTCTCTCTCTCTCTCTCTCTCTCAGTTACGATCTCTCACCACCACGCTATGAGGTGCGAAATGACCTGGATC
The DNA here is from genome assembly GCA_958299035.1 of Cylicocyclus nassatus. Taxonomy (NCBI): domain Eukaryota; kingdom Metazoa; phylum Nematoda; class Chromadorea; order Rhabditida; family Strongylidae; genus Cylicocyclus; species Cylicocyclus nassatus. Next base: position 107,260,644 of record CATQJL010000001.1, read on the forward strand.
ATACAGTCATTACGGCCAAAAATTCTTCTTGAATGAAGGCTTTAATGAAACAATTTCAACGAAGGATTCTAAGAACATTTAATCGAACAGATATCAAACAATGATTAGAAATACTTAACGAGTGGACCATCCGACTTACGGTTATCAAAATTTTCGAAATCGTCGAATATTGACACATCTCAGAAATGAGGTTTTTGAAAAGAAAATATCTGGAAATGGTCAAATAATTCACTCGAAATCAAACCTAGGTTTGAAAATAATTCAGCTCGATTTTTAAAATTTTAACACGAATTTCTAAAAAAGTATGAAGAATAAACAATTTAGGCCGTTTTGGTGCAGATGCTCTACTCTTTGTTCAACTTTGTAGGCAATTTCTTTTGAGAGGATTGGCTTTACCATCAAAATTAGGGCATTTCAAAAAAATTCAAAAAATTAGTTGCAATCATGTTCATTTTGTGAAAGGAGAATCTGGAATTTTTACGAGACACTCAATTTTCCGGGAAGCGGGAAAAAACTGAAGTTAAGAAATCTGACCACAGCTAAAAGTGTAAACCTATCTTCAAAGATTGTTGGAACTCAAGATGATTAGGAAAAGAAGAAAAAGATGTCTGTCACATGGAAAGTAATTTCTTTTGAGAGTCTAAGTAAGACACCTCCCAACCGGCAGCTCAAATAGGGTACTCACGGCTTAGATAATCGTCTTCAAACTGGATCCCAGGATCGTAGTTCAATGGAACGACCTGCCTCATGTTCGCATTGTTTCATATGACGGCTTATCACTTTCGCTGGCCTTCGCGCGAAAGCATGCAAGCCGGTGCAAGTCATAGTCGAGTCAGTCCTTCATATGATCGTGGGGTCCACTTTGATACCCTGAGCTGTATTCATCAACGAACCCAGTGGGTTCCGGAACAACTTGGATGCTTTGGCGCGAGGGCCAGCGAAAGTGACAAGACGTCATATGAAACCATGCGAACATGAGCGCGAACCCACTGGTTAAGATCGGTATTCACAAGTGCCGCGCTGGGTTCGCCCACCCATGACGTCACCAATGTGCTTCCATAGTTTGTGTACTATTCCTCTCTTCTCTCGGCACGGATCGCGCTAAATTACAAGCGCCAGCACGCTTGACAAGCTTTCGGGAAGTCTTGTTCGGTGACATGAATCAATGTGGTAAAACTTGCACTTTCTTTATTCTGCTCTTTATTCGAGTATTCTCTCGGACCTAAACATGACTGCCGACAATAATATGTGTGGAAATGGATGCAATCTTTTTTGTACAAGTGATCTTTCTTGCCCAGAGTCGTCTTTTACCTCATAAGAAAGATAAAGCCACATCTTTCGAAGATTGTACGACACAGCTGACATTCAGGCATTCGAATCCGCATAGTTTGAACGACTGTCATTGTGCAAGGAGTAGCTAAGTTTTATCCTAGATGCTTTTGCTTACATGACAGTAAATCTATGCTTTTTTCAAACACCTACTTTTGAACGAATTTCACACCAGTGGCAAGGTGCATATTCGCAGGAGGCGCTCGAATCTCTTTGTCCATTTGTTTCTTGTGCGAAGACGCCTGAATGGTAGGGCGATACGTTTTTCTTAAAATGGAATGTGCAAAGAGATCATAATTCTAATCTCTATGATGTAAACTAATACGTGAATAGCATGATTACTACTTCTTCCCTTTCCATTGTTTTTTATTCCACGAGATTAAGAAACGAACGATTTCGATTAAAAACCGCTTCTTTTCTTTTTCTTGAAGCGTTTGTCTGCAGACTTGATCGGAATGAGGGCAAAAACTTTTTTATTAATCTGCGAATAAACTGACTTAGACGAACATGGACAAACATAAACAACCAAGAACATAAACACGAATGCAGGCAGACTCTGTTTTCTGTATGAGGCTCCATCTGTAGTTGCAGCAGTATCAGATAAATTCTAACAATAAGCTAGCATTAGCAAACATCGTCAAGTGCTCATGATCTTTAAAATATGACGAAAAAATCTTATATATAAAGCTGAATGCCTGTGTCTGTATGTATATATGTACCAGTGGTGTACCCAGGATTTTGGCTCGGGGGGGGGGGGCAAAAATTTTTTTCAGATGCAGGTGCGTGGCGTTAGCCACGCACTCCGAAAATTTTTTAGGGGGCTTCTCAAATTTTTTTCGGGCCCCCGACCCCTAAAATCTGGAAAAAGGGGGCGTGGCGTCAGCCACGCCACCGAAAAATTTTTTTTTATAAGGCTAATTTGAATTCTTAAAAAATTTTAAAAATTATTTTAATTGTTTACAAAAATAAACAAGTCACTTGCACATTTTTATAACTCATGTAAGTAACTTTCAAAAATTTCGCGACCCGTTCTTCCCCCCCCCCCCTCGGTACGCCACTGGTATGTACCTATGTGTGTACGTATGTGCGGAATAGAAATTTTTATTTCTGAACCGATTTGGACCAACTTGGCAACATACACTTCGGGGCAGGGAGCGCGTCATAGGCTACTTTTCGTTATCGATCGATATCTATTTTATCAATTTTAATGTTCGCATTTTGCGGCGCAAATGCGACCCGAGGTACCAATCGTTGTTTGAGTAGCGTCCAGTTTGAACGCTACGCCTACCTGTGTCATTCCTGATAACGATAAATCAGTCTACCACAAACCACCGTGCACATACATGACATTTTTGGTGCATCGACCAAAGCCGAAAAAAGAAAAGTAAGTTTCCTCGTCTAGGCCAAACTCGAAGACAGTCACCACCAGGGTCAAGCAAGGGGTGTGGCATATAGTTGTAACGAATAAAAATTTTCGCCGAATGAACGAATCTTGGATAATCGGTTTTTAAAATTTTTTCGAACGGATGAATGTCGAATAATTGAATTTTCGAAAAATTTTCGAACGAATGAATTCGAATATTTGATTTTCGAAAATTCTTCGAATGAACGAATATTATTTGACTTTCGATTTTTATTTTATTCGAATTTGAATATTCGAATATTGGCATATTCCAAAATTCGAATGAACGAATACTTGAATAACCGAACTTGATCGAATATTCGACTAATTTCGAATAAATGTTCGAATATTATTCGAATATCTGAATGCAGTATTCGAATATTCGAATAACTATCTTTTAAAACTACTCGCATGAATGAATATTCGAATAACCTTTATTTAAAACTCATCGAATGAACGAATATTCGAATAAGTCATTTTTCGAAATCGTCGAATGAACGAATTATTCGAATATAGGCCTTTCTCATTTATTCGACTATTCGAATAATCGAATGAATGGACTTTTTCAAATATTCGACTATTCGAATATTCGAATAGTCGAATATTTCGAATAAATTATTCGAACACGAATATTTGGTGCTAACTATAGTGTGGCACTATAGTGTGGCACACGATCGCTGGTTACGACCCCCCCCCCCCTGATTGCTGTCTTAATAAGACCCCCCCCCTGAACTATACAATTAGGATAGCATTACTTGAAGGCCCTGTCAACCATAATGGGCAACATATCCATAATTAGCATGTAAATTAACCCCTGTGACAAAGTGTGAGCGAATTCTGAAGATTCAAGATACTATGCTACCTAAGCGAAATGGTCAAATTCCAACATGGTTAACTTTGTTTCAAAGGTGAATTAGCTATCCGTTTTTGCACTCAAGACAAAGCGCTACTCCTTCTTTGTCCAACTCAGGAACCCCGCTTAAGAATAACTCCAAACTGTGGCGGCCTTAGCTTTTAAGGGGGTGTGCCGCACCCCATTAATTATATTAAAAAAACATTTTTAGCGGACAATCCTTATATGAATCGATAGCCTAAACCTTGTAGATTTCATGGGACTGTTTGGAGCCTGATTCGTCTTCTTAGCTCTGAGTAATATTTGATGAAAGCACAGCGATCAAAAGCGAAAAATGGGAAAAACGAGATTTTGGTTGGCTTCTAATTCCACAGTTTGGAGGTATTGTGAAGAGAAATTCCTGTGATGGACAAAGAAGGAGTAGTGCTTTGTCTTGAGTGCAAAAACGGGTAGCTAATTCACGTTTGAAACAAAGTTAACCATGTTGGAATTTGACCGTTTCACTTAGGTAGCCTAGTATCTTGAATCTTCAGAATTCGCTCACACTTTGTCTACAGGGGTCATTTGACATGCTAATTATGGATAGGATACGAATATCATGTTATCACCATTAACAGATTACCCAACTACGATCCCCTCCCCTTTTGACTCCTCAATACGACCCCCCCCCCTAGGTGTGGCGTGCCGCACCCCACTCTTGACCCTGGTCACCACAAGGCAGTCTAACCTGCCCAAAAGATCCCTAGTGATCTAAAGAAATTGACTCCTAGTAGTCGTCGTCTTTCCTAGTAAAGATGGAAGCGGTTCTCTATAAGAGACCCATAGCAATCAGCGTGCATACGCTGACAACCTTGACAGCAAACTCAAGGTAAATGCGGAACCAGTTGCGTTCTCGCAAGACGAACAATCCCAAGTCGATGAGGCCCAAACGGCCATCGGCCTCATAAGTGGAGGGATTAATCAAATAAACAAAACCAAAGAGGACCTGAAAAGCATCTTAAACCATTTCAAAGAATTCTATAATACGAGCACAAAAGTTGAAAAGAAAAACTTGAGCAACGTTATTGAGGAGAAAGAAAGGGAGACCAACTTCAATGAAGTCTTAGGAAAAGCATCAGAGATGGTCTTCATGCTGGAATCACGCATGACTGAGGCCAAAAGTGCAAAAAACAGGCTGATGCAAAAAACTTCACTGGACAACCGTCCAGATATGTTCAAAAGCATGGAAACTTATGAGATGCAAAGAAAAAATCCTCAAGAATAAGTCATTGATGACACCCCAATGATAACCATCCAGGGGTCAGAATGGCTATCAGAAGATAGCAGCGCCAGCGCAAGTAGCCAGCATAACGATGTGCAAACGAACAACAACGTTAAAACACCAACGCTAACATCGCCCAAGTTTTTCGGAGTGGAAGAAGACTTCCCCGAATTTTGGGCAATTTTCGAGACACCAATTCACAAGAACAAGAACATATCCACAGTGGAAAAAATGATGTACTTGAGAGACAGCCTCAAAGGCAAATCGGACAACGCTATAAAAGGCATCCAGTTAATACCACAAAATTATAACTGGGTGATTGACACGTTGCAAAAGAAGTACGGCAATAAGCCTACAAATAGAGCAAGGATCGTACAACGCCTAGCGTTTCTGAGACCCGCGAATAGCAGTGCAGATAGCTGCACCTACGTATTCGACAAGATCTCCATGCTGATAAACCAAATGGTATCAGCGGGTCACGATATACGTAAGACCAAAGATGCAATGTGGACAGAAAACATTTTGCAAAAGTTTCCACACGAAATCGTAAAAAATGTTCTCATATCCCTCAAAGACAGGGATGAAATACAGATTGAAGATCTCATGGCACAAATCGAAAACGAATTACGGGCAAAGTTTACATGGAATCAAGAATGAAAGGATACATGCCAAAAAACACTCGCTTCCAAAGCGAAAGCCGTCAGCATGGCAGCAGACATGAGAAAACAACACTGTCGTCCTCTCCAAAATCGACTCAGAAATGCGCGTTCTGTGCAAACTCAGGACATTTATCAGTCAAATATCGTACAATTACCGACATAAACAAGCGTCGCAAAATACTCCTCGAAAAGGGGCTCTGCTGGAAATGCTTTTCCAGAACGCATACCAGCACTCAGTGTCAGAGACCCGAGTGCCCCCTTTGCAGTTGCAAACACCATTCCTGCGTATGTTTCACAAGCAAATCGAACGCAAGAGACATCGCTCAGAATCGCGGCAATCACAACGTTAATTTAAATGAACGAAGAAACTATTCTCAACGCTTAAGAGCGTCAGCACCACGATTCCAACTAACAAAGCATCTCAACAGATTGAGGACAATCCCAAATCGCCCAAAGAACAAGTCATACTAGTGACAGCAGAGGGCAACATATTGAATCGGAATACCGGAGAATTTGAAAAAAACCTTTTTTTTTTGATACGGGTGCGCAGAGAACGGTCAAAAAAGAAAACCTTGCCACCAGACTAGGTCTGCCTGCAATGCGTACGGAAACGTGCGTAATGTCCGAAATCGGCGGGCATACGGAAACTTTCCAAACAAGCATAGTCGCTATCAAAGTAGGCACAGCATTCAGGAAAGATTTAGAAATCTTAGTCCAAAGTCCAAACCAAGCCGATCCTTACCAACGGTTTTCCCTCGGTAAAACTTCCAACCAACGACAGGCAGTTTCTTCAGAATAACGAGATCTGTCTATCGAACTCGAAGCTGCGAGGAGAACATCAAAATCCTGATATTCTGGTTGGTTTAGACCACCACCACAGCTTCATCCTTGACGCGAATGTGAATACCACAACCTCATCTGGCCTGAAACTTGCAAAAACGTGCTCGGACCATTGCTATACGGAAGAGGAATGCTTGAAAATTCAGATCCTCTCTTGTTACCTAAAATATGACAGCTGTGACCACCACAGAAGAGGTGAAACGCTCGAGAACCTGTTCGAGTTTGAAGGCTTGGGTATTTCATCAGGTAACGTTTGAAGACGAAGAGGCGTTTAGCTATCTAGAAACTCACAAGCAAATATCATTCGCTCACGGGTACATCACAGCACCTTTCCATTGAAGGAGAACCATAAGCGCCTAACAGACAATTATCCTGTCGCTCTAAAAGGCTGTTTTCCCTGCACAAACAACTAGCTACAAATAACACGCAAAAAGAGTGGTACGGCAAAATCATTGCCGATTATGTAAAAGACGGCATCAGCGAACAATTAACGTCAGATATTAGAGTATGTGCAGGTACATACTATATGCCACATTCCGGAGTATGGCGTCCTCACAAACCCAAACCATTACGTGTTGTGTTTGATGCTTCTTCCAAAAAGAAGGGGGAACCATCGCTCAATGACGTGATGTTCAAAGGTGAATCTTTTATAAGAAAACTCCACGATATCTTGATTTCGAGCCGTATAAGCAAAGATATCGTTCTGTGCGATATCGAAGCAGCATTCACCCAAATACAACTTCACCCATCTCACAAAGATTTCTGCAGGTATTTTTGGGTGAAAAATTCTTATAATCCTTCAACAAAAGACAATATTGTAGAGTATCGTTTCAATAGATTGCCGTTCGGCATAACTGCGTCTCCAAGCATATTGAACATGGCACTAATGACCTATCTCAAAGTGAACAGTAACAAACTCGCAAACGAGACAGCTAAGAACTTATACGTCGACAACATCCTACTTCACGTAAATACCACACAAGAAGCTTTGCGCAAGTATCAAGAGTCAAAAACACTTTTCGCAGAGATAGGGATGAACCTGCGAGAATTTATATCTAAGGCCCCGGACAGACTTCACGCGATTTGATCGTCGCGACTGAGTCGCGACGAGACAACTGTTACAACATCATTCTATGCCGATCAACTTGCAATCGGTTGTGATACTTTTCCAGACCGAAATTTTTGAACGTGAAATGAAAATGAATGGAAATCTTGGCGATTAGATCGTGACGATTAAGTCGCGTGAAGTCTGACCGGGGCCTAACAATGAATATGAAGATAATGCAAGGCTAAAAAAGTAACTTTCATTCACGACCCATACTCAGGGGGGGGGGGAGAAGGCGCCCTTCCCTCGGTACGCCACTGCTATCAATGCGTATGTTTACGTTATTTTTGGTAAAAAAGAGGAGAGACAGTGGCTTGATAAGCTCTCTTCACTATATGATAGGATGCTGAGCTTTCCAGTCTCCAAATTAAAAGGATTCAAAAGCCTAAACTCGGTGTCATGTGGTTGTTTGTGAGCTGTAAACAAGCCTCTTGTTTGTCTGAGTCTTGCTTTGGAATACACGCGCTTGCGAAGGGAACACGTTAATGCGTACCTGACATGTTTGCCCTGTACTCGCGATAACGACATGGCCCGACATAGATGGTTCTGGGTCAAATCGAACTTCGTTTTTGGAGTAAAAGCAAGGAGTTATCTTAAAAGCTGTTAAACGCACATACAGTCGAGTAGATTTTCCGCTCAATATAGTGTGCTTGCACTGAAGGTGAAATGCGGTAAAATTTGCGCGTGAACAAGTAGCCACGCCAGTAATGCCAATATCTTGCGCGCGCAAATGGCCGGTGTCACAGGCGTAGCTATTTCTTTACGCGCAAATTTTACCGCATTTCACCTTCAGCGCTATATTAAGCGGAAAATCTACTCGACTGTATAAATGACCTCCAGATATGCTAACCATCAACTTGATACATGAACGACATGCTTCAACGTGTTCTTTCTGATCAAGCGCGTTAAATTCATAATGATGCTCTAATAAATAAATGGCTTGTTTAAGCGCACAAGCAATCACATAAAATATTGGGCTGCATGTGTACAGGGCTCCTAAATTGCAGAGTCGTTTGCACCAGCGGTCGCGCGACCGCGTCGCGCCCGGGTAATTTGCCGGCGCCGGCGCCATCGATCGAGGCGGCGCCATTGATGCCCGGGCGCGATGCTGTCGCGCGGCCGCTGGTGCAAACGACTCTGCAATCTAGGAGCCCTGTACAATATTATCCAGACTACTTTATGTAAAGAGTTTCGGAAATTCATGTGCCCTAATATCCGTTTCCAAATTTGTTGGTTTGCAGACCATCACAAACCATCTGGGTTAGTTCGAAGTATATATTAGGTCGTCCCGAAAGTATTTTCGCTTTTTTAAAATAATCGCCACGGTCCGCAGAACAAATATCCTTAAAAGATCTTGGAATCATTCGATGCAGTTTTTATGCTCTTTCAAATGGTCATCTTTAAAATGCAGTTCAACAAACGAGCTCTTAGAAAATAACCAAAAACTGCGACCCACGCTTTTTACCAAGGTCAAGTTTCGCTATTTTTCTAAATTCTTGTACTGATTCTTTGAAGAAGCCCAAGTATCCTGCGGATAGAGCAAACCAAGTAGGATGCAAAACAATTTCCGGTTCTTCCAAATCTTAAATCTCATAGAGCATCACTCGGGAAGCAGCTCGGGTGTTATTCGATGCAGCACCTTCTCCTCCTTCAAAGACATGGTTTTTGTTTCTGATTCGTAAACTTTTAGAGGGCGAAATCGACAAAAGTCATGTTTTTGTTGGCGCCTCAAAATGTACCCGAAAATTTCAAAATCTGATATTTCGAACCTGGAAACGCTCATTTGTCTTGTAAAATTAGTAATGAATCTTAATTTATCTTTGAGAGCATCAAAAACTGTGAATTTCTTAGAGTCTGACGAGTCTTCGTCTGGCATGGGTCTGCTAAAATTCGATAATGTTGTTTGAAATTTTGTCAAAAAATTATGGAGAGCTCTGGGAAAGAGAAAGAAATTGTTTTGCATCCTACTTGGTTTGCTCTATCCGCAGGTTACTTGGGTTTCTTCGGAGAATCACTATGAGAATTTAGAAAAATAGCGAAACTTGACCTTGGTAAAAAGCGTGGGTCGCAGTTTTTGGTTATTTTCTAAGAGCTCGTTTGTTAAACCGCAATTTAAAGATGACCATTTGAAAGAGCATGAAAAACTGCATCAAATGCTTGCAAGACCTTCTAAGGATGTTTGTTCTTCGGACCGTGGCGATGTTAAAAAAAAGCGAAAATACTTTCGGGACGAGTTAATAGAAAATGTAGAGAAAATATAAAATTTATCGGTCAAGTTTCTCGACACTCCGGGCGTGCTTGGTGATCGTTTTCTTTCCGTCGCTGTCGCTTGCTCCTTATTGTCGGCTTCGCGTCTCGTCTGCTTTGCCAATAGCTCCACCACTATGATCGTCGATTCGCATTGGCATCGTTGCTGTTGGGTGCTTGGTGCGCATGTGATGCATTTGGTCCCAAAAACGGCGTTGAAAGCAGGGGACTCATGTGGGGGTTGCTGGATGGCAAGACATATGGGATCGAGGGAGCCGACGTTAATTGATTCTTGGCGCAGCTGCAGCCCTACAAAGAAAGAGCTTGCCGCGCACTCAGTTTTCAAATGCAAGCGAAAATACTTTCGGGACGGCCTAATATAATGGAGAATTCGCATAAGTTTTGGAACTTCTTGATTTGGACGATTGGAACGCTCAAAAATTTGTCATACAATGAAGAGAGCGAATCAAACCATCGCCTCTCTTCCTTTTTTGAAGCAAAAATAATAGTACAGATGAACGCATTGATAGATACGGCGCTCCAGTCATATGCTTAACAAGACATCCTTTCTTGTTATTATTGTTTTTGTTTCAGATTGTTTTGTTTTCTTACAAGTTTTACGTCAGTGGGGGCTTCGTAAAACTTCATGAAGTCCCCACAATGCGACTTTGTTTCAAAAGTCCCCAACGCAATCCGGCCCCTGAATAACAATATCCCTCTTGTTTTCTACCGCGAAACGATGTCGAGCTTCATCCCACACCATCTGTGCCGGGCTAATAACAGAAAGCTCAAAGGCCAACTCACCGATCTTGCGATCACGCAGAGCCTTACATAAAGGTTAGTGTATAAGACGCATGATTTTCTGCGAAGCGGCTGCAAAGGAAGCTGCTAGTAAATATCACTGAAGCTACCAGCACTTGCTTACACCCTCTCTTAACACGTTGACGAGCAATTTTTTTGGTTTCTGCCGCTATGGACGGGCCACTTCCCTGCATTTCCACGCCTGGCTGCGTGTATGTAAGCATGCATGCGTGAAGAGTGGGCGGGGCAGCTTTGCCCCTTTTGGCAAGCCCCTTCTACTCGAGAAAAAAATGCTGGATTTGCTTGAATTTCAATAATTTCCTGCAAATTCCAACATTTTTGGAAATGAACAGAGCTTGCTACCACGTTGTTAGGGTGTACCTGTGGGCGGGCTAGGTTGAATTCGGTTAAGGTTCCGCTGTCCTTCGTGGCCTCTTTGCGCTTTGAGAAAGAAAAAAGCCTTTTGTAGAAGGCGGAGTGGCCGGAGTTTGCCAAAACGGGGGCGGTGCCAATGAAGTACGTCTTATCTTAGGGTGATTATGTAAGCATAAATTAGAACATTTGGATACCTTGAAGTTGAAATTTGAGGTGTCCCAATTGCGTGGAGTCGTCCCTGGGGACAAACTGCCTGCCGCGCACCATTGCGCGGCGCTATCAGTGTATCAATGTTCGGCTGCCTTCGTCTGAATCTAGTCCATACTGGAGAAGCCGGGGCTAGCTTGGAAGTATGAGTACGCTGGGCTCATTTTCAGAAAAAGAAGGGGATGCTGCTGACACTCTCGCTTCAAGGACAACTTACGAGAAAATGATCAAAACTTAGCCGTAAGCATGTTTTTTTCTCCTCGCATGTGTCCCGCTTATGCAGGGTCTGCTTTTCTTGTCGGATATCTCCATGTCGTCCTATCTGGACAAGGTTTTCGTCTATACCAAGTTCTCGCAGGTCGGCCTTGATTTTGTCCATTTATCTTGCCTTGGGCCTAACTCTGGGTCTTTTGCTTGGTGCCTTCGCAATCAGGGCTAACTTTGTGATGTGACTTTCATCCCTTCTGCGCACATGCTCATACCATCCTAACCTTTTCCTGCATTTTCTGGGCAATTGGAGCTACTTTCATTTGCGTTCGTATAGTTCAAGTGATCCTTCAGTGTGACTCCTAAGGTCCATCGTAGCATTCCTGTTTCCATGACACCGAGCTTGAGCTCCTCGTTCCGCGTACAAGGCCTGCACTCACTACCATTCAGTGCTGCTGGACGGATAACGGTCCGGTACGGTTGGGACTTGAGATGCACTGGCATTCTTTTGTAGCACAGAACTCCTGTCAATGCATTCCATTTCATCTATGCTGTCTTCATCCTGCTTGCGACCTCCTTTTGTAAGCTTCCCTCCGCTGAGATCTGACTGCCTAGGTACTTGTATGACGTTAATTTCTTTAGTTCTTCACCATCGATACTTATGGTACCAGGAGCTTGTTTCCCCACTTCCATATATTCTGTCTTCCTGATGTTGAGCTTCAGGCCATACAACTCGAACCTGTTCTTCCAGTTTTGTTCCTCGTCTTGTAATTCCTTTTTGGTACTTGCTATCAAGAGCACATCGTCTCCGTTGAGAAGAAGTCCAAGGAGGTTCACGTCTAAGCGATTCTATCACGACGTTCATCACAGGGATGAAGAACAAGAGAGAGAGAGAGAGAGAACTTAACCTTGGTGTACTCCAATCTCGATTTAGAATTCTTTCGATTGCCCTGCAGTTGCTTGCACGTGGCTTGAAGCGTTGTTGTAGATCAATTTCATCCACTGAACATACTCCTCTGGCACCCCGTATTTTCGTGAGGCCTCCCTCCCGCCCCCATATGACTTTATTAACTGGCTTACCCGGCCCTGTCAAAAAACTATGGTAAAGTTCCCATTCCTATTTCTGTGCAACCTTTTCCTGTGCCCACTTCTACATGCCAATTCCCTATTCCTGCTGTCTCAATAATCAGCATGCTCACCTACCCCCCCCCCCCCCCTGTGCCAACTCCCAGCCCAGCTCGAACTTTGCAAAAAATCGATAAAATCGATAAAAAACGGATATTTTGTAAACTGATATTGTATTTGTAATCAGCATGCTCGATTACCTCCCTGTGCCAACTCCCAGCCCCGGAGCTCGAACTTTGCAGAAAATTGGTAAAGGTTATCGATAATTCCATAAGCTAATATTGTGATAGTAATAAGCATGCTCGACTACCCCCCCCCGTGCCCACTCCAAGCCCAGTAGCTCAAACTTTGCAAAGAATCGATAAAATTGGCAAAAGGTAGTGGACGATTTCAAAAACTAATACTGTATTCGTAATCAGCATGCTCACTTACCCCCCCCCCCCTGTGCCAACTCCCAGCCGGTGGCCGTAGTATGCAAAAAATCGATAAAAAGCTATAAAATAGATATCGATCGATAACGAAAAGTAGCCTATGACACGCTCCCTGCCTCGAATTGCATGTGTGCCAAGTTTGGTCCAAATCGGTTTAGAAATAAAAATTTCTATTAAGCACATACGTACGCACATGCATGCATAAAGGCTGCTGCATGACGAAGGCGGGATACCTTTGGGCGCGATCGCTGCTCTATTAGCCGCAGAGCGCATAAGGCGCAGGATTTACAACGGTGAGGATGCGTGCGCGCGTTCGCGCTCGCTTAACTAATACCACTTCTGCGCCTTCGTCATGCTGCAGCCTTTATATACACAGACAAACACACATTCAGCTTTATATATAAGATGGAGCACCTTATCGATCGAAGGCTTTCTCCAGGTCTAGGAAAGCTGTCTGCAACTCCTTCTGCTTCTCTCCATATTTCTCCACTACTGTCCGACCGGAGTGGATTGGCGTCAATTGTACCTATCCTTTCACGAATTCGCGCTGGTTCGGTGACAACTCTACAGTATCCCGAAGACGCTTTTCGATCATTCGATTTTTGAAGAGGATGCGCAGTCTGCTATGTCTTCTGTGTTCTTCCATATCGGGATCGTCGTGCTGGGAGCAAGAGTATGCCTTGCGACTGGTATAGTATACCAATCGCGTACTCTTGCTCCTCATGATTTGATTGAGGCCATGTGGCTCAGGATTGTCCACATATAGTATTTTCCAGAATTCGCTTAGTAAGTCGCTTGGGCCAATCGCTTTGCCGTTCTTTGTTTTTCTTATGGCTAGCCGTACTTCCTCTTCCGTGACTGCTGTTACTGGTTCTTCTATGGGATGGATGATGGTGCTGCCTGCCGTGGCCAATTCTTCGGAGTGGATTCTCGATCCCTCGGCGATGTCCTCTGGTTTTCTTGGCGTCTTACCAAGTGTGTCCTTGATAAGGAAAAAATGTTCCATTTTTTTTGTGGATTCAGCTGTTCTTCTCGCCATCCGGTATATCTCACGTTCTCCCTCGCAACACTCTCAAGGATTGTAGAGCTCTTTCTCGCCTGTTTTCCGTTTTTAACGGAAGCCTTCTCAGCGTGTTTGGCTTGTGCGTATGTCTGGCGATCGTTCTCCGATTTCGTCTTATGATATCACTTTTACGCATCCCTCTTCTTTATGGCTCTTTGCACTTCGTCGTTCCACCACCACGTTTCTCGATTTGTCCTTCTTTTTCCTGGCTTCGTACTTCCCAGGATCGTGTATGCCACCTCGATCTTTCAGGCTCGCTCAGAATCGCTTCGTTCTTTTGCAAGCTAGAGTTGTTAGCAGTGCTTGTTTCGCTGCGTTATGGGTTTTCAATCTACCATTCAATGCATGTCCTGATGTTTGTGGCTCTCCTGATGTGCTTATCCGTTGTTATATTGATGTGGAGAAGCAGTGGTTTGTATTGTGGTATGCAGGTCTCACCGGGGATGAATTTGCAATCCTTTACGTTTTTGAGGTCACGCTGTCGGATAGCTCAGAAGTCTACCTGCTTCGTTGGTCGCCACTCGTATACTATGAGGTGATCATCCTTCTCAATGTAATATGCGCTCGCCAAGACCAGATCATGAGCTGCGAATCCAGAATGCGCTCACCTTCTTCAATGCATGTTCTGTATCCGTGGCCTCCTTAACAGTTGCCGGCTTCTCCTCGCCTTTTTATCACATGTCCGTTGAGGTCTGCTCCTAGCAGGAGTGTCTCTTCTGGTGGAATTGAACTGATGTGGTTATCCAGCTCCTGCAAGAATGCGTTTTTCATCGTCCTTCCATCCGACTTGTGGCGCATAGGCGGTGGTCACTCGTAGGACCTGTTTCCCAGTATCTACCTTTATGCTCATCAGACGATCGCCTATGCGCTCAACGTCAACTATATTCCTCCTTAGATTTTCTGAGACAGCTATACCAACCCCGTTGCTGGCGCAGGTGCCACCGTTGTAGAGGAGCTTCTATCCATCTCCGATGTCGCTGACTTTGCCCCGCTCCACTTCGTTTTCTCTATGCAGGCTACGTCTACTCGCCGTCTCTACAAAAGATCTGCTAACACTTGAGAACGAGAGGTGAGTGTACCCATGTTGATAGTAGCTAGACGGAGAGTCTGCGATGCCTTGGATCGTTGCCTCTGAGGAATTAGTCGCTTGGCCGTCCGCGTTCACCTTGCTGAGACGCCCACTATTCGCATTCGTCGAGCTCGAATGCGCGTCGTTTCTGGGGACGCTCTAGCTTTTACTCGAGATGCTTTGAGACATGTCTGCATTTATGATGCGACGGGGTGTTTCTCAGCCGGCTTGTCGCATGCCCTTCTTCGGAATGGCGACCTAACGCTGGAATCGTGAGCAGAATTTTTGCTGCAGAAATTAGGCTCAGAGTGGAATCGAACCCGCCACCATCAGCAAGGCAATGTTACATAGAGCACTAACCACTAAACTATGTTTAGCCGTAAGCATGTTAAAGTGCGGATTTGCCGAATATCCTATGCATATGATGCACGTTCCACACTGAGCATTTCAGGAACTATTCTGTATTTTCGTGAGTATGCTTCTCTGCTTAGTAAGGGTCCTCAATAACGCTGTTCAGCATATAGTGGACACATATTTAAAATCGGCGTTTCAATGCTGTGATGTACAACTTGTTCGGAATGGCTGAGTAAGTTTTGCTGTTCTTACATAGTATGAGATTGAAATGCTCTAAAACTCCACAAAAGCGTCAAGCTGTAAGGATGTTACGATTTTTATCGTTTATAATTCTTCCAGCCATAGGTTTTATCCCTTTGATCCCATAGTGAGCTGTAGAACAGCAATCAATAGAGGAAAGGACCAAAAGAAGTCTAACAAGTAGAGCCCAAACCTCTGCCCAAAGTTCTAACATCTCAAATCAGAAGAAACGTCTAGCAACGTCTACTGCAAACCGTTAGTGAGAGCTTGAAGCGCTGATTTTAGATTTGCTTTCCTTATCTGCAGAGCACCTTTAAAGGCAGTGTTCGGGCAAGATGGGGGTTTTGGGATTTGAGTGTCATGCGAACACAACTCGCGCAAGTGCGATGCCATAACGCTCGACCTAAAGCAAGAAAAACGACCGAAAAGTGGGGAAACTTACGCCTTGGGCGGGATCCCCCGAGCTGTCCGAATTCCTGCTATGCGGCAGAGTCATAATGTAGGGTCCCGCAGCGACTCTGCGTCTCTGCCTTGGTGGGACCGTCGAACTTCAAATTGTGCGTCTCTAGAAAACGTAGGCTCTCGCCGTTTTCGCGCCTTCTAATGTGGATTTTCGGATTCAGCGTTGAGGATAACACCCGGTAAGCGGATTTAAATCGGGTTTTTGTCCGGACACTGCCTTTGAAGGCAGGGTTTCACCAGATTGGGGGGTACCTGGCTCTGGTATTAATGTAATAGTGGACACTAAGCGATGACAGAAGTCTGCAGCGCGAAAGGGGGTCTACGAAGTCGACAAATCGCCCCCCAAGTGGTCCGATCTTATGATAGGCTCGGGGGAGTACGAGATGCATGCAAGATAGAGACGCAGAGTCGTTGCGAGACCCTGCACTCATGACTATGTGCGCTATGCGTGCTCTGGCCTTGTAGCTCGAAATTGATCTGTGGGCGGCGTTCGGGCTTACCGTAAGATTCGGGCCACTTGGGGGGGGGCAATTTGTAAACTTTGTTGTCTAGGGGCAAGAGGCGAAACAGGACTATTTTTTCCTAACAAAATTTTCATAATAAATGTCGTCGATTCGTTGACAGCACGGACTGCTTAAACATTGCGGATTACGCGTGGTGCGGCTGAAATGTTGCGAGAGCACAATGACAAATTTGTACTGCGGCAAGTTTCTATCTTGTGGCGCGTGCTCTACAGTGATATTCACAACGGAATGGTCAGCAGTTGAAGGGCCAATCAAATCAAGTTACATGCCATTAGATGCAGCTTAGAACGCCGTCTTTGAACCTGTCTTCCTTATCTGCCAAACGTTTTGCGGACCTATAATCCGTTTTGAGTCGTTATATTGGTGAGAAATGTGGTGAAGTTCAAATTTGGCCGGAGAGAGCCATATCTGCCTCAATGCTCGGCCAAAATATGGAGCTAGGATATTTTGTATAGCCAGCGCCTGATGGTGATCAAAAAAACAATAATGCGCTCAAGATCGCAATTTTTATGCAGTTTTCTTGCAATTAAACTGTTCATAACCTGGCGAAATCGTTTTGCAGATATTGAAGACAGATTTGGAGTAAGTGTTCTATGTATGCTGCATCCAATAGTAGCAGCTTGTTCAAGTTTGCCGTTTTGAATCTGATCATTCCCTTGCCAGTCCGTGCAGTCAACGAATTGACGGTAGTTTATAGTGGACCTGGTAGCATCATTATGGATTTATTCTACAGCAGCTTCCAATTTTGAAAATCAGTTTTGCCCAAAAAACCGAAAATGGACATTTTCCTTTTTTGCCTTAATGTGAATGCTTGTATTTCTCGATCTTAAAAATTCAAAAAACACGGCAAATGTGCATTTAATCCTGATAAGAGAGTATATGTATTTGTAAGTAAATGTCCGCAAGATTATTGCAGCGCAGGGGAATCATATGTCAGCTATATTTGAACTACATCTGCTCAATATTATTTCCAACAGTGTGAAAATTTTGGAAGTTAAAGTCACGCGCAGTGACATAAGAAGTCTTTCCGGAGAAAATACTTGGCGATCGTGGTCGATATGTGATTTATGTCATAAAATTCGCCTTACGCTGATCTAATCTGCGGAACAGCATTTCGGAAAAACCGTATTTTCCCTTATCTGACGTGTTTGCACAAAAGTACTAAAGGTATCGAATGGTTTACTGGTTAACGCTGTCGATTATTATACAATGAGTGCTCTTCTGACCTCGGTTGGTGCGAATATTTTTGAGTTAGTGCCTTCGGCGCTAATTCTTTTAAGAAAAGCGTTCTGCAGTTGAAAGATAGTTGCGAGATTAACGTTTCAAGACAAGCATTTTGATATGTAGCATATTCCGGAAGGCCATGGTCACCAGTTGTCCTTCTCTTGTAAGATGCCACCATAATGAAAGGGTAGTCTTGGATATTCTGCAAGTTTGCACAAATTCTGACTATCCTGTACTTGGTGTTAAACATTCTCTCTTTCTCTTTTTGAACAAGAATTTTTTCATTTCCTCTTCTTTGTTTGAACACGTCCATTTGTTAGATATGGCGTCGCATTAAAACATTAGCGCAAAAGACTTCCTCCTTTTTTCCTTACTGCCAAGTACTACAACAGTTTCTTCAGTCAAGTAGGGAATTCATTATCATTTATTATTATTTTGATACTGGTATATTATTGAAAAACACTGTTCATGTGAGAAGCTGAGACTTTGAATATAATCAGAAATCGAGAAGCTTTTAAAAAGAAGTGAAGATTGGACGTTGAGAAGATTGCACAAAGCAACTCGCGTAAAAGATGCTCAAATGTTACTCGGTCAGAAAAATTGTGGTCTGGACTGCTATCGCTCAAATACACTTTTGGGGTGGTCTAAACCAGTGTATTGTTTATCAGGTATCCACTAACCTAGCACTCCAGCCCCGGACAGACCTGACAGGAGTTCCCAATAGATTAATCTGATTGAAAAGAAAAAGTGGAAGTGAGATTCTCGCTTAGGACTTTGTAAGGCTTTGAAAATGCAAAATGCATAGAAGAATTACCAAGTCTAATGGAACTCCGGCTTTGTAAAAAGAAAGAAGACGACTTGTGCCGTGGAAGCTAGCCGGGAACACAACATACACAATTGAATGAGTATAATTTCATTCTTTTTCGTGAAACAGATCTGCGAAATGTATAGAGGAATGATCAAGCGCTTAAGCATAAAGAAAGTGTCAAATTGAACGATCAGAATGTAAAGCTCAACATCAACATATCAACAACAAAGATTAACAAAATTACAGTAATGAGATCGATTTTACCATCATGCAATGGCTTATTCAGTACAACTCTGCTAGTTCCGTAACTGTTGGCAGAGATAGTGCAACGTGTTGTCAGAGGTGATCCTTTGAGAGATCGCACGCTTGTTCCAGAGACGAGGTAACAGCTACTCTGCCTTGCCCAACCCCATCGCACTTCACACGGCCTGCCTTGATTGCAATAGTATGACATGGAAGCACACCTTAGCGTTTCCTAAGGATGATAAAATTAGTGAGGAAAAATTTGGATTCATCTCCCCGGAATGGGTTGCGAAATTATTGAAAGTTACTTACACGGATTATAAAAATGTGCAAGCGACTTTCATGGGCTTGCAAGAATTTCATGAATCAAGCCAAAGATTTTTTCGGAGTGTTTTCCACTCCCCTTCCCCAAACAAAATCCTGGGACCGCCACTGTACACCAGGGCCTGACACAGATGGCGTGGGATCAGAGTCGACATCGTTTTGCGTTAAAAAACACGAGAGATACGTTATTGCACGTTACGGGACAAACATTCAGATATGTATTGAAGGTGTTCCTTTGCAAGCGCTTGTATTTCGAAAGCAAAACTCAAACGAACAAAAAGCTTGTTTGCAACTCACAAACAATCACATAACAGAGAAGGCTATGTGTATAAAGTACTACTCTCGAACTACATCATGTAAAATGTTTTAAAAACTTATGTTTCCTAACATAGATGCGATAGGGGGAGCAAGGTTTCCTCCACAGGAAGGGGGTTTTGGCTGTTTCTGACCTGGAAAAGTGAAGGGGATAGCTGGGCCTGAGATGAATGCTGACGCAAGCTTACATGTCTAGCGGGAGCGGGAGTGAAAAGAAGGAAAATAAGTGGTACAAAAGTGTAATATAAAGATTTTCTCAATCCTTAGGCTTTGGAAAGTCATCCAACAGAGTTTTTTTTTGACTCAAGAAAGCTTTATGTTTCATCAGTCGACATACCATTCGAAAGCTTGGAACATACAGAATCGAAGTAGACCATCTTTTTTTCCAGCTCTCCTGTGAATTCAGACATAAAAAATCATATATGTTTTTAGCATTAGCTGCTTTTTGCAATCACTTGGAGCTCCATTTTTGAAAGAAAGTGGAAAGCTAGAAAAAAGAGACGGTCACGTTTACTGGCGAAGTTTTGCTCTGTAATGGGAATAGACAAATTTAGACAACTGGGCATTTTCAATCACTCTTTGCATAAAAAATTTTCTACGTCGAAACCGTGTTTCATGAGCTTTCTAAAAGTATATAGGTTGTTGGATAAGAAACTCGTGGCTTTTCAAAAATGAGGTAGTGATATTTAGTATTAACTTGCTTTACCCCGCTCCTGCTTTCTATGGGTCGCCTGAGCAAGACTTTTTTGAACTGGAGAGCTTTGTACGCCAACGCTTTGTATACCATTCGATAGCTAAGAACACGAGGAATCGACGTAGAGTGTCTCTTTTTTCCTAGCTTTTCTCTGAAGCGAGATACGAGCAGTTCTATCTAGCTACAATGTCAGCCAGTTCTGGTTAAATACCTCTTCAAACCAAGCAGGCCTTTTCGAACTTTCGTACATGATTCGAAATCTTGAGAAACGAGTAATCTGACTGCTCCTTTATTTGTTACTAGCTGGCTTACCCGCCTCCGCCTGGTCCTGTCAAAAACGATAAAGGTTCCATTTCTATCCCTGTACATCTTTACCTGTGCCCACTTCTACATTCCCTATTCCCGCTGCGTGAGTAATCAGTATGCTCTACCTTCTTCACCAACCCCCCAGCCCCGTAGCTCAAACTTTGCACAAAAAACAATAAAATCGATAAAAGTAAGGATAATTCTAAAAATTGATGGCGTTATTCGGCTATCCGGGCCCCAAAATGTTTTTGTGACGGATCTTGCTCAAACTCGGTATGTGGGGGTTATTTGAGCCGCTGATGACAATATCATAGTCATCGCGTGGCAGCGGGTAAAAATCATAAACCTGCCTGAAACCTTGGCAGGGAGTTACCCAAAGTGCTGTTCAAAGAATATCGTGCTCAATCCCCGCGATAAAGGTAATTCGTGTGGTATAAAAGTTTCCCACGACCGTAATGCTTTCCTTATAGGACCACTGCCGCGCGCGATACATCCTTCGGCGGCTTTTGCCTAAGCAGAAATAGGGGAAGGGAGATTTGTCGCGTGCGATACACCCTTCGGCGGCTTTTGCCTAAGCAGAAATAGGGGAAGAGACATTTGCCGCGTGCGATACAGCCTTCGGCGGCTTTTGCCTAAGCAAATCAGTGGGAGGGAGATTTGCCGCGTGCGTTACACGTTGGGACAGGTTATCAGGATGGCGCTGGAGACCGCCATGCAAAACGACCGTTTCCCCATTTTATGAATATTTGGGATCTAAATTGGCCCTGCCCGTTCAAATCCTGCAACTCACACAACTTCACTAATGCGTTATGACAGCGAGCAAGTTTCATATTCATAAGCAGTATACTTGCGAACCGTTACAGGTAAGGTTTTGAGTAAATCTGGAACTTCGACCCATCTACACCCACCTAACCCAAGAGAATGCAGCATCCCGCGAAATCAACATGATATTTATGTTCAACGCGCTAAATGACCACCTTAGACGAAGTTTGAAGCAAATCTGTGCTTTCGACCCCACACCGTATATAACCACCCTAACTCTATGAAAAAGTGCCAATATGCAGAGAGAGTACGAAATTCGTAATCACCATGTCGAATAAGTTCTCTGGACCGGACCAGCCGAATCCATGATTTTGACTTCCTACCGTACACTATACTTTGGGAAATTCGAATTTTTTTTCGGATATTCGAATATCGAATAATATTCGAAAATCGAAATTCTCGAATATTCGACTATCGAATATTATTCGAAAATTGAAAACTTCGAGTATTCGACTATCGAATATTATTCGAAAATCGAAATTTCCTAATATTCGACTATCGAATATTATTCGAAAATGGAAGTTTTCGAATCGAATAATATTCGAATATCGAATACCATTCGATATTCGAATTTCGAATATCATTCGATTTTCGAATACTATGCGAATAAATTATTCAGTGAGACTACCTGTGAGAGACCAAAACATCTCAGAATAAATTTTTTCAAGTATAGACATTTTTTTATGTTTCAATTTACAACGAAAAAAAACGGTTCAGTTGCAGCCCCGGCAAGAAGATGGGTGCCGATTGTGGCGATGTTAAAGTAGTCCCCCCCACCTAAGCGATGACTGATTTTCGGAGCGAAAAAGGGGGCTACCAGGCCTGAAATTGGCCCGTAAGTGGCCCGGATCTTGCGGTAGGCTCGTGAGTCGAGATGCATGCAGGGTAGAGACGCAGAGTCGTTGCGGGACCCTGCACTCATGACTGTGTGTGCTATGCGTTCTCTGGCCTTGCAGTTCGAATTAGCTGTACGGGCGGCATTCGGGCCTGCCGTAAGACGGGCCACTTTAAGAGCAATTTTCAAGTTTACCAGACCCTCTTTTTCGCACCGAACTTCGTCACCGCTTAGGTAGGGGTCCAATTTAACATCGCCACAAATTCTCGGACCCATCTTTTGGGACGCTCTTTAAGAACCTAAAAGCGTACGTGACAATTGTAAAGATTTCAAAAATCAAAGAAGATTATTTATCCTCATTGAGAGTTGTGGACTGACATACAGGGGTCCCAACAGTATGTGAATCTGTGGGCTGACATCAACCTAGACTTACAGTTTGAAGCGATGTATCGATCGCTTTTCACTGTTGTAAATTACCGTAGGAACACTGAGGAGGGTTTTGAGATCAAGAGCAGTTTGCCCAAGAATGAGAAATAAAAAGGCCGATCTTACACTAGGCTTCTAAAGGCACTCACTATATAAAGAATTTGCACTCAACCGTTACGCCTTTTGCAAATTATGCCAGGTACATCATAACAGATGTTTTCCAACGCTTTTCAAAAAAGAGAATGCACATTTAAAAGGCTTGAAAGCGCGTGCGTAGTTAAACATACGTAAAATCCTGCTACATAGATTTGAAATCTCTTTTTGTTGGGAAACTCTTTTGGATGTCTCATTTCGCAGTTGCTCTTTATGCTAAGTTCATACCGTGATAACACAACAAGAAAAACATAGGTGATTTGCTTTCCTATTTGTAAGCTGAAGCCATCCCTACAGGATGTTACTTAAAGGTTGGCAAAAGACTTCGTGAGAGGTATTAGCAATTAAACACTTTGTACATACCCTTGGGACACCCCGTATATGTTGTGGATATCGAATTTCCGAATATTCGATGCTTCGAATTTTAGAATAGTCAATTTTCTTATCGAATTTTCGAATATTCGGTGCTCATCGAATATTCGAATATTCCATGGACATCGAATGATCGAATTAATGACTATCGAATATTCGACTATCGAATAATATTCGAAAGTTGAGAATTTCGAATATTCAACTTTCGAATAATATTCGAAAATGAAAATTTTCGAATATTCGACTGTCGAATATTATTTGAAATCTCAGATTTTCGAATATTCGAATTTTCGAATCATTCGCATTCGAATGATTTATTCGAATAATCGAATAATCATTCGATTCGGTCCAAAGTATACCGTACACCTATCGTAACTACACGGGGAGACGTTTTGCAAAGAAAGTGTGATATCTGTAATCAGCATGTAAGATAACCCTTATACACGAATCTGAGCAAGCTCTACGACAAAAAAATTTTGGGCTCGGTTAGCCGCATAGCGCCAAACTAATATCGAACTCGTAATCAGCGTGCTTGATTTCCCCCTGTGCAAACTTTCAGCCCCCATAGTCTAAACTTTGCAAAAAAATCGATAAAATCGATAAAAGTAATCGATAATTTTGAAAACCAAGATTGTATTCGGAATCCCCATGCTCGATTACCCCTCTGTGCAAGCTCCCAGCCCCGTAGCTCAAACTTTGCAATAAATCAATAAAATCGATAAAAGTAATCGATAATCCTGAAAACTAATATTGTATTCGGAAGCCCCATGCTCGATTACCCCCCTGTGCAAACTCCCAGCCCCGTAGGTGGACTCTGCAAAAAAATCGATAAAAATCGATAAAATCGATATCGATCGATGACGAAAAGTAGCCTATGACGCCCGCCCGGCCCCGAAGTGTATGTGTGCCAAGTTTGGTCCGGATCGGTTCAGAAATGGAATTTTCTATTCAGAACATACGTACACACAGACAGACATACAGACATACAGACAGACAAACAGACATTCAGCTTTATATATAAGATGTTATTCTCTCCAGATAAAGAAGTTATGATAAGATTCTTGTCAGTAAACCTCTTGCTCAGCTCTTTCTTGCGACAGTGTGTATTCATTGATACAATGTTAATTATTCAAAGAATCAGACATCCTTTTGATTTTTGATAATGTTTCGTTATTGAAGTCACTTTGAGTGCGGAGAAGGTCTCAAGCATGCATTTTTCAACAAAACGCTGCTGCTTCGATACAGACTGCTCTCTTGCAGTTTTGATGTCTGAGGAGAAAAGCAGCTGGCGTTTCCTTTCCAAACAAAAAATGCCGTTGTAAAAGCTGTTTGATTTTGCCG
This sequence comes from Cylicocyclus nassatus, assembly GCA_958299035.1. NCBI lineage: Eukaryota > Metazoa > Nematoda > Chromadorea > Rhabditida > Strongylidae > Cylicocyclus > Cylicocyclus nassatus. The sequence goes on from CATQJL010000001.1 coordinate 107,285,061, forward strand.
TTATGCCTTGATTGTAGTCTCGACCTCAGGTGAAAGCGGTCAGCCAGATGCCGGCCCTAAAGTGAAGGGGGTCAGACAAATTTCTACACCTATTGCATCTATAGTTCAGGCGTCAGTTTTATGTAACCAGTCATGACCTCAGTGTGTATGGTATTGCTTTCAAGAGGAATGTGTTCAGCTACATGCTTTTGAAAATGAAGGCGTTGGGCGGTAGTAGTTCTTACAGAAAAAGGACACTTAGTCCGAAGCATCAATCCAGATGTGACATGAATCATTTTGAAGCGCTTGTAACGCTGGTTCCAAACCTATAGTTTCTAGCTGCGAAACGGTTTTTTAGAAGAAGTTATGAGGGCTGTTTTCCTTTGGGGTTGAGGTGCCCTCCAACAGGTCTTCCCTTATCTATGAGCATGTAGGGAGTAGCAGCTGGTGGCAACTGGCCTAGTGGTAAGTGGCTTGCTTGATAAGGAGAGTGTCAAGGTTTTAAACCCCTTCGTATGCAAGTTTATCGCAGTTCTTGCAAAATTGAGCTTCTAAATGGCTTTAGATCCCTAAAACCTGAAATTTCTGATGATAATGATGCTAATCGAAGTCAGAAAAGTCAAAAAACCGAAGTAATATGAGTATTACATTCCTTCTTGTAATATTCATACAAATTACTTACCACTAAACCAGTTGTCACAGTTGGTATTCTTCTACAGTGTTTGCTCATAGATAAAGGAAGACCTGCTGGTGGGCGCCTCAACCCCAGAGGAGAACACCCCTCATAACTTCTTCTACAAAACCGTTCCGCAGCTGGAAACTACAGATTTGGAATCAGCCTTTCAAGCGCTTCAAGACGATGTATCTCATCGAGATTGGTGCTTTCGACTCGTATCCTCTCCTTGTTAGACACTTTTCCTGAGTATCATGCATAGATATATTCGTGGCCTCATCTCAGTTATCTCTGTCAAGCATGGATTTTTTCGTACTCTCATCTCTCATGTCCAGCTAGCAGTGGCACATCGAGAGGAGAAGGGGGGGGGAGAGGAGGAAAGATCGTGGCTTCCCTTCCCCCTCCTCCTCCTCCCCCCCCCCCCCACCCCTCTCCCCTCCAGGATGATTCGCGAATTTTTGAAAACCACTTACCCTTTGATTCAACTGACTTGGCGCGTGGGAGGAGGGCTTCGTGACCTAACTAAAGCTAGGTAATGATCAGAGAGCACGCGCGTGGCAGAGACATTTCTTTAAACGCCAGTACACTTAACAAGCAGCTTGGACGGTAGTTTCGAATCCTTCCAATAGCCCTTTCTGAAAGGAAATGCGATGTGAGGTTCCCTACTGGTCTAAAATTCCCGATATCATAGTCTCTAACGAAATCTCGATTTTTGCTCGAAGCAGCCAACAACCATTTTTAAAAAGGATTTTTCGTTATAGACGACCTCCTCCAGGTTTCCGTAAAATACCTTCAATTTTGTTTATGTAACTCGGGTGATCTTCGAACGAGTCATGCCATTAATATGACGACAGAATGTAGCACACGATAGCGACATAGCTTTCATCATCTGCAGATGTCGGTAATAGCAATTGATGATGCTGATGGTTTTCTGGCGTGGAGATTCTAAAAGTAGGACGGCCAAGAAGAGTAGACGAAATGGATGGATGGTGGATTTTTCAGTTCAGATGATTAGGGTTCCATTACTTATGTGTAGCACATCTTTCTTTTTGGGGCGGTAAATCTCTTTTGCTACGCAGTAAGAGGTCCTGACTTGGTCACGGCCCTACGAGCATAGCTGACGCATACCAAAAACGCCTAATGGTGTTAACTTGTAATTCGCAATCGCGCAAAAACCCATTTTTTCACTTTTTTCTCATCATGCTGTGCTGGCAGTTATCATGCTGGCGCCCTAATGGTCAAACCATTTTAATCTGCACATTTGAATATGTAACTCGGGTAATCTTCGAACGAGTCATGCCATTTATGATGATAGAATGTAGCACACGATAGCGATCTTATACAGGGTGTCCCAAAAGTATGTATCGAACGTTTGATCGTTAATAACTCTCTTCCCAAGAAGTCTTTTGCCTTGCTTCAGGTACCGTTTTGTAGAGCTGGCTTCAACTTAGATTTGCAGTATAGAACGAATCACTCATTTCTCTTCATTACTGTAGGATTACGGTAGAAACTTCAAGGAGGGTTTTAAGCAATGAAAGGCCATATTTTGCCCCAGAAAGGAAACAAAACAGCCTTAAAACTTTTACACTAGGCTAATTAGAGTTGCTGATTATAACTGTAAAGTTCCCAACTTATTATGATGCTTCATTGAAGAGTTATGCCAGGTAAGAAGTAGCGGCCATTTTTTCAATGCTCCTAAAAAGTGGGATTGCACCGTTTAGAAAGCTTCGTAATCTTGTGAATAGTTAATTATTGAACTCAGCGTCCATAAAAACCCTATTACACAAGTTTTAACGATTTTTTGAAAAATTTTGAAACGGCAGCTTTTTTCACATTAACACCATATGTTTCAAGTTTCTACCGTAATCCTACAGTAATGAAGAGAGATGAATGATTCGTTCTATAGTGCAAATCTAAGTTGAAGCCAGCTCTACAAAACGGTACCTAAAGCAAGGCAAAAGACTTCTTGGGAAGAGAGTTATTAACGATCAAACGTTCGATACATACTTTTGGGACACCCTGTATATAAAGCTGAATGTCTGTTTGTCTGTCTGTCTGTCTGTATGTATGTACAGGCCCCGTAAAACCCAATTGCCCATGCGTCGCTTTGAACACCAACGCGCGGCGCGGCTGGAAACGTTTGGTCCCGCAGCGCTACAGGCTTTTTTCGAGCGACAATGAGCGCGCGTCCCTTCCACACATATTTTTTTAAACTTTTGAGGGGGGCTTTCGTCGAGATATACCTTGCAATGACGATAACAACATGAAAGTCAAAGAAAGATTTTTTGGGATATAGTGAACGCCGACAGTCGTTCGCGACGACCGCTCGCTTACGCTGGTGTTCAAGGCACGGCGCGGGCAATTAGGTTTTACGGCGCCTATATGTACGTATGTTCCGAATAGAAAATTCCATTTCTGAACCGATCCGGACCAAACTTGGCACACATACGCTACGGGCCCCGGCGGGTGTCATAGGCTACTTTTCGTCATCGATCGATATCGATTTTATCGATTTTATCGATTTTTTTGCAAAGTTTGAGCTACGGGGCTGGGAGTCGGCACAGGGGGATAATCGAGCATGGGGATTCCGAATACAATATTGGTTTTCAGGATTATCGATTACTTTTATCGATTTTATCGATTTTTTTGCAAAGTTTGAGCTACGGGGCTGGGAGTTCGCACAGGGGGGTAATCGAGCATGGGGATTCCGAATACAATATTGGTTTTCGAAATTATCGATTTTATCGATTTTTTTGCAAAGTTTGAGCTAGGGGGCTGGGAGTTGGCGCAGGGGGGTAATCGAGCACAGCATGCTCGATTACACCTCTGTGCCAAATTCCAGCCCCCTAGCTCAAATTTTCAAAAAATCGATAAAATCGATAAAAGTAATGGACGATCTTGAAAACTAATATTGTATTCGTAATCTGCATGCTCGATTACCCCCCCCCCCTGTGCAAACTCCCAGCCCCGCAGGTCAAACTTTACAAAAAAAATCGATAAAATCGATAAAAGTAATGGACGATCCTGAAAACTAATATTGTATTCGGAATCCCCATGCTCACTCCCCCCCCCCCCCTGTGCCAACTCCTAGCCCTTTAGGTGAACTCTGCAAAAAAATCGATAAAAATCGGTTAAATCGACATCGATCGATAACGAAAAGTGGACTGTGACACCCGCCGGGGCCCGAATTGTATGTGTGCCAAGTTTGGTCCGAGTACGGCGGAGCCGGGTAAGCCAGCTAGTATCTTATACAATACCGCTCATAATTCGTCAAAAAAGTCGCCGAACTGCGGCGCACTCCGCCACACTTCACCACAGTGCGCCGGAGTGTGGCAGAGTGCGGCGGAGTGTGGCAGAGTGCGCCGGAGTGCGGCAGAGTGCGCCACACTCCGCCGCAGTGCGCCGGAATGATCGTCAATTTAGCCATGTCTCGCTTCAGAATGGACGAATTCTGAATCCGAGGACAGCGTTCGATTCAGCTCGACGAGACGCATCATCTTATATATGAAGCTGAACGTCTGTTTGTCTGTTTGTCTGTACGCATGTTCCGAATAGAAAAATCCATTTCTGAACCGATCCGGACCAAACTTGGCACACATACACTTCGGGCACCGGCGGGTGTCATAGGCTACTTTTCTTCATCGATCGATATCGATTTTATCGATTTTTAGCGATTTCTTTGAAGAGTTCACCTATGGGGCTGGGAGTTTGCATAGGGGGGTAATCGAGCATGGGGATTCCGAATACAATATTAGTTTTCGGGATTATCGATTAATTTTATCGATTTTATCGATTTTTTTGCAAAGTTTGAGCTGCGGGGCTGGGAGTTTGCACAATCACAATGGTAATCGAGCATGGGGATTAATACAATATTAGTTTTTAGATTATCGATTATTATTTTGGTTGAATTTAGTGTGCTGATAACAGTATTACCATTGATCTGTCGCTGATGACACATAGACAGTATACTATAGCAGTATGGTAGAGAGCCGCTCTGATCGAATTTGTTTTAAGATCTGCTCAAGATCACAATACCGCGCACAGAATGTCAAATTTTCCGTGAACTTCGCGGAATTCCGGGATTTCCACCAAAGTGCGTGATAATCCGGGAAGTTCGCGACATTTCAGGATCCGCGAAACCGTGCGAATCACGCAGAGAACGCAACGCCATAACATCCTTCGGAATGAATATATTCCGAATTCAGAAGCAGCATTGTGTTCAGATCATCGAGGCAAATATTTTGATATACAGTATGCTCTCGATATTCCATTTCCAGTTTTTTCGAATTTTTTTCTGTGGACTGTGTGACATAAAAGATTCCAGTAGGCACTGTTCGATAGTACTGTCCTTGTAGATTATCGCGCGTTCAAGAGTAGCTGCAGACTGTCTCCCAAAAGAGACAGAAGCGTTGGTGAATTTTGGAAAAATCACGCGTTTCTAAATTCTACTCGCCGTAACTTCCTTCGGAATGAACATATTCTGAATCCGAAGAGAGCTTTGTGCTCAGTTCATCAAGGCAAATCTTTCGATATACAGCATATCCTTGATATTCCGATTTCAATATTCTCAAATCTTTCTGTAGACGTCTTTTTGTGAAGGTGTAAAGAAGCGCGCATTGCTCCTAGTAGACTCCAGCAAGGACCTTTCGATAGTACTTTTTCTGTAGATTACGTAGCTTTAAAAAGTAGTCACAGGCATCTTTCCATAGGAGTTAGAAGGGCTGGTGAATTCTGGAAAAATCATGTCGTTCTAAATTTTTCTCAAGTAACTCTAAAATATGAAGCTCTCTTGCTAAGCAGATGTGATTTTCGTAATCAGCAGGTCGGATAACCTTTATAAGCAAGTTTTCCAAGATGTTCGAGTAATTTCATTTTTTCTCGTTTTACGCTCTGAAGCTGGCCGATGGATTTTGGTCAAAATGTTCATGTTCTTAAATTGTAAGGAAACTTCGCTTATAGAGGTTTTCGAATACGCTCTTTACGAAAATCGTGGTCTTTGAGGATTACAGGGTCTTCTTGGAGAGATACGGTGAGGTGACTGTAACTGCATCACGAAAGCTCGTAACTTCGCCTCCACCTCTCATGTGTCTGTCAAAGAACCTGCCTGCTTGCTTTACTAGTCAAAGATACTAGGAGATGTGCTATCGAATGGCGCAAGACTCAGGCTCTAGTCTATAAAATTCGCCGAGTTACGAGCCTACGAAAACACGTTCTCATGAATTTTGCTCAAAATGTAAAGATCGCAGATTTCGTCGAAATTCCACCGTGAGTGCTTGTATGACGCTCGCATTGCGGATATTATGTTCGCTTTGCTCAATAACTCCACCGTATTGAATATGGTGCTTGCGTGTGCTTCAGCAATTGATATCAAAGCTGTTTTGTGGCTAGAGCTCAAACCACCAAATAGTACTCTGCGTTGATACCACTGCTT
>CATQJL010000001.1:107291643-107340133 GCA_958299035.1 Cylicocyclus nassatus
TCATGCGGCGTATGGATAGATTGATGACTGCAACGTTTTGATCTTGAATCTCTGCAAAAGCAATCTTATATATGAAGCTGAACGTCTGTTTGTAGGTCTGTCTGACTATGTCTGTATGTGTGTACATATGTTCCGGATAGAGATTTTTATTTCCGGACCGATCCAGACCAAACTTTGCACGCATGCCCTTCAGGGGCGTGCCGGATGTCGTAGGCTATTTTTCGTCATTGATTATTTAATTGTTTATTTATTTATTTATTTACTTATTTATTTATTTATTTACACACAAAGGTGCACCGAAAAAAATCAGATGATTGAATAGAAGCCAAGTCCCTTGCTAGAGTCTTCAGTTTTCCTTCTTCGGTAGGTGAGAAGTCCTCTGCCGAGATTCTTTTCCCTTATCCAAACGCGGATAACGAAACTACCAGGGCTTGGCTGACCAACTTGACTCAAGGCGGACGAATCCGTCAGAGACCCTGGGCGAATGGGAGAGAGGATCTCAAGGAAGAGGGGTCACCAACTTCGGAGTTCCTCAAACGGCTAATCCATACGAAGAGACTGGTACTGCGGTGCTGTAATGCATTACGGAATAAAGCACGAAAAAAATCCGGAAAGCTGCAAAAAGTACGCACAAGAAGTCGTAGCAATAATTTTGAAGCTGTGACAAAGAAGAATCATAATAAGAAATCCAAAAATGGAGGAGTATGGCGTCTACTGAACGTCAGAAATTCCCAAAGTTCATAAAACATCAATATGAAATATCATCAACATCAGCATGTAAGATAACCCTTATACACGAATCTGAGCAAGCTCTACGACAAAAAAATTTTGGGCTCGGTTAGCCGCATAGCGCCAAACTAATATCGAACTCGTAATCAGCGTGCTTGATTTCCCCCTGTGCAAACTTTCAGCCCCCATAGTCTAAACTTTGCAAAAAAATCGATAAAATCGATAAAAGTAATCGATAATTTTGAAAACCAAGATTGTATTCGGAATCCCCATGCTCGATTACCCCTCTGTGCAAGCTCCCAGCCCCGTAGCTCAAACTTTGCAATAAATCAATAAAATCGATAAAAGTAATCGATAATCCTGAAAACTAATATTGTATTCGGAAGCCCCATGCTCGATTACCCCCCTGTGCAAACTCCCAGCCCCGTAGGTGGACTCTGCAAAAAAATCGATAAAAATCGATAAAATCGATATCGATCGATGACGAAAAGTAGCCTATGACGCCCGCCCGGCCCCGAAGTGTATGTGTGCCAAGTTTGGTCCGGATCGGTTCAGAAATGGAATTTTCTATTCAGAACATACGTACACACAGACAGACATACAGACATACAGACAGACAAACAGACATTCAGCTTTATATATAAGATGTTATTCTCTCCAGATAAAGAAGTTATGATAAGATTCTTGTCAGTAAACCTCTTGCTCAGCTCTTTCTTGCGACAGTGTGTATTCATTGATACAATGTTAATTATTCAAAGAATCAGACATCCTTTTGATTTTTGATAATGTTTCGTTATTGAAGTCACTTTGAGTGCGGAGAAGGTCTCAAGCATGCATTTTTCAACAAAACGCTGCTGCTTCGATACAGACTGCTCTCTTGCAGTTTTGATGTCTGAGGAGAAAAGCAGCTGGCGTTTCCTTTCCAAACAAAAAATGCCGTTGTAAAAGCTGTTTGATTTTGCCGTTATGCCTTGATTGTAGTCTCGACCTCAGGTGAAAGCGGTCAGCCAGATGCCGGCCCTAAAGTGAAGGGGGTCAGACAAATTTCTACACCTATTGCATCTATAGTTCAGGCGTCAGTTTTATGTAACCAGTCATGACCTCAGTGTGTATGGTATTGCTTTCAAGAGGAATGTGTTCAGCTACATGCTTTTGAAAATGAAGGCGTTGGGCGGTAGTAGTTCTTACAGAAAAAGGACACTTAGTCCGAAGCATCAATCCAGATGTGACATGAATCATTTTGAAGCGCTTGTAACGCTGGTTCCAAACCTATAGTTTCTAGCTGCGAAACGGTTTTTTAGAAGAAGTTATGAGGGCTGTTTTCCTTTGGGGTTGAGGTGCCCTCCAACAGGTCTTCCCTTATCTATGAGCATGTAGGGAGTAGCAGCTGGTGGCAACTGGCCTAGTGGTAAGTGGCTTGCTTGATAAGGAGAGTGTCAAGGTTTTAAACCCCTTCGTATGCAAGTTTATCGCAGTTCTTGCAAAATTGAGCTTCTAAATGGCTTTAGATCCCTAAAACCTGAAATTTCTGATGATAATGATGCTAATCGAAGTCAGAAAAGTCAAAAAAACCGAAGTAATATGAGTATTACATTCCTTCTTGTAATATTCATACAAATTACTTACCACTAAACCAGTTGTCACAGTTGGTATTCTTCTACAGTGTTTGCTCATAGATAAAGGAAGACCTGCTGGTGGGCGCCTCAACCCCAGAGGAGAACACCCCTCATAACTTCTTCTACAAAACCGTTCCGCAGCTGGAAACTACAGATTTGGAATCAGCCTTTCAAGCGCTTCAAGACGATGTATCTCATCGAGATTGGTGCTTTCGACTCGTATCCTCTCCTTGTTAGACACTTTTCCTGAGTATCATGCATAGATATATTCGTGGCCTCATCTCAGTTATCTCTGTCAAGCATGGATTTTTTCGTACTCTCATCTCTCATGTCCAGCTAGCAGTGGCACATCGAGAGGAGAAGGGGGGGGGGAGAGGAGGAAAGATCGTGGCTTCCCTTCCCCTCCTCCTCCCTCCTCCCCCCCCCCCCCCACCCCTCTCCCCTCCAGGATGATTCGCGAATTTTTGAAAACCACTTACCCTTTGATTCAACTGACTTGGCGCGTGGGAGGAGGGCTTCGTGACCTAACTAAAGCTAGGTAATGATCAGAGAGCACGCGCGTGGCAGAGACATTTCTTTAAACGCCAGTACACTTAACAAGCAGCTTGGACGGTAGTTTCGAATCCTTCCAATAGCCCCTTTCTGAAAGGAAATGCGATGTGAGGTTCCCTACTGGTCTAAAATTCCCGATATCATAGTCTCTAACGAAATCTCGATTTTTGCTCGAAGCAGCCAACAACCATTTTTAAAAAGGATTTTTCGTTATAGACGACCTCCTCCAGGTTTCCGTAAAATACCTTCAATTTTGTTTATGTAACTCGGGTGATCTTCGAACGAGTCATGCCATTAATATGACGACAGAATGTAGCACACGATAGCGACATAGCTTTCATCATCTGCAGATGTCGGTAATAGCAATTGATGATGCTGATGGTTTTCTGGCGTGGAGATTCTAAAAGTAGGACGGCCAAGAAGAGTAGACGAAATGGATGGATGGTGGATTTTTCAGTTCAGATGATTAGGGTTCCATTACTTATGTGTAGCACATCTTTCTTTTTGGGGCGGTAAATCTCTTTTGCTACGCAGTAAGAGGTCCTGACTTGGTCACGGCCCTACGAGCATAGCTGACGCATACCAAAAACGCCTAATGGTGTTAACTTGTAATTCGCAATCGCGCAAAAACCCATTTTTTCACTTTTTTCTCATCATGCTGTGCTGGCAGTTATCATGCTGGCGCCCTAATGGTCAAACCATTTTAATCTGCACATTTGAATATGTAACTCGGGTAATCTTCGAACGAGTCATGCCATTTATGATGATAGAATGTAGCACACGATAGCGATCTTATACAGGGTGTCCCAAAAGTATGTATCGAACGTTTGATCGTTAATAACTCTCTTCCCAAGAAGTCTTTTGCCTTGCTTCAGGTACCGTTTTGTAGAGCTGGCTTCAACTTAGATTTGCAGTATAGAACGAATCACTCATTTCTCTTCATTACTGTAGGATTACGGTAGAAACTTCAAGGAGGGTTTTAAGCAATGAAAGGCCATATTTTGCCCCAGAAAGGAAACAAAACAGCCTTAAAACTTTTACACTAGGCTAATTAGAGTTGCTGATTATAACTGTAAAGTTCCCAACTTATTATGATGCTTCATTGAAGAGTTATGCCAGGTAAGAAGTAGCGGCCATTTTTTCAATGCTCCTAAAAAGTGGGATTGCACCGTTTAGAAAGCTTCGTAATCTTGTGAATAGTTAATTATTGAACTCAGCGTCCATAAAAACCCTATTACACAAGTTTTAACGATTTTTTGAAAAATTTTGAAACGGCAGCTTTTTTTCACATTAACACCATATGTTTCAAGTTTCTACCGTAATCCTACAGTAATGAAGAGAGATGAATGATTCGTTCTATAGTGCAAATCTAAGTTGAAGCCAGCTCTACAAAACGGTACCTAAAGCAAGGCAAAAGACTTCTTGGGAAGAGAGTTATTAACGATCAAACGTTCGATACATACTTTTGGGACACCCTGTATATAAAGCTGAATGTCTGTTTGTCTGTCTGTCTGTCTGTATGTATGTACAGGCCCCGTAAAACCCAATTGCCCATGCGTCGCTTTGAACACCAACGCGCGGCGCGGCTGGAAACGTTTGGTCCCGCAGCGCTACAGGCTTTTTTTCGAGCGACAATGAGCGCGCGTCCCTTCCACACATATTTTTTTAAACTTTTGAGGGGGGCTTTCGTCGAGATATACCTTGCAATGACGATAACAACATGAAAGTCAAAGAAAGATTTTTTGGGATATAGTGAACGCCGACAGTCGTTCGCGACGACCGCTCGCTTACGCTGGTGTTCAAGGCACGGCGCGGGCAATTAGGTTTTACGGCGCCTATATGTACGTATGTTCCGAATAGAAAATTCCATTTCTGAACCGATCCGGACCAAACTTGGCACACATACGCTACGGGCCCCGGCGGGTGTCATAGGCTACTTTTCGTCATCGATCGATATCGATTTTATCGATTTTATCGATTTTTTTTGCAAAGTTTGAGCTACGGGGCTGGGAGTCGGCACAGGGGGATAATCGAGCATGGGGATTCCGAATACAATATTGGTTTTCAGGATTATCGATTACTTTTATCGATTTTATCGATTTTTTTGCAAAGTTTGAGCTACGGGGCTGGGAGTTCGCACAGGGGGGTAATCGAGCATGGGGATTCCGAATACAATATTGGTTTTCGAAATTATCGATTTTATCGATTTTTTTGCAAAGTTTGAGCTAGGGGGCTGGGAGTTGGCGCAGGGGGGTAATCGAGCACAGCATGCTCGATTACACCTCTGTGCCAAATTCCAGCCCCCTAGCTCAAATTTTCAAAAAATCGATAAAATCGATAAAAGTAATGGACGATCTTGAAAACTAATATTGTATTCGTAATCTGCATGCTCGATTACCCCCCCCCCCCTGTGCAAACTCCCAGCCCCGCAGGTCAAACTTTACAAAAAAAATCGATAAAATCGATAAAAGTAATGGACGATCCTGAAAACTAATATTGTATTCGGAATCCCCATGCTCACTCCCCCCCCCCCCTGTGCCAACTCCTAGCCCTTTAGGTGAACTCTGCAAAAAAATCGATAAAAATCGGTTAAATCGACATCGATCGATAACGAAAAGTGGGACTGTGACACCCGCCGGGGCCCGAATTGTATGTGTGCCAAGTTTGGTCCGAGTACGGCGGAGCCGGGTAAGCCAGCTAGTATCTTATACAATACCGCTCATAATTCGTCAAAAAAGTCGCCGAACTGCGGCGCACTCCGCCACACTTCACCACAGTGCGCCGGAGTGTGGCAGAGTGCGGCGGAGTGTGGCAGAGTGCGCCGGAGTGCGGCAGAGTGCGCCACACTCCGCCGCAGTGCGCCGGAATGATCGTCAATTTAGCCATGTCTCGCTTCAGAATGGACGAATTCTGAATCCGAGGACAGCGTTCGATTCAGCTCGACGAGACGCATCATCTTATATATGAAGCTGAACGTCTGTTTGTCTGTTTGTCTGTACGCATGTTCCGAATAGAAAAATCCATTTCTGAACCGATCCGGACCAAACTTGGCACACATACACTTCGGGCACCGGCGGGTGTCATAGGCTACTTTTCTTCATCGATCGATATCGATTTTATCGATTTTTAGCGATTTCTTTGAAGAGTTCACCTATGGGGCTGGGAGTTTGCATAGGGGGGTAATCGAGCATGGGGATTCCGAATACAATATTAGTTTTCGGGATTATCGATTAATTTATCGATTTTATCGATTTTTTTGCAAAGTTTGAGCTGCGGGGCTGGGAGTTTGCACAATCACAATGGTAATCGAGCATGGGGATTAATACAATATTAGTTTTTAGATTATCGATTATTATTTTGGTTGAATTTAGTGTGCTGATAACAGTATTACCATTGATCTGTCGCTGATGACACATAGACAGTATACTATAGCAGTATGGTAGAGAGCCGCTCTGATCGAATTTGTTTTAAGATCTGCTCAAGATCACAATACCGCGCACAGAATGTCAAATTTTCCGTGAACTTCGCGGAATTCCGGGATTTCCACCAAAGTGCGTGATAATCCGGGAAGTTCGCGACATTTCAGGATCCGCGAAACCGTGCGAATCACGCAGAGAACGCAACGCCATAACATCCTTCGGAATGAATATATTCCGAATTCAGAAGCAGCATTGTGTTCAGATCATCGAGGCAAATATTTTGATATACAGTATGCTCTCGATATTCCATTTCCAGTTTTTTTCGAATTTTTTTCTGTGGACTGTGTGACATAAAAGATTCCAGTAGGCACTGTTCGATAGTACTGTCCTTGTAGATTATCGCGCGTTCAAGAGTAGCTGCAGACTGTCTCCCAAAAGAGACAGAAGCGTTGGTGAATTTTGGAAAAATCACGCGTTTCTAAATTCTACTCGCCGTAACTTCCTTCGGAATGAACATATTCTGAATCCGAAGAGAGCTTTGTGCTCAGTTCATCAAGGCAAATCTTTCGATATACAGCATATCCTTGATATTCCGATTTCAATATTCTCAAATCTTTCTGTAGACGTCTTTTTGTGAAGGTGTAAAGAAGCGCGCATTGCTCCTAGTAGACTCCAGCAAGGACCTTTCGATAGTACTTTTTCTGTAGATTACGTAGCTTTAAAAAGTAGTCACAGGCATCTTTCCATAGGAGTTAGAAGGGCTGGTGAATTCTGGAAAAATCATGTCGTTCTAAATTTTTCTCAAGTAACTCTAAAATATGAAGCTCTCTTGCTAAGCAGATGTGATTTTCGTAATCAGCAGGTCGGATAACCTTTATAAGCAAGTTTTCCAAGATGTTCGAGTAATTTCATTTTTTCTCGTTTTACGCTCTGAAGCTGGCCGATGGATTTTGGTCAAAATGTTCATGTTCTTAAATTGTAAGGAAACTTCGCTTATAGAGGTTTTCGAATACGCTCTTTACGAAAATCGTGGTCTTTGAGGATTACAGGGTCTTCTTGGAGAGATACGGTGAGGTGACTGTAACTGCATCACGAAAGCTCGTAACTTCGCCTCCACCTCTCATGTGTCTGTCAAAGAACCTGCCTGCTTGCTTTACTAGTCAAAGATACTAGGAGATGTGCTATCGAATGGCGCAAGACTCAGGCTCTAGTCTATAAAATTCGCCGAGTTACGAGCCTACGAAAACACGTTCTCATGAATTTTGCTCAAAATGTAAAGATCGCAGATTTCGTCGAAATTCCACCGTGAGTGCTTGTATGACGCTCGCATTGCGGATATTATGTTCGCTTTGCTCAATAACTCCACCGTATTGAATATGGTGCTTGCGTGTGCTTCAGCAATTGATATCAAAGCTGTTTTGTGGCTAGAGCTCAAACCACCAAATCTCACAATAAGATCCATTAAGAATGTGAAAAGATTTGATCAGCGTATTGTACAAGCACTCAGGTGGAATTTCGACGAAATCTGCGATCTTTACATTTTGAGCAAAATTCATGAGAACGTGTTTTCGTAGGCTCGTAACTCGGCGAATTTTATAGACTGGAGCCTGAGTCTTGCGCCATTCGATAGCACATCTCCTAGTATCTTTGACTAGTAAAGCAAGCAGGCAGGTTCTTTGACAGACACGTGAGAGGTGGAGGCGAAGTTACGAGCTTTCGTGATGCAGTTACAGTCACCTCACCGTATCTCTCCAAGAAGACCCTGTAATCCTCAAAGAGCACGATTTTCGTAAAGAGCGTATTCGAAAACCTCTATAAGCGAAGTTTCCTTACAATTTAAGAACATGAACATTTTGACCAAAATCCATCGGGCAGCTTCAGAGCGTAAAACGAGAAAAAATGAAATTACTCGAACATCTTGGAAAACTTGCTTATATAAGTTATCCGACCTGCTGATTACGAAAATCACATCTGCTTAGCAAGAGAGCTTCATATTTTAGAGTTACTTGAGAAAAATTTAGAACGACATGATTTTTCCAGAATTCACCAGCCCTTCTAACTCCTATGGAAAGATGCCTGTGACTACTTTTTAAAGCTACGTAATCTACAGAAAAAGTACTATCGAAAGGTCCTTGCTGGAGTCTACTAGGAGCAATGCGCGCTTCTTTACACCTTCACAAAAAGACGTTTACAGAAAGATTTGAGAATATTGAAATCGGAATATCAAGGATATGCTGTATATCGAAAGATTTGCCTTGATGAACTGAGCACAAAGCTCTCTTCGGATTCAGAATATGTTCATTCCGAAGGAAGTTACGGCGAGTAGAATTTAGAAACGCGTGATTTTTCCAAAATTCACCAACGCTTCTGTCTCTTTTGGGAGACAGTCTGCAGCTACTCTTGAACGCGCGATAATCTACAAGGACAGTACTATCGAACAGTGCTTACTGGAATCTTTTATGTCACACAGACGCTGCGTTACATCCTTGCGAAAAGACCTCCACAGAAAAAAATTCGAAAAAACTGGAAATGGAATATCGAGAGCATACTGTATATCAAAATATTTGCCTCGACGATCTGAACACAATGCTGCTTCTGAATTCGGAATATATTCATTCCGAAGGATGTTATGGCGTTGCGTTCTCTGCGTGATTCGCACGGTTTCGCGGATCCTGAAATGTCGCGAACTTCCCGGATTATCACGCACTTTGGTGGAAATCCCGGAATTCCGCGAAGTTCACGGAAAATTTGACATTCTGTGCGCGGTATTGTGATCTTGAGCAGATCTTAAAACAAATTCGATCAGAGCGGCTCTCTACCATACTGCTATAGTATACTGTCTATGTGTCATCAGCGACAGATCAATGGTAATACTGTTATCAGCACACTAAACTTAACCAAAGTAATAATCGATAATCTAAAAACTAATATTGTATTCGGAATCCCCATGCTCGATTACCATTGTGATTGTGCAAACTCCCAGCCCCGTAGCTCAAACTTTGCAAAAAAATCGATAAAATCGATAAAATTAATCGATAATCCCGAAAACTAATATTGTATTCGGAATCCCCATGCTCGATTACCCCCCTATGCAAACTCCCAGCCCCATAGGTGAACTCTGCAAAGAAATCGCTAAAAATCGATAAAATCGATATCGATCGATGAAGAAAAGTAGCCTATGACACCCGCCGGTGCCCGACGTGTATGTGTGCCAAGTTTGGTCCGGATCGGTTCAGAAATGGATTTTTCTATTCGGAACATGCGTACAGACAAACAGACAAACAGACGTTCAGCTTCATATATAAGATGATGCGTCTCGTCGAGCTGAATCGAACGGTGTCCTCGGATTCAGAATTCGTCCATTCTGAAGCGAGATATGGCTAAATTGACGATCATTTCGGCGCACTGCGGCGGAGTGTGGCGCACTCTGCCGCACTCCGGCGCACTCTGCCACACTCCGCCGCACTCTGCCACACTCCGGCGCACTGTGGTGAAGTGTGGCGGAGTGCGCCGCAGTTCGGCGACTTTTTTGACGAATTATGAGCGGTATTGTATATAAAGCTGAATGTCTGCTTGTATGTCTGTATGTCTGTCTGTATGTCTGTCTGTACGTATGTTCCGAATAGAAAATTCCATTTCTGAACCGATCCTGACCAAACTTGGCACACATACACTTCGGGCCCCAGCGGGTGTCATAGGCTACTTTTCGTCATCGATCGATATCGATTTTATCGATTTTCATCGTTTTTGCAGAGTTCACCTACGCGGCTGGGAGTTGGCACAGGGGGTAAGTGGGCATGCTGATTACGAATGTAGTAGCTGTTTGTGAGAATCTTATATATAAAGCTGAATGTCTGTTTGTATGTCTGTATGTCTGTCTGTCTGTATGTACGTATGTTCCGAATAGAAATTTTTATTTCTGAACCGATCCGGACCAAACTTGGCACACATACACTTCGGGGCCGGGCGGGTCTCATAGGCTACTTTTCGTCATCGATCGATATCGATTTTATCGATTTTCATCGTTTTTGCAGAGTTCACCTACGCGGCTGGGAGTTGGCACAGGGGGGTAAGTGGGCATGGCGATACCGAATACTATATTAGTTTTGAGAATTATCGATTATTTTTATCGATTTTATAGATTGTTTTGCAAAGTTTGAGCTACGGGGCTGGGAGTTGGCACGGGAGGGGGGGGGGGGTAATCGAGCATGCTGATTACGAATACAATATTAGTTTTCAAAATCGTCCATTACTTTTTTGCGAAGTTTGAGCTACAGGGCTGGGAGTTGCCACAGGGGGGGGGGGTAAATGGGCATGCTGATTTCGAAAACAAAACAGGGAACGGGAAATGAAGTGTAGAAGTGGGCACAGGGAAAGGCTGTGCAGGGATAGGGATGGGACCTTTATTACAGTGTTTTGACAGGCCCGAGCGGAGCCGGGTAAGCAAGTGTTGATATATATTGATAATGATGTTGATGTTGATGATATTTCATATTGATGTTTTATGAACTTTGGGAATTTCTGACGTTCAGTAGACGCCATACTCCTCCATTTTTGGATTTCTTATTATGATTCTTCTTTGTCACAGCTTCAAAATTATTGCTACGACTTCTTGTGCGTACTTTTTGCAGCTTTCCGGATTTTTTTCGTGCTTTATTCCGTAATGCATTACAGCACCGCAGTACCAGTCTCTTCGTATGGATTAGCCGTTTGAGGAACTCCGAAGTTGGTGACCCCTCTTCCTTGAGATCCTCTCTCCCATTCGCCCAGGGTCTCTGACGGATTCGTCCGCCTTGAGTCAAGTTGGTCAGCCAAGCCCTGGTAGTTTCGTTATCCGCGTTTGGATAAGGGAAAAGAATCTCGGCAGAGGACTTCTCACCTACCGAAGAAGGAAAACTGAAGACTCTAGCAAGGGACTTGGCTTCTATTCAATCATCTGATTTTTTTCGGTGCACCTTTGTGTGTAAATAAATAAATAAATAAGTAAATAAATAAATAAATAAACAATTAAATAATCAATGACGAAAAATAGCCTACGACATCCGGCACGCCCTGAAGGGCATGCGTGCAAAGTTTGGTCTGGATCGGTCCGGAAATAAAAATCTCTATCCGGAACATATGTACACACATACAGACATAGTCAGACAGACCTACAAACAGACGTTCAGCTTCATATATAAGATTGCTTTTGCAGAGATTCAAGATCAAAACGTTGCAGTCATCAATCTATCCATACGCCGCATGATATAGAAAACAAATTCTCATTAATTCTGCAAAAGATAAGAGCGAAAAAAATTCAACAGGCGGTCTCTCAAAAATCCGCTGACTCAGCGAGCGGTCTTCCGAAAAGTCCTGATTGCTTTACAAAAAATCCGCGAGCGGGGTGCGAGAAATCAGCAATCTATTTTTCCGGTGTCCGCCTGCCCCCAGCGATTGTCTGAGCTGCTGCTCCTCTAGCCGGCAGAGCGGCCACTACTCCAAATCAATTTTGCAGGCCGCGAGGACACTGCTGCTCCGCGATAGAAAGGGCGATACATACCGCTGCCTAGATGGCATCGCCCGCAACCCAGCACGTCCAAGGCAAACCTCACCGGATTCATTTTAGATGGCCAAGCCAAGAACAGGTCTGACTTGACGTCGGTTTTGCGACCGACTGAGGGCACTTTATTGTGGACGAGAAGCATCTATTAAAGACAGTCAACGCAAGCAAGCTGGATATGGTACGTCCTCAGGGGGCCAAACCAGTGCCTCGCGTTCTCCACAAAAGGTGAATTGGTAAAAGAACTTATTTTCATTTGGTATAGACGCCACTGCGAGCGATGCCAAACCGATGGTTTGGAGAATTTTGCATCAAAACGAAATTGAGAATTGTGTGAAGAAGTGTTTATGTTGATGTTTAATCTTACTGTTATCGTTTTAGGGACGAACCGCCTGTAAGACCTCTAACTTCTAAACCGAAAGCGGAGCCTACTGCCGAGGATTTGAAGAACGAAGTGCCGTTGGAGCGTGAAATTGTCCGCATAATAAGCGAAATCGTCAAAAGAAAAACGTTAAAAGGAAGCGATTAAGGAGAGATGCGAACGAAGAGCGACGGCGACGAAGTTGCAAATCTTGATTAGTTTTGCTGATTTTCGCATGTACATGTCAGGAAAAAGAAGAATTTTATTTAGTTGTTTTTGATGTTAATCGCAATATTATTTTCGTGTAAGAATTTCACCATATTATTTTGAAGTAATAAATAATTTTCATGAATATTGAGTTTTTTCTATACAAACGTTTACCGCCTCGAATGAGGCCGGTGAGTTCACTGGTTACTAACACGGAGGGAATTGGGAATTGGGTTGGCATGTAGAAGTGAGCACAGGGAAATGTTGCATAGAGATAGGGATGTGACCTTTATTATAGTGTTTTGACAGGGCCGGGCGGAGTCGGGTAAGCCAGCTAGTAGCTTATATGTTGCAGCTTCACAAGCTAACAATTTCCTTCATTGAAGTTTGCTACCACGCAAGACAGAAGTTCAAACGGAAGAGCGTAAGTTCAATATAGTGTTTTTCATATTTATGTCATCAAAGAACTTAGACGTGACTCACATTGGCCCAACAATTTAGCATGATGGTTATGATGGTGGTTATCCGGAATGTCGTCGACGCGCTGTTTAACATCGTGTTCCAAATAGTTCTGTAAAGTGTCTGTGTACGTCAAAGCCATCAGTAAGTTGAAAGAAACTTGGGAGAAGGAAGAGCCATAATGATTTGCACCAATGTGAGGCGCAAGTCATGCACTAGTGGCTTGCGAACGAATCTGGCTGTGACGTTCTTTCTTGATTTTACCGCCTGGCATCTATCCAATATCGAGGAAGAGAAAAAAACCATTGGCAATCAACAATAACGCTGTCCATTTAATGTTTCCTTTATGAATGTAGGATAGAGGACTATACGTCGCCCGATAATGGAAAGACGATGCAGCAGATACTCAACCTGTGCAGGTATTGGCATGTGTCTTTATTGTAGATAAGCGCTGGGACGTCCCAATTTCGGCTACATGTAGTCCCCTACCCATAAACATAAGCTCGGAATTCGAAATCCGAAAACAGCATTGTATTCAGCTCGTCAAGGGAATCTTTCGGTACACAGGCTGTGTCTAATACCTTGTTTTCAATAATCTTGAATTTGCACGCGGACGCCTCTTCGCATGGTGGTAACGCAACGAGCATCACACATAGGAGACTGCCGTGGGCACCGTTCGATAATACTCTTTCACTAGATTATCGTGCGCTAAAGAGCAGCCGAAGACTCTCTTTCAAAGGAGATAGAAGAGCTGATAAACTCTGGAAAAATCAAGTTTTTCCAAGTTCTGCTAGCTACTTCCTTCAGAACGAGCATGTTCGAAATTCGAAAGCAGCATTGTGTTCATCTCGTCAAGATGAATTTACTGGGCACAGCATGCCCTTGAAATTCCGTTTCCAATTGTTTGAAAATTTTCTGCGTGCGTATATTCACAAGGTCGCAACGCAGCGTACATCAAACATAAAAGAGTCCAATAAGCACTGTTGGATTGTGCTGCTTTCGCAGATTATCGAGCGCTAAAAAGCAACCGGAGAGTCTTCTTGAAAAAAGATAGAAGAGCTAGTGAGTTGTGGAAAAATCGCGTTGTCTCAAGTTTTGCCCACCGTGACCCTAAAATGAGAAGCTTTACTGCTAAGCAGATGTGATTTTCGTAATCAGCAGGTCAGATAACCCCTATGAGCAAGTTTTCAAAGAAATTCGGGTGATTTGATTTTTTCTCGTTCCACGCCCTGAAGCTCGCCGATGTTTTGGTCAAAATGTTGATGATCTCGGATTGTAAGGAAACTTCGCTCAGAGAGGTTTTCGAACACGCTGTTTACTATAATCGTCTTTTGCGCGGAGTACAGAGTTTTTTAGCAGAGATATGGTGACGGAACTTTGGCTGAGCCACGCAAGTTCTTAGATTCGCCTGCATTTTTCGAGCACCTCTTAAAAATCTGCTGGCTTGCCTCCACAGGTTAAATTCACTAGAAAGCGTGCTATTCAACGGTGCATGCATCCGGCTTCAATCTGTAGCAATCGCCGAGTTAGGGGTTCACTTCGCTTGAGGAATCTATCCTGCTGTGCTGGAAGTGATTAAATAGATCCGAGCTCTAGCCACGAATCTGCTTTGATATTCACTTAAGGGCTCAGGCACACATAACAACCAGATCCAATACAATAAGATCTCAAGGATTTCGAGTTGAACACAAAATTGGTGACCACAGTGTTTTATAGTCACTTAGGTGGAATTTCTACGAAGCAGGCAATCTTTACATTTTGGGCAAAGCTCATGAGGACGTGATTTCGTAGGCCCCTAACTCGGCGACTGCTACAGATTGAAGCCGGATGCATGCACCGTTGAATAGCACGCTTTCGAGTGAATTTAACCTGTGGAGGCAAGCCAGCAGATTTTTAAGAGGTGCTCGAAAAATGCAGGCGAATCTAAGAACTTGCGTGGCTCAGCTGAAGTTCTCTCACCATATCTCTGCTCTCTACTCTGTACTCCGCGCAAAAGACGATTATTGTAAACAGCGTGTTCGAAAACCTCTCTGAGCGAAGTTTCCTTACAATCCGAGATCATCGACATTTTGACCAAAACATCGGCGAGCTTCAGGGCGTGGAACGAGAAAAAAATCAAATCACCCGAACTTCTTTAAAAACTTGCTCATAGGGGTTATCTGACCTGCTGATTACGAAAATCACATCTGCTTAACAGTAGAGCTTCTCATTTTAGGGTCACGGTGGGCAAAACTTGAGACAACGCGATTTTTCCATATCTTTTTTAAGAAGACTCTCCGGTTGCTTTTTAGCGCTCGATGATCTGCGAAAGCAGCACAATCTTATTGGAGTCTTTTATGTTTGATGTGCGCTGCGTTGCGACCTTGTGAATATACGCACGCAGAAAATTTTGAAAAAATTGGAAACGAAATTTCAAGGGCATGCTGTGCACAGTAAATTTAACTTGACGAGATGAACACAATGCTGCTTTCGAATTTCGAAAATGTTCGTTCTGAAGGAAGTTACGGCTAGTAGAACTTGGAACAGTTCGATTTTTCCAGAGTTTATCAGCTCTTCTATCTCTTTTGAAAGAGAGTCTGGGCTGCTGTTTAGCGCACGATAATCTAGTGAAAGAGTACTATCGAACGATGCCTACGGCAGTCTCCTATGTGTGATGCTTGTTGCGTTACACCCATGCGAAGAGGCGTCCGCGTGCAAAATCAAAATTATTGAAAACAAGGTATTGGACACAGCCTGATACCATAAAATTCGCCTTGACAAGCTGAATACAATGCTGTTTTCGGATTTCGGATATACTCGTTCGGAGAGAAGTTATGGCCTTGCGTAATTTGCGTGATTCACATGATTTTCGCGAAATTTCCGGAATTTCGCGGAATTCCAAGAATTCTTGGACAGTCACGGAATTTCTGCACATTCTGTGATCCATTGAACAATGTGAAAAGATTTAGCCAACGTGTTGTACAACCACTCGCGGTGGAATTTCGACGAAGTATGCGATCTTTGCATTCTGGGCTTCATGAGGACGTGTTTCCGTAGGTTCGTAACTTGGCGATTTTCATAGATTGGAGCCTGAGGCAGCCACCTTTCAATAGCACGGTTCCTATAACCTTAGCACATAAAAGCAAGCAGTTAAGTTCTCTGGAAGATACGCGAGAAGTGCAGGCGAATTTACAAATTTTCGTGACTCAGTTACAGTTACCTCACCATATCCCCTCAAAAAGACAATTTATTCCCCAAAGACCATGATTTTCGTAAAGAGCGTGTCCGAAAACCTCTATAAGCGGGGTTTCCTAACAATCGAAGATCACCAACATTTTGAACAAAATCCACCGGCGAGCCTTAGAGCGTAAAACGAGAAAATATGAAATAACTCGAACATCTCGGAAAACTTGCTCATAGAGGTTATCCGACCTGCTGATTACGAAAATCACATCCGCTTAGAAAGAGAGCTTCATATTTTAGGGTTATGGTGAGTAAAATTCAGAACGACATGATTTTTTCAAAAATCGTCAGCCATTCTATTTCCTTTGAAAAGGAGTCTGCGGCTACTCTTTGGCGCTCCACAATAAAGAAGAATTACTGTCGAAATATCCTTGCTTGAACCTACTAGGGGCAATGCGCGCTGCTTTACACCTTTGCGAAGAGCCGTCCGCAGAAAGACTGCAGAATACTGAAATCAAAATTTCAAGGACATGCTATATATGGAAAGATTCGTCTTAAAAAGCTGAGCACAATGCTTCTTTCCGATTCAGGATATGTTTATTCCAAAAAAAGTTACGGCGAGTAGAATTTAGAAACCCGTGAGTTCTCCAGATTTCACCAGCGCTTTTATCTCTTTTGGAAGGGGCGGCCATACTCTCTAGCGCGCCGCAATATTCAGAAGGAGTACTATCGAATGCTACTTAAAGACATCTTTTTACATTGGATAGGCGCTGCGTTACATCCTTGCGAGGACCTCCACAGAAGAATTTGAGAAAATTGGAAACGGAAAAACGAGGACATGCTGCATACAAAAAGATTCGCCTTGACGAGCTGAACACAATGCTGCTTCCAAATTCAAAATATATTCATACCGAGAAGTTATGGCTCTGCGTAGTTTGCGTGATTCGCATTGATTTCGCGAAATTCCTGGAATTTTGCGAAATTTCCGAAATTTCGCGGATGTTGATAATAATAGAATAATTATCGACCATTAATTTATATTGTATATTATTCTTGTCGTTGACAAACCATCCTAGCGTGAAACACTTAAGCCGCCAAGGTCACCCCCCATTGCTGCTTCATAGCACACTTGGCGGCTATTACTTTCATGTAAGCACCAATAATTTTCGAGTGATACCTTTACGATACTATTGTTTGCCAGAAGGAAGCATCTAGGTTGCCACGCCCAAAATAGTGGCATAAATAGACTTGGATGCTCACTTCTGGACTCGTCTCGCCAAATCTATATTCCACTGGAATTGTTTCCCGAATAAACAATTCCTTCAACGTAGTGGCATCCAATATTGGTTAACACCAAAGCGGAATTCCGGTAATGTCGCGGACTTTCGCGGAGTTCCCGGAAATTTTGCACATTCTGAAAGTGGTATTATATGTGTATGTCTGTATATGTTCCGAACAAAAAATTCATTTCTGAACCGACCCGGATCAAACTTTGCACGCATACACTTCGGGTGGGGCAGGCGTAAGCTACTTTTCGTTATCGATCGATATCGGTAACGAAAAGTAGCTATCAATTGATTTTATGATTTTTGCTAATCAAGCTATGGAGCTGGAACTTTGCACAGAGGTATGTGATCATGCTGATTTGGTACAATGTGTATTTTAGAAATTATACTAACTCCATGGAAGCTACCGTTTTGTTGCAAAATACGAGCTATGGCATAGAGAGTTCGGAAAGGGGATAAATGAGCACGTCAATCACGATTACGAACAAAATGAAACTTCTGAAATTGTAGCTAACGCTAGAACCTTGTTCACTTAGGTCAGGTTTATGTTACATTAGATTAGTTACGTAATTTAGATTTTTCTAAGACCGTAGAACGTAGTCGCGAGACATACGTTGCACCATATCTCAGGCTGCCGGTCTCAGGTTGTTAATTTGTTCGATTGTAATCTGATCTTTTTTTTCCATCCTTTGCAGCCTTCTATTCTCTCATAATTGTTCTCATTTGTTGAATTGTTACCAGCTTCTCCGATTTGCCAATTTAATAAACTTTTGTTCTCAACCTGCGGATCCGCTCAGATAATCGCCGGGGCAGGCGCTCCGCAAGCTCGCACTTTTCTGCAAGCAGTCACCAAATTTTGGGGGGTGGCAAAACCTTCAGCGGGCGGTACCTCCTTTACTGTCAAATGTCCTGCTAGCGGGGCAGAACACAGAGTTTTCTGCGGGGCTCGTCAAATAATCTCTTTCAACGAGCGCTGGCCAAACTTTCAGCAGGCTCGTTGGAAGAGATTATTTGACGAGCCCCGCAGAAAAATCTGTGTTCTGCCCCGCTAGCAGGACTCTTTTCAAGCAGTTTCGCTCGGACTCCTTTCAAGCAGTTTCGGGTAATGAGAATGCGGCTAATGGACCGCAACTAATCTATAAAAAAACCGCGATAGCTCTCCGAGCATTCGTCTGAAAATTGGTCAACATTCTTTCGAATTTCTGCATGCGGGCCACAAGAAATCAGCGAACTATTTTTCCGGTGCCCGCTTGCTTAAAATTTGCATGTCCTCCTGCCCCCGGCGACTATCTGAGTACGGGCTGTGCGGTCCTCCACAAAGGACCGCGCGGCCCTCAATAATTTTGCATATTCTCGCGGAAAGTCCGCGCCGCAACCAACCTATAGAAAAACCGCGATACTACCAAGCATTCGTCTAAAATTTCGCCAAAATTCTCTCAAATATCTGCAAGCGGAACGCAAGAAATCAGAATATTTTTCCGGTGCCCGCCCGCACATCATCATTCGCATGGCCGCCTGCCTCGGCGATTATCTGAGCGCCCGTTACCGAATTATTGTTTACCTTTATCAATTTTAGCGATTCCTAAACTTCCAACTAAGAGGGCAAGAGTCAGCATAGAGGTGGGAGTAAGTGAGCATGCTGATTACAGAAAAATACCCAGTTTTTAAGATTATCATCAAATATCAATATTTTGCAAACTCTGAGCTATGAGGCTGGGAGTCGGCAGCATAAAGGGGAGAAGGGTAAGTGATACGCTGATTACAAACATAATGACCGTTTGTAAGCATAACCATTCCTTTCATCAAATTCATCGAATTCCAGCAGACTTTGAGCTACGGTGCCTGGAATCGTAGGGGGCAAGTGAGTACACTGATCTCATATGTAAAGCTAAACGTCTGCTCTCTGTGTGTCTCTGGGTCTGTCTTATGTGTGCACCAATGGCGGGCTCAGGATTTCAGACCGGGAAGGTGCGACAAAATTTTTTTTCGAATGAAGGTGCGCAGCGTTAGCCACGCACTCCGAAAGAAAAATTTTGGTATGCTTTTTGACATCGCGTAAATGAATTGTTCATCAGTGTAAAGGATTAGAATAATTCTTTAGGAATTTCAAAAGAATTCAAAACCTTGTATAAAAGTTTCGGGGGCAATTCAGTGGGGCCGCAAAAATTTTGGGCAGCATCCCAGGAAATATTCTGGCATGCATGGCTGACGCCACGCAACTTTACCAAGAGGTTTTTGTTGAGCCGCGCAAACGGAATACCGGGACCGCGATCGGTTTGCATATCTCTGTCTTTCTGTAAGTATGCTCCAAATAAAAAAACCTATTTCTGAACCAAATCGGACCAAACTTTGCACACATACAATTCGGGGCGAGGCGGGTGTCGCAGCTACTTTTCGTTATTGATTATCGATTTTATCGATTGATTTTTGCAAGGTTCGACCTACGGGATTGGGAGTTGGCATAGGTGTGGGGGGGGGGAGAGGGAGTAATCGAGCATGCTGATTACGAATACAATATTAGCTTATGGAATTATCGATTACCTTTGTCAATTTTTTGCAAAGTTCGAGCTCCGGAGTTGGCACAGGGAGGTAATCGAGCATGCTGATTACGAATACAATATTAGTTTTGAAATTGTCCATTAGTTTTATCGATTTCATCAGTTTTTTGCAAAATTTTTGCTACGGGGCTGAGGACTAGCACGGATGGGAGGGGGGAGTAATCGAGCATACGGATTAATTAAAACAGGGAATAGGGAAATGGCATGTGGAATAGGGAAAGGTTGTACTGGGATAGGAAAGGAGCTTTATCATAGCGTTTTGACAGGGCCGGGCGGAGCCGGGTAAGCCAGCTAGTAGCATATAAAGCGGGACTGGGATAAGGAAATGTTGGGCGAAAATTAGTCGTGATTTCTATGGGTGTATGTCAAGAAGCGTGATTCTTATTGCCAGACTAGCTTGCTTACCCGGCTCCGCCCGGCCCTGTGAAAACACTGTAATAAAGGTCCCATCCCTATCCCTACACAATCTTTCCCGGTGCCCACTTCTAAATGCTAATAATCTTGTCCCCTCTGTATTAGTAATCAGCATGCTCACTTACTCCCTGTGCTAGTTCCCAGCCAGCTCAAACTTCGCAAAAAATCGATAAATATGATAAGAGAAACGGATATTTTGTAAACTAATATTGTATTTGTAATCAGCATGCTTACCCCCTGTGCCAACTCCCAGCCCGTACTCAAACTTTGCAAAAAAAATCGATAAAAAAGGTAATCGATATTCAAAAACTAATGTTGTAATCGTAATCAGTATGCTCACTTACTTCGCGGCTGTATGTCAGGAGGCGCGGTTTTTTTTGCCAGCTGCGCATAAGACTGCACATATTTGTAGTTTTCTAACCTTCAGAGACATTTCAATTCTCTAGATAGCTGATCGTTGCGTAATCTCGCCAGTTTAATTATCTCAAAAAATTTAAAAACACAAATGTTGGAAGTCAAAATTATCTGGAAACGCTATCAGCGAAACTTTCGCAATTATTTTGCCCAGTTTTACAGCAAAAGAAGTGGAACTCAGCAAACGGTAACTTCGAACAGCTAATGAGCTAAGTCAATTTGTCCGGAACTTTTTGAAGATTTGTTTAGCACAGAAATGGACTTTGAAACGGTGTTAGCCAGAGAAATCGCGCCTCTTGACTGTCTCCCACTTACCCCCCCCCCCCTCTCCTCCCTGAGAAGAACTCAGACAGTCGGTGCCGTAGCTCCGGAGGACAGTCGAAATCTGGCAGAGCCGCGGGGGACCCAATTGACCATTGAGAGCGGGGCGAGGGGGGCGGTCCCTTTTTGTGACGTCACGGCCATGAGAGCGGGGCGAGGGGCGGTCCCTTTCTGTATCGTCACGGCCACGTCACAAGAAGGCAGATGGGACCCCTCCGGCGGGCTTGCGAATCTCTGCTCCGGAGGTACGCCAGATTTGGGAGAGCCCCGGAGCACAGATTTGTGCTCCGGAGGTACGCCAGATTTGGGACACCTCCGGAGCAGAAAATGGGAGGGCTCCGGAGCATAAAATGGGAGGGCTACGGAGCACAGAATGGGAGGGCTCCGGAGCACAAAATGGGAGGACCCCAGAGCACAAAATGGGAGGGCTACGGAGCACAAGGGAGGTCTCCGGAGCACAAAATGGGAGGACTCCAGAGCACAAAATGGGAGGGCTACGGAGCACAAAATGGGAGGTCACCGGAGCACAAAATGGGAGGGCTCCGGAGCACAAAATGGGAGGGCTCCGGAGCACGAGTGGCAATCCCCAGCTGGGAAAACCCCGCGGCTCTGCCATTTCTGCTCCGGAGGTAAGCCGTCGACTGTCTGAGAAGTTAAATGCTCGAAATAACGTACCGTATCTCCGCGTCCTTCAATAAGTTGGAGAGCGTTTTTGCCTTGGAACTTCGCGATATGCTGCGCTGTGCGCGTCTGGCGCTTGTGATTGCTAATACTGGCCAGAATGAGTTAAATACTCTAGAGGCAGGTATGTACTACACAGGAATTGGACCACATTTGCAAAAGGAATCGTGGATGTTTCGCCGTTCTAGTCTAGAGTTAACCACCGGATTCTTGCAGTCACAATGCAAATTACGTCGTCTGGTGTTTCCGTGATTGTCCGTCATATTTCCGTCATCTCTGTTGTTTCAGCCACTAGTGAAAGCGCATACATACCGGATACTATTTCGTTCTAGGAATACATGTATGACGCAGTCTTTATTCAGTTAGAATCCACAAAAACCGTACTAGTCAGCTGCTCATAGACTATGCTTGAACTTCTTCTTATTGAACTAGAGGTGTAGTACTTCATATCGTGTTAGAGGAGTAATTGTTATGTTGAAATGCGAATTTTGAAACGAATACTCACAACAAAAAGAACACATTCTTCTCCATATGAGTCTTGAGAGAGCCAATCCACTTTTTTTGTACATATCACCATCCCGTTCAAATGCTCCGCAAAGCAACTCTCCTTTCTTAGCAGGGCTACTAACAGGTTTGTACGGTGCATCCCGCAAAATTGTTCTCATAGGCGTGTTCACGCGATTTGATCGTCGCGTTCCATCGCAACAAGACATGTTACGAGTTCATTGCATGCCATCTTCTTGTATCTTGGTTGTGGTAGTTAGTCACGATTAGTCGTGATGGAAAACCTCACAGCCGAAGTGCAAGAAGATTGGCATGCAAGGTTATTGTTATAATTACCTTGTCGCGATGAATCGAGACGATGAAATCGCAAATCTGCCCGAGGCCATACAGCTCATCCACGTGGGTGCCTTTCGACCGTTTTAAAATATCAGCTCCGAATGAGCGCTTTAGATTTGGGAGTTAACTTTTAAAATGGTCGAA
This sequence comes from Cylicocyclus nassatus, assembly GCA_958299035.1. NCBI lineage: Eukaryota > Metazoa > Nematoda > Chromadorea > Rhabditida > Strongylidae > Cylicocyclus > Cylicocyclus nassatus. Next base: position 107,314,346 of record CATQJL010000001.1, read on the forward strand.
AGGTAGCCACGTTGATGGTTCATATGGGAATAATTCTGGAGGATGCACGATAAGTACTATCCTACGTGACGTACAGCGTATCTTCTCTAAGTGCAAGGAATTCATAACACTACTATACAGTACCTTCGACTTGAAACGTTGCATACATCCAAAAAAACTTCTTAGTTGTGCAACAATACTTAGAACTTAGAGTTACTAAAGTATAAGCAAGAATATCCTAACACATTCCTAATACTTAGAACTTAGAGTTACTAAAGTATAAGCAAGAATATCCTAACACATTCCTAGGCAAAGCCTCTTACTAGGGAGCTCACTTAATTTACTTCATTACTCGATATTAAGCACTGCTCATTGAAAAAAGTGTGAGAAGACTAAATCATATGCACCGTAAGTCGCATTAGCAAAGAGGGAGAGCAGTACCACCATCACAAAGCGCCAGATGCTCATAGCGCAACACATCGCTAGGTCCCAGAACAGAAATGCGCTCCAGCTTATTAAAGGATATTAAAGGAGGTTTATTATTAAAAAAGGTACGGTATGTTATTTTGAGCATTTGACTTTTTCTCTCCTCCCTGTGCCAAATCTCAGCCCCGTAGTTCAAGCAAAGTCGATAAAAGTCGATAAAATCGATATCGATCGGCAACGAAAAGTAGCTTATGACACGTTCTCCGCCCCGAAGTATATGTGTGCAAAGTTTGGTCCGAATTGTTCCAGAAATGAAAAATTTCTATTCCGCAAATACGTACGCACATACATACAAACAGACATTCAGCTGTATATATTAGGTTATCCCGAAAGTTCTGTCCGTTATTTCAACCTATCATAAAAACACGTGGAGCGAAGATAGAGAAACGCTCTAAGCACTACCCGCGCATCTTTTCCTCCTCTTTTTTGTGATACTCCCATGTCGATTACTCTTTTGCTTACTGAGATAAGGGCCAAAATTTCGAGCCCGTGGTTTTTACTATGTCCACTGGCAATTTTTCACAATCTTCATTTTCAACTTTTGGAAGTCCTTTGATAGCGCTCAGATAGAGTAAACAAAGGGCAATGCAATGCAATTTTTTGGCTTGTCCAGCTGGCATTTCAGTATTTTTTAAGATAATTTTTCCAAAAGTCTTCACTTTTGGGAAGTCTCAAACTACAAAAACGCATCGAACACTAACAAATCATCGGATTTTCAAGTTTTCAAAAATCAATTACGATTATTCACTATTTTTACCATGCAACTGAGCGTTTACCGCTTCAAAATATAAGATTTCGCATTTTACGATACACGCTGGGGCGGGGTCAAATTCAATAATTATGGAAATTTCATCGCTAAAGACCTCACAATTGGAGGAAAAATACACTCACTGGAAAGAGGAGAAAAAGCTGCGTCGAATGACACCTTAGTTGTGCGCCATTTTATGTTCTATGGTTCATGGCATCACCAAAAGTGGAATTTGTTAGTATCAGAAAAATAATTCTAAAAAATTTTCAAGACTAGCTTTAGATGCCCAAAATTGCATTGCATTGCCCTTTGTTCACTCTATCTGAGCGCTATCAAAGGACTCCCAAAAGTTGAAAATGAAGATTGTGAAAAATTGCCAAACTTGGACATAGTAAAAGCCACGGGTTCGAAATTTTGGCCCTTATCTCAGTAAGCAAAAGAGCAATCGACATGCGAGCATGACAGTTGAAAAGAGGAGGAAAAGATGCGTCGGGTAGTGCTTAGAGCGTTTCTCTATCTTCGCTCCACGTGTTTTTATGATAGGTTGAAAAAACGGACAAAACTTTCGGGCAACCTAATATAAGATAGGAAGATAAATGACGTTGAAAAAGAGGCGCCATATCCCGGAAACTCCCCCATCATATCCCGGAAAACCGTCGGAGATTACATAGTAATGAAAATCTAATGAAAATCTTGTTTGGCAGCATCTTATCCATTATGCTCAGGTATGAGGGTAGGAAACTTTACGAAACCGATAGAAAAAGAAGAAGAAAACTAGCTGGAGCAAGAAGATAGTTACATCTCTTATCAAATCTTTCCCCTTCCAAGCGGATGTGTATACATGCATTTGGGTCTTAATGCCCATGTTATGTGCGAAAACACATGCTAGACTGGGAAATAAACCACGAGCCCTGCACTTTGTACGAGGCGGAACTAGTGCGAGTGTGAAGGGCATGCGCGAGGCTATTGAGCAGGGAGGCTCAGTTCAAAAGATGTAAATTGTTTGATTTCTGGTCAAAATTGTTCTGAAAGAGGGTCGTTTAGTCTTATAGACAAGTAAATTCTGTAGATGAGCACGGAAATGATAAAGATTGGTGTAAACAATAACCGAAATCGAAAGTGAACCCGAGATGCGGCGAAAGCGATTTTGCAATGGCGACTGGTTCTTATGGCATCAAGCAAACACTTGAGGCCGTTTAACCTTGTCACAGAAGCCTTTGTCTTGTTCTGATGCGCAGCAGTTTTTTTGGTTGTTGAAAGACCTCTCCTCGCAGCAGCAAATGATCTGAAACAGTGTGAGAAATTGGCATATGACTCCCTTTAGAGAGGAAAAGTTGTTTCTGAAACTGGTTATGGTTTCTGAAGCTAGCATAATAGCTGAGTTTTGGGGGAATCTATTGGAACTATTCTTAAAAATTAATTTTAGGATTTTTTGTTTTTACTAGCTGGCCTTCCCGCTCCAGCCCGGGCCATTGTTCACCTGTGGTCGTATTTATCAACGAACCCAGTGGATATTCCGGAAGCCACTGGGTAGCCTCAACCCACGAAATATTCAAAGCTAGTGGATCAGCGAACCCAGCAGTGCTTACGATGAGTATCGATCCCAGCCTGTAGGTCCGCGAAATCACGAAATTCATCAACGAACCCAATGGGTTGCGGAACCCTTTGGGTTCGTTGATGAATACGGTCATTGCCTGCGAGCCCCTCCCCCCCCCCCCTCTCTCTTATATGTGTTGGATGACTTACCCTGAGACATCCGCTTCAAAACCACACCCTCACAATCCTGGGGTAAAAATGAGCTTCACCGCCCTCCTTTGTTTGAATACGGGAGAATGGTTGATTAAATATGATAAGCCTCCAATTCCTTAGAAAAACGTTAACAAATCAATAAATCGATAGAAGGACCCAACAAATCGACGCAAATATAGCCTATCATCTGCGCAGGGCTCGAAAACGTATGTGTGCAAAGTTTCAGCTGAATCGGTTGAGCGGCACGCGTTTCTATAACGCATATAGCCTCCAAACTCACAATTTTGAGTTTTATATATATATATAGATTACTCTGGTTTATCATTCAAAGATTTACCGTGTATAGAATAGGTTGAAATTAGTGGCGCAGGAAGAAGGCTTCTTTTTGTCAAAAGTGCAAACAAATCTTTCCAGATAGTAAACGAGTTTTTGGAAATGAAATGACAGAACTTTTGGACCTACACAATATTTGTCAAATCAAAAAACCTCGATGCAAGAATGTGAGAATCAAAAATTGGGCTAGCGATTTTTGAATAGAGCAAAAGTGGGGGTCTCTTTATCTTCATACTTTGTGTTAAACAAAATTAACCCTCTTCCAATTGCCCAGAGCTGAGATTGTAGGGTACATTTTGTTCTATCAAATAGTCTTCGTTGCCTTTGCAAGGATTTATCCTTCCACGCAATATGAGACTGTGTTAGCGAAGATCTGCGTACGAGTGACGACCTTACGTTCAAAATCAGATGTGGGACCCTAGACATGCAAATAAAAACGACCTTCTATTCATAAAACATGTAGAAGAGCATCTGCCGTAAGCGACTTGCGAAAGTGATTTTTGAGACTGAAGACATTTTAGAACTCCGACTCACGTTCGGGAGGGCCAAAATACTACTGTTTTTCAACATGCTGCCTGCAAGCGTGTTTTTAAAGGAAGGCATCTTCAGTACCCTCTGCGGGCATGCGCCAAACGCGTACTACTTCTTTGAAGAGGCTACTGAATACGTATTTACTTTTTCCAATAACGTGCAGGCCATCGATTACAAGTCGGTGCTTACTTGTTCCAGTTTACCGTCCCCCCCCCCCCCGATGGTGGAGGATTTGGTTGGCCCGGGCTGATCAGCCTTGGTCCGATCTCTTAATAGCGGCGGCTCATACCACTACCCCCCCCCCCCCCCTCCCCCTCTAGAAAATCAAAACTTTCTTTTTTCGACTTTTGAATTTCTGCACACAACAATAGAAGGCAAAGGTTTTCTCTATCTCAGGGTACAGTTTTGCAGCAAGAGTAGATTTTCAAAAAATTACATAAAAATCAAAGCTTGCTTGCGTGTAGAGTACAGTCTGGCTGACCAGAGATTTTGAGATTTCTTCAAAAGAAGAGGCACCAGATTTTTTTTTGACTATCGCATTACTTGATAGTGGTTGGTGCAGATAGCGTTTGATCAGCCGTAAAACTTTTGTGCTTGGGCACTCACACTCGTTGATTTTTGCGCACCCAATACATCAGGTCGTTCCGAAAGGAGTTTCTTTTTTCAAACGAGCGCCACATCCCGCAGAAATTTTTGGGAGATCTTACAAGGAGAGGATACTTAGTCGAAAGCACCAATCCAGATGAGACACATATCATCTTGAAGCGCTTAAAACGCTGATTCCAAATCTGTAGTATATAGCAGCGGAGCTGATTTGGAGAAGGAGTTATGAGGGGTGTTTCCCTTTGGGGTTGAGGTGCCCTCCAGCAGGTCCCCCTTACCCTACTGGTACCAACTGGTAGCAGCTGGCTAGTGATAAGTATTTTGAATGAAGATCACATTAAGGATCATAATACTCGTATTACTTTAATTTTTTAACAATTCCAATTTCAATTAGCAAATATCATCCGAAATTTCAGGCTTTAGGGCTCTAGAGCCATTTAAAAGCTCAAAAATTGCGATAAAGTTGCATGCGAGGGGGATTAAAACCTTGACACTCTCTTTATCAAGCAAGGCACTTACCACTAGGTTACTTGCCACCATTTGATACTCCTCTACAATGCTCATAGATAGGGGGAGATCTGCTGGAGGGCGTCTCAACCCCAAAAGGAGACATTTCTCATAACTCCTTCTACAAAACCGCTCCGCTGCTAAAAACTACAGATTTGAAATCAGCGTTTCAAGCGCTTTAAGAGTGGTGCTTTCGACTAAGTATCCTCTCCTTGTTAGCTGCATTCGGTACATTTTCATCTTTCAAATGTTTACGATTTTACTGCAGTTTAACCAACGAGCTCTTAGTTAGCGAAGCCTAGGACAATATTTGGCATGATCAACTTTCGCTGTTTTTTTTTTTTGAATTTTTGTGCTTTACGCTCAGAATAAGGCATGGCTAGAGCAAACTTACCGAAAACAAAGCGATTTTTCTTTCCTTTAATCTTTTTGTAGTTTTTCTCTCTTTATCTCGTCATAATTTTTAAACAGATTTTTATATGATGCTGTCAATTGCAACTTTTTCGCTCTTCTCAATGCATTGTTGTACCCAATTCGAGGATTTGAAGTTACCTACCAGAGTGTGTCTCTTCAGGCGTCCAGGACTGTGTCGAAAGATCCAAAATTGATATTCTGAATCTATTGACGCTCATTTGCTCTGTAAAACTAGTGTTGAGTCATAATCGGGTAGAGGACTATATGTCGCCGAAAAAGGGCGGTCCCCGCGGTCATTTGCGACAAATGCGCATCCTTGTACATACGCGGACATGCGTTCCTGCAGGGAATCCGCGCGGGACTCTTCCAAATTCGGCGACATATAGTCCTCCACCCGTCATAATCCAACGACCTAATTTTGTTTAAGAGGAGAACTGTGTCAGGAAGGTTCGCATTTTTCGAGTTTTTTTTCGAGGACTACTTGGCGTTGAAATACTGCAAGAGCACCAGCATGCTCACTTTCCCCTGTGCCATTCCCAGCCTGTAGCTTGGACTTTGCGAAAAATTTATTAAATTGGTTTCCATCGATAACGATTATGTTAGCCTGTCCCGGAAGTTTTGTCCGTTTTTTCAAACCACTATAAAACCACGCACAATAAAGATCTGAACGAGTTTTAATGTATACTAGCTGGCTTACCCGGCTCCGCCGTATGTTCCGAATAGAAAATTCCATTTCTTAACCGATCCGGACCAAACTTGGCACACATACACTTCGGCCCCGGCGGGTGTCACAGTCCACTTTTTGTTATCGATCGATGTCGATTTTATCGATTTTTTGCAAAATTTGAGCTAGGGGGCTGGAATTTGGGGGGGGGGGGGTGATCAGCATGCTCGATTACCCCCCTGTGCCAAATCCCAGCCCCGTAGCTCAAACTTTGCAAAAAATCGATAAAATCGATAAAAGTAATGCACGATTTTAAAAACTAATATTGTATTCAGAATCCCCATGCTCGATTACCCCCCCCCCTGTGCAAACTCCCAGCCCCGCAGGTCAAACTTTACAAAAAAAATCGATAAAATCGATAAAAGTAATGGACGATCCTGAAAACTAATATTGTGTTCGTAATGAGCATGCTCGATTACCCCCCTGTGCCAACTCCCAGCCCCGTAGCTCAAATTTTGCAAAAAATCGATAAAATCGATATCGGTCGATGACGAAAAGTAGCCTATGACACCCGCCGGGGCCCGAAGTGTATGTGTGCCAAGTTTGGTCCCGATCGGTTCAGAAATGGAATTTTCTATTCGGAACATACGTACACACAGACAGACAGACAGACAGACATACAAACAGACATTCAGCTTTATATATAAGATTCGATGCAGTTTTTCCTTCTCTTTTTTATTAATCTACTTTTGGACCACAATCATGTGTGCTTTTTTTGGTAATTGCCAAATTTATCCACCCGTCAATTTTCTCTGCTCAAAGTTAGGCTCATTCATAAAAATGTCAATCCAAATTTTTCGAGTAAAATATGGATCAAAGCAATTTTCGGACTACAAAAAATATTTTTAGATTCTCCTAATCTGCTGTTTTCAACTGCAAAAGAATTATTTCTTCAGAAGTCTCGATTTTTGGCAAAGTCATGGCACGCAACTGCAGCAAATGCACGAAAGCTTTTGAAGTTTTTGCGAATTGAAATATGATTCTTATTGAACACCAGTGCGTCACCTCTGCTTCGCAGAGGCTCGCAATGGTTCTACTCTATAGTATTTGAGCAACATCTTCTCTGAAGGAAGGCAAAGTCTGGCATGCCCACAGCAGGTACTGGCTCTATGCACCCCATATGCATGAATATCGTGCCGTGCGGGTCTGCGTGTCCATGCTTGTCCTCAGAGCTAAACAGCGCTTTGCCTTATCTCTCAAACTGCTTTGAACCTCCCTGGAAAATTATAATCGTAAAGAATATAATGTAAAAACCATTCATTCTGCGAGGTTTTCATGTGAGACCGGTAAAATTAGCGTGGCGATACTTTTTGGTGAACGGTTAGTGTAATTTTGACTCCGTTTTATCAATGCGATGTTGGCTAATTAGAACAACAACAGATGCACACTACATTCCCAGCCTAGAATATTTCCAGCTATACAGTGAGTTCTTTGAAAATCAACAATCAATTAAGTCATCTCTTTTTGACGCCACTTTTGCACGAAATTAACTTTTTGCTATGTATCTGCGCTGAATTCCAGGGCTTGGAAGATGTCCAAGTTAAAAGTCTTACAATTACTGCCGACTCCTTGCATTAGGATCTCGTTTGCCTTAGCAAGTGCTTGATGGATTTGACTCGCGATTTTCAGCGACCGAAACAGAATCGCTTTCTTTCATAATCAACCTGGGTGCTGCTAGCGTGCTATAGCCAAAAAATCAGCTCGAAACCTTGGCTGCAGCTTGCGCTACGAATTACATTGAATCGCAGAGGCTCGCTGTGGTCCTCCTCTGTACGCCTTACTCATTCATGCCTTATGATAGCATTGAAACTCACCGGACGATGCCGAATATCATGAATGAAATGTAAACAACTACTCATTCCAAAAGCTTTTCCGTGTGAGAACGGTAATTTTGAGAAGATGAAATTTGTCGCAGAAGAACAAATGCAATTTTGAATAGGTTCTTGAACTTTTTTCTGGCTAGGTAGTTGCTATAAGGACAATAACACACTGAGCTACATCTCTGTGCAAAAATCTTCTCAAATGCTTAAGTAAAACCTTGGCAAATCGACCACCGAGCAATCAATATTTTTCGGCGTCGTTTTTGTGAAGTAGTAGACTTTTGATCCCTTTTTTGAACCAAAGCCTATGGCTTGCACACTGAGATGCCAAGCACATCCACGACTTTGCCAAAAGTAGTGATACGGATCCGATTATGCAGGCCAAAAGCCAATTGGACCCGGCCGACGCGCAATTTCTGGGGGATCCACCTAACAAATCCGCTCGTGTTTTCGCATGGTGGACTTTTATGCTGCTAGCATGCGCTATGCAAAATTTGGGCTCAGGACGTTGGCTGGAACTCGCGCTATGAATTTCGTGACAGACAGATATTCAGACACACACACACACAAAAACACGCAAACAACCCTTAGCCCGTTATTATAAGTTATGATTATTTATGCAAAAGAACAAAGTATGATTTGCTTCAAAAAAGCAGCTTTTTGGAATTTTCGCTACTGTAACAAATGGAGACGAGTTATATAGTCAGTACTATAGCCGTCGAATACCAGATAATGCCACCGAAATATCAACTGCCACGCGGGTTTTTAGAGCGACGGAGTTGTGCACGAGAAGATACCTCAAACTTGGGTAATTAAACCTTTGTTGACTAATATAAAATTTAAATAAACGATGTTGCAAGCGAAATATAATACCAGCTTAACATGAGATTCTAATTATGGCAAAAGGTTAGTGACAAAATACTTGATATGTTTTGGTCTGCCTGAACTGAAAGCAATAAAATGCATTAAGATTGGAAGTGAAAATAAGACACAACCAAATAAGAGGAAGCAATGATAACCAAATGACGCTTGAGTCAAAAACGAGGAGGAGGTCGCCAGCTGCGGCCCCTCCCCCTTACTTTTTACTTGATTCTTGGCGCAGCTGCAGCCGTACAAAGAAAGGGCTTGCCGCGCACATAGCTTTCAAAGGCAATTATTAGGGTGATCCAAAAGTAATGGGGCACCTTGATTTTTTTGAGAATTCTTCAAGATCTCTTTCTGATTAGCTATGAACAACCAGCAATTTGAACGCTTTTGTATAAAGTGACCTTCGCAGGTTATCCTGGCACCACCTTGCAGCACCTCACCGACATTCCTTCAAGCGGCGCTTCAAAAAAGTCTGTCTGACTTTTTTGAAGCGCCGCTTGAAGGAATGTCGGTGAGGTGCTGCAAGGTGGTGTCAGGATAACCTGCGAAGGTCACTTTATACAAAAGCGTTCAAATTGCTGGTTGTTCATAGCTAATCAGAAAGAGATCTTGAAGAATTCTCAAAAAAATCAAGGTGCCCCATTACTTTTGGATCACCCTAATAATTGCCTTTGAAAGCTAAGTGCGCGGCAAGCCCTTTCTTTGTACGGCTGCAGCTGCGCCAAGAATCAAGTAAAAAGTAAGGGAGGGGGGCCGCAGCTGGCGACCTCCTCCTCGTTTTTGACTCAAGCGTCATTTGGTTATCATTGCTTCCTCTTATTTGGTTGTGTCTTATTTTCACTTCCAATCTTAATGCATTTTATTGCTTTCAGTTCAGGCAGACCAAAACATATCAAGTATTTTGTCACTAACCTTTTGCCATAATTAGAATCTCATGTTAAGCTGGTATTATATTTCTCTTGCAACATCGTTTATTTAAATTTTATATTAGTCAACAAAGGTTTAATTACCCAAGTTTGAGGTATCTTCTCGTGCACAACTCCGTCGCTCTAAAAACCCGCGTGGCAGTTGATATTTCGGTGGCATTATCTGGTATTCGACGGCTATAGTACTGACTATATGACTCGTCTCCATTTGTTACAGTAGCGAAAATTCCAAAAAGCTGCTTTTTTGAAGCAAATCATACTTTGTTCTTTTGCATAATGTTGTGGTCTTCTATCTTTCTGTGGAGTCGGGACACGAATAACAGCAGTGCTTTATCGGCGACTGGTACAATGACAGACCAGGAATGGAGAAATGGAAGAATGAAGAATGAAGAATGAAGAATGAATATTACCGCAAAAGGAAACTCTTATATAGTCCTCTAAGGATTGTTGTAAACAACACAAGAGATATATACAACAGAGGTTCATTTACTACCAGCCTAATATCACTCTACAACATCTCCCTCCTTAAGTTAATCACTGTATCGTTTCTTCGATGGGTCGATCTTGAGGCGGCGTGGTGGTTGACGAATCCTTTGCGAGCGGCGACGAACAGGAGGAGGAGACCTTCGACTGACGGATTCATCAGCGTCCCTGGGTTCGGCATTGGCCGCAGCAGTATCAGGATTTGGCAGCGCAATATCCGTGTGACTGGCGTCGGCGACACGTCGTCGTTCCCGTTCTGCTAAGGAGGAAGGTTCTTCGCATGCTGCACGACGGTCACCCTGGACAAACCCGGATGAAGCTGCTTGCTCGCAACTATGTCTACTGGCCTAGTGTAGAAGAGGACGTTAAGAAGACTGTGGAATGTTGCCAGAATTGCCAAGTTGCTGCCAAGAATCCCATAAAAGCTGAACTAACGCCATGGCCGATTGCCAATCGCCCGATGGAACGCCTGCATATCGACTTCGCTGGACCACTTTATGGTCACATGTATCTCATCCTGATCGCCAGTTGTTGTGGTCTTCTATCTTTCTGTGGAGTCGGGACACGAATAACAGCAGTGCTTTATCGGCGACTGGTACAATGACAGACCAGGAATGGAGAAATGGAAGAATGAAGAATGAAGAATGAAGAATGAATATTACCGCAAAAGGAAACTCTTATATAGTCCTCTAAGGATTGTTGTAAACAACACAAGAGATATATACAACAGAGGTTCATTTACTACCAGCCTAATATCACTCTACAACAATTTCTTCAAATCTTAGTAGCCAGTTTTCAAAGGTGCAGCCGCTCTCGGGATCATAGGTGAAATATGGTATTCGTGACGAGAGTGCGGAGAAATCGGCTAATGTCGGTGGGGTAGCAGGATGTTGCAGTCGTTGTAGTAGTTCCTGGTTGGTCTTCATGAGAGCAGTGTTCTGTTCCATTAGCTGGGTGTTCAGGTAGGCTTTGCTGGATTGCGGTAGTCGCGAGCGTAAACAGCATCATGGACATCGAAGTGTTTCTTCTTGGCTCCGTGTCTGCGGTTGTATTGAGCTTCCATCTTAGGATTCGTTCCGGGGGAGTAGCTTGGTTTTACAGTCTGAGCGTCAGTGACCAAACGTGTGAGCGGAGTATTAATCGTTCGTCCAAGAAACATCTCGGCCGGGGAACGATTATCTGGCGAAGACGGACAGGGCGTACACCGATAGCAGAGTAATAGCTTCGACAAGGCTTCAGAAAGGTTTCCTTCTCTCTTTAGTTTCATAATTCCTCTCTTGAAAGTTCCAACGAAGCGTTCAGCAAGTCCATTCGATTGTGGGTGGAACGGTGGCGTCCTAATATGCTTGATACTGTACTTCCTGCAGAAATCTTCGAAATACTGGGAAGAGAATTGAGTGCCGTTGTCTGAAACAAGCGTTTCTGGGAATCCAAACATGCTGAAAAAGTTTAGTAGTTCCCGTGTGGTGGCTGATGATGTTGTCGACTTCATTTCCACGATTTCGGGCCAACGGGAGTAAGCGTCCACGATGATGAGATACATGTGACCATAAAGTGGTCCAGCGAAGTCGATATGCAGGCGTTCCATCGGGCGATTGGCAATCGGCCATGGCGTTAGTTCAGCTTTTATGGGATTCTTGGCAGCAACTTGGCAATTCTGGCAACATTCCACAGTCTTCTTAACGTCCTCTTCTACACTAGGCCAGTAGACATAGTTGCGAGCAAGCAGCTTCATCCGGGTTTGTCCAGGGTGACCGTCGTGCAGCATGCGAAGAACCTTCCTCTTTAGCAGAACGGGAACGACGATCCTGGATCCGAAGAATATGCATCCGTTGTGATTAGACAGTTCCCTTTGCAAGCTTCTGTAATTGAACAACGGCGTTCCGGGAAGTGCATTTGGCCAACGTCCTGTTTGTAGGCAGTTGAACAGCTCCATCAACACTACATCTTTTTCATGGCAGAACGTACATCTTCCACGGTAACTGGCAACTGGTCGAGTGTTTCCTCGTAAGTGGCGGAGACATCAGCTTCTATGGTAGCCATGATGACGTCTTCATCCGGCGCACTCCGGCAGGAAAGCAATCGGGAGAGAGCATCGGCCTGTCCAAACGATGTCGTAGAGCAGTACCTGATGTCGAAATCATAGGCCAGTAGCGTCAATGACCACCGTTGAAGACGATTAGCAGTATAGGCCGGTATTCCTTTCTTGCTCCCGAAGATGGTGAGTAGAGGGCGATGGTCCGTTAACAAGGTAAATCTTCTTCCATAAAGGTAGCGGTGAAATTTCTTGACGGCAAAAACTAGGGCCAATCCCTCTTTCTCAATCTGTGAGTAGTTCTTCTCTGCGGCAGTCAAGGCACGGCTTGCGTGAGAGACGACCTTCTCCGATCCATCCGGATAGCGGTGAGAAATCACGGCTCCGATTCCATAATTGCTTGCGTCAGCGGCAACAATGATCGGCTTCTTAGGGTCGTAGTGGCACAGTAGAAGATCCGAGGTCAGGACATCGCGAATGCGGGCGAAGGCTTCCTGGCACTCCTTACTCCAGACAAACGGTGTGTCTTTCTTCTTCAAAGCGTCCAGTGGTCCGCGAAGTGAACGCATTCTTGGCACGAAAGACGAATAGAATGAAATCATCCCAAGATAAGATTCGAGCTGCTTTATATCTTGGGGTGGCGGCATATGGGCGATGGCAGAAATCCTTTCGGGATCGGGGCGTCTTCCTTCGGCATCGACAATGAATCCGAGAAATACTATACTGGACTTACCAAAATGGCACTTTTCACGGCGAACACGCATTCCATACTCTTGAAGACGTTGGAACAGCTTGAATACGTTCGCATCATGCTCTTCATGCGTCCTTCCTGTGACCACAACATCGTCCAGATAGGCAACGGCTCCATTTATGTCGGCAGTGATGTTGCTCATCAGCGATTGAAAGATTCCGGGAGCACTTTTCACACCAAACGGGAGGCGGTTGTAGCGGAAAAGTCCTCTTGACGTGTTAATGGTCAGCAACTCTTTGCTTTCGTCGTCAATTTCTACTTGCAGATAAGCGTCACGCAGGTCGATATTGGTGAAGACTGTTCCTCCATTTAGTTTGGTAAAAACGTCTTCAGCGGTTGGTAGGGGGTGTCGATTCAGCTCCAATGCGTCATTTAATCCGGTGGAATAGTCGGCACAGATGCGCACTGTTCCATTCTTCTTCTTGACGGGTACGATAGGAGCAGCCCACTGTGAGTAATCGACAGGTGACAATACTCCAATAGCGACAAGGCGGTCCAATTCTGCGTTGACGAGCGGTTCTACGGCAAACGGAACCTTTCGTTTGGGCACGAAGACGGGCGTGGCATCCTTCTTTAGTACGAGGTGAGCTTTGAACTTGTTGACATGTCCTAACTCATCTTTGAAAACTTCTGGAAACTCAGCCATAAGGCGGTAGTCCAGCACCGAAGAGGCATCCACGACACAGCAAACAGCAGACAAAGCATCTCGGAAGGGCGGCAGCTGTTGAAGCACATCCATTCCTAGCAAACACAGGTCTTTTGTAATGTAAAATAATCCCTCACCATCAAATCCATTGCATGTGAACGGCATTTCATGAACTCCATACACTTCGATCAGCGATCCATTTGCAGCTCTCAATTCGGCAGGAGCGGCCTTCAGGGTTGGTGAGCCTAATTCCATCCACGTCCTGCGGTTGATTGTCGATACGTCAGCACCGGTGTCTAGTTGCATCTTCACGTTCAGGTTATTCAGCTTGATATTCACGTAGCGACGGTGGGAGTTCAGCACGTTCAACTTCACAACTTTCTTCATGGAACGGCGGACTGGTCTGTTCCTTGACGGGCAGTTGTTGGCCCAGTGTCCTTTATTTCCACAGATATAGCACGCGTCATCACGGCGGAAACGTCCAGGCGGATCCTTGCTATCAGATGGGCGTCGGGTACGTTGCGGCTGGGGTCGGCGTTGCTTCTTCTTACGGACGGGAGCGACGGCTTGAGCTTGAGCGGGCGTAGGCGGTACAGATCCGATAAGGGCAGCATCCTTCTGCACAGACTGGTAGGCGTTATAGTCGGCAATCAAGTCTTGCAGCTTGAATGTATCGTTTTCGGCATCCAGTTTGTCTCCAGGCTCTTATTGGCGAATCGCACGGTGATTGCAATCCCATAACGAAAAGTAGGCATTTTAACGGGTCACCTCTCATTTCGTCAGCTTTGGCGTCGACCAGCATCTTGTTGATTCGGGCAGCGTAGGACTCGATATCCTCTGCGGGGTTTTTAACGACATGCAAACAGTTCCATCGACGTCGAAATAGCGTTGTCTTCTCTCCAAACAATGATGTCAATATTCTTGTGAGTTCTTGAAATGACAGCTCTAATGGTAATTTCGGTGCCAGATGTCCTCTTAATTTGGCGTGTGTGGCGTTATCGAGTTTCGCGGATAAGAGTGAGCAGCGGTCTTTCTCTGGCATTGATGTAGGAACAATTTCTTCAAATCTTAGTAGCCAGTTTTCAAAGGTGCAGCCGCTCTCGGGATCATAGGTGAAATATGGTATTCGTGACGAGAGTGCGGAGAAATCGGCTAATGTCGGTGGGGTAGCAGGATGTTGCAGTCGTTGTAGTAGTTCCTGGTTGGTCTTCATGAGAGCAGTGTTCTGTTCCATTAGCTGTTGGAACATTTGCTCCAGTGATGCTGTCGATGTAGTCGTCATCTTCAATTCTTGTTCGGTGGGTTGGTTCGGGTAGTCTTTTTCCACGCGATCCGTTTGCTGATCGCCAGTTGTTGTGGTCTTCTATCTTTCTGTGGAGTCGGGACACGAATAACAGCAGTGCTTTATCGGCGACTGGTACAATGACAGACCAGGAATGGAGAAATGGAAGAATGAAGAATGAAGAATGAAGAATGAATATTACCGCAAAAGGAAACTCTTATATAGTCCTCTAAGGATTGTTGTAAACAACACAAGAGATATATACAACAGAGGTTCATTTACTACCAGCCTAATATCACTCTACAACACATAAATAATCATAACTTATAATAACGGGCTAAGGATGTTTACGTGTTTTTGTGTGTCTGTGTGTAAGTTTGTGTCTGTCACGAAATTCGTAGAGTGTGTTCCAGCCAATCTCCTAAGCCCAAATTTTGCACAGCGCCTGCTACCAACATGAGAGTCTACTATGCAAAAGCACGAGCGGATCCATTGTGTGGATCCCTCAAAAAATGCGCGTCAACCGGATCCACTTGGCTTTCGGCCAGTAAAATTGAGTCTGTAGCGCAACTTTTTGCGAATTCACGGATATTTTTGACAAGTTAATGTGCAAGCCATGGTCTTTAGCCTAAAAAATTGAACTGAAGTTTGTTACTTTGCGAAAACGGCGCCAAAAAGATTTGGTTGCGTAAATGTGCAATTTACCAAGATTTTACCCGATCGTTTGAGAAGATTTTTGCATAGATATGTAGCCCACGGTGATTATGGCATCCTATCGCGAATATCAAGCCATGAAAAGTCCAAAAATTTGCATTTGTTTTTTCGAGAAAAAATTCGTTCCTGCGAAATTACCGATTTCATATGGAAAAGCTTTTGGAATGAATAGTTGTTTACAAATCATTTGTGATAGTCTGCATAGCGCGGTGAGTTCCAATGTCATTATTGTGGGAGAATGAGTAAGGCATACAGATAGTAGGGCCAGTGCGAGCCTCTGCGAAGCAGAGGTGAAGCACTGGTGTTCAATAAGAATCATGTTTCAATTCGCAAAAACTTCAAAAGCTTTCGTGCATTTGCTGCAGTTGCGTGCCATGACTTTGCCAAAAATCGAGACTTCTGAAGAAATAATTCTTTTGCAGTTGAAAACAGCAGATTAGGAGAATCTAAAAATATTTTTTGTAGTCCGAGAATTGCTTTGATCCATACTTTACTCGAAAAATTTGGATTGACATTTTTATGAATGAGCCTAACTAATTTCAGGCCCCTTATCTCCATTCAGAGACAACGTTAGAAGATCGGACCAACGCAGATGTCCCTTTTCTGGGGCCTACATTCAGGACCGACACTAATCGGAGGGGGTTAGGTTTAGCCTGGACACTGCCTTTAAGCGCTTATAAAAATAACGCCATGTGACAATGTCCAACTATAGGCCTCGATCAGAAGGTTTTGTTATGTACTAACATCTGCCAAAACTTGGACTTCCAATTAGCTTTTCTATTTGAGAAAACTGCATTTATTCTCTGGGTGCCCCATTACTTTTGGATCACCCTAAAAAATGAATCATCAAAATATTAGGTCGTCCCGAAAGTATTTTCGCTTTTTTCAAACAATCGCCACGGTCCGCAGAACAAACCTCCTTAGAAGATCTTAGAATTGTTCGATGAAGTTTCTTATGCTCTTTCAAACGGTCATCTTTAGATTGCAGTTTAACAAACGAGGTCTCAGAAAATAACCAAAAACTGCGACCCACGCTTTTTACCAAGGTCAAGTTTCGCTATTTTTCTAAATTCTTGTACTGATTCTTTGAAGAAGCCCAAGTATCCTGCGGGTAGAGCAAACCAAGTAGGATGCAAAACAATTTGCCATTCTTCCAAATCTTAAATCTCATAGAGCATCACTCGGGAAGCAGCTCGGGTGTTATTCGATGCAGCACCTTCTCCTCCTTCAAAGACATGTTTTTTGTTTCTGATTCGTAAACTTTTAGAGGGCGAAATCGACAAAAGTCATGTTTTTGATGGCGCCTCAAGATGTACCCGAAAAATTCAAAATCTAATATTTCGAACCTGGAAACGCTCATTTGTCTTGTAAAATTAGTAATGAATCTTAATTTATCTTTGAGAGTATCAAAAACTGAGAATTTCTGAGAGTTTGACGAGTTTGCGTCTGGTATGGGTCTGCTAAAATTCGATAGTGTTGTTTAAAATTTTGTCAAAAAATTATGGAGAGTTCTGGAAAGGAGAAAGAAATTGTTTTGTATCCTACTTCGTTTGCTCTATCCGCAGGTTACTTGGGTTTCTTCGGAGAATCAGCACAAGAATTTAGAAAAACAGTGAAACTTGACCTTGGTAAAAAGCGTGGGTCGCAGTTTTTGGTAATTTTCTGAGACCTCGTTTGTTAAACTGCAATATAAAGACAACCATTTGAAAGAGCATAAAAAACTGCATCAAATGCTTGCAAGACCTTTCAAGGATGTTTGTTCTTCGGACCGTGGCGATTGTTTGAAAAAAGCGAAAATACTTTCGGGACGAGTTAATAGAAAATGTAGAGAAAATATAAAATTTATCGGTCAAGTTTCTCGACACTCCGGGCGTGCTTGGTGATCGTTTTCTTTCCATCGCTGTCGCTTGCTCCTTATTGTCGGCTTCGCGTCTCGTCTGCTTTGCCAATAGCTCCACCACTATGATCGTCGATTCGCATTGGCATCGTTGCTGTTGGGTGCTTGGTACGCGTGTGATGCATTTGGTCCCAAAAACGGCGTTGAAAGCAGGGACTCATGTGGGGGTTGCTGGATGGCAAGGCATAATCGAGGGAGCCGATGTTAATTGATTCTTGGCGCAGCTGCAGCCGTACAAAGAAGGAGCTTGCCGCGCACTCAGTTTTCAAATGCAGTCAAAAATCAATCATTAAAGCAGAAACATAGGGAAAATATAGTAATTATCGGTCGAGTTTCTTGACACTCCGGGCCTGCTTGGTGATCGTTCTTTTCCTCAATCGTTTCCTTCGTCTTCTTCCTCATCTTCTGCTTGTTGGCGGCTCCTTTTCTCGGCCGGCTGCCCTGCTACTGCTTCATCTCCATTCCTGCTTCGACTCGGTCCGGGTTGCGCTGTGTCTTCTTCTGGCGGTTGCTGAGGAGCTTCGGACATACGTGTTTCTGGGTCGCGCTGCTGCCGCTCTTGTAGCTCTTCTTCGTCCTCCTCCATCATTTCGAGTACGTCGTTTCCGAAGATAATTCAGCAGACGCAGGCACAAGAGGACTGAATCTCGAAGAACTGCAAAACCACATGTGGTGGACAGGTCCGGAATTTCTCCAAAATCCACCGCAGCAAAGGACACAAAGCGATTGGCACATCACAATGAAGAGTACCGTCAACGAAGGAGAGGAAATTTCAATGAAGGAGAAACAAGTTCTTGCCTCCAGGACGGTCGAAGATTGCCAAAGCGAAGAAGATTCGGCTGTGTTATCCTTGTTGCAGCTACGGACATGGCAGGAAACAAGGCGCATTGTAGCCTGGATCCTCCGTTTCGTCAGTAATGCCGTAAGCCAAGCAGATGCCAACAACCAGTCACCCATATCATTAACTACGCTACTTTCCGTACCGAGTAACGCTGTGGGAACAAGGCTAAACGGAAAGGAGATACTCATCGCAGGAAAACTGCTCATCAGGATTCATCGACGGCAAATAACCTCAAAACTCATTAACTCTATGCAACAACTGAATATCAAAAAAATGCCGAAGGTCTCCTTCGATGTTATGGACGACTGGGAAACAGCGACCTAGATGATGAAGCCAAAATTCCGTTGATCATCTACAAAACTGTTGGCGGAAAGAATCATCGACGACTGCCACGGCAGAGGACACCTATCCGTAAGCCATACTATGGCGAACATTCTCGACAGTATTGGATACCAAAACTGCGAGCACAGGTCACGCGGTTCTTGAGGCGATGTGTACCATGCCAAAAGTTCAACAATCTGCCTTACAAGTATCCAGAGCAGACGGATCTTCCTGCAAGACGAGTGCAGAAATCTAGGCCGTTTGGCATGTCGGATTGGATTACTACGGACCCTTGCCAATTGCATTACCTGATGAACGAAGGGTAAATGCTACGTAAGCATAATCACATGTATGACTATAAGATTAATCCACTTGGACATAGTCTCCGACATGTCAACAACAGCCTCCTCTGGATGTTGCGACGCTTCTTTGCAAGAAGGGGAATTCCACAATCAATCATAAGTGATCGCTCCCACGTTCATGCTAGGAGGAAGTATACTCAGAGAAGCGATTCAAGCAGCCAAAAGCGATCCTGCTATTGAGCGTGAAGTCCTCGACAAAGAAACTGAGTGGCCTTACAACACTCCATACGCACCGTGGCAAGGAGGCTTTTACGAACGTCTGATAAAATCCGTAAAACAAACGCTCTACAAACTCTGGGCAAAGGAGTGCTAAGCTTTGAAGAGCTAACCACAGTTACTATTGAAATCGAAGCGATCCTGAACAGATGACTTCGTGGTAAATGTAATCAAAAAGCCGCGGTTTTTATTGAAGAAATAATTATAATGGACTTGGTAAGCGTGGCCCATGTAATCAAAATGGTTGCAGTGTAGTCAATGTTTGCTCTACCTAACAGTTATCAGCGCTAACCTCAGGATAAAAATTTTTAAAGTTCAGGAAAGATTGGGCGTTACTGTGAGCTGTTTGAAAAGCCATGGCGATAACTTTGCAAAGACGGGTAGATCAGGCAAATATAGCTGCAAGATAGGGGATAAAAGTTTGAATCAAATGGGACCGTCAAACTTGGATTGTTGTTCTGTGAGTTTTATTGAGCGATGAAAAAAATGGACTAAACTTTCAAAACAACCTGATAAATACAGGGTGTCCAAAAAAGGAATCGAACGTTTGATCTTCAATTAATTCTTTATATGGAAAGCTTTTGCGGATCTTTGGGTGCCATGCGGTAGGGATATCTTCAACTTAGATTTATGGTATGGAGCGAACCACTGATTACTTTTGGTTACTGTAGGTTTGCGGTAGGAATTTTCGACTAATTTTGGCTTCTGATAGACGAGAATTGCTTCCTAAAACTCCGAAAAAAGCCGAAGGCCGTCAAGCTAAAATTTTTGGGGATATCGAATTCTACAAAGTGTTCCGCTACCGTACTTCTCGGCTTCCAACGGTATGCACACTGTGACGCTGAATTTTTGACTTTTTTTCCAAAATTTACTAAGCCAACGTTGCCTTTCTCAAGCAAAGTTCAGTCAAGTTATTGAATAGGCTATGGGTTGTTTCAGACTGCCGCACTGACCGCAGCAGGCTGCTGCAGACTGCAGCAGTTGCAGAAGACTGCAGCAGAAAGCAGCAGACTGCAGCTGACTGCAGCTGACCGCACTGACCGCACCGGTCGCTGCCTCCTTTCGTAAAAGAAACAACCGGGATTATCAAAACAGCGTGATTTACGCTTAAATATCATAAGTTTCACCACATTCTTCTCAATCAAATTTTGGCAATAGTTTTCTTTGGTATGTTCGTATTTGTTCTAATTCTTGCTATCATTGCATATACCTGGTTTGTAAATTTAGCCCATGTTGTCTTTGTTTTAGGTACATATTGTTGTTGTTTGCTTGAGTCACAACTAATTATCCTCTCCACTTTTAGGCTTCAGCCGCTGCGGCCGTTGCAGTCTGCTGCGGTCAGTACTCAGCTGCAGTCTGCTGCAATCTGCTGCGGCCAGTGTGGCACTCTGAAACAATTCTATGCTGTTACTATAAACACATTTAAACCCAGCAAAGAGCATACAATGGCCCTAGAGAACGAATACCCAGTGTACTATTCTTAGATAGTCTAGAACTCATTACTCCCAGATACGTGGATTGGCTATTCAAAGGCTGACACCAGATCTCGTTATGTGCTTAACGAGCAGAATCAAAGGGCCGAAACTAGGCCACTGATGTACTGTCGTTACATCGATGACTGTTGTGTTACGACTTCGGCGCACTCCAAAGTGGAAGAGTGTTTCCAAATTCTAAACCAACTGTCACAGTGTATCAAGCTCATGCTTAAGACTCCACGCGATGGATGGGCCATATCTTAACAGCCAAGTAAAGGTGACCGCTGGCGTTTAAGAGTCAATGGTATTGCAGAGAAAGCTCCAAGAACATCCTCATTGTCATAAAAACTGCACTGTTGTTGTTAAACGTACCGTCATTGGTACATGTTTAAACCGCAATGCAGATGTGCAACGGAGAGGTTGATCTATGCGAGTCACGGAAACTAGCACCCAAATAGCTTGCAGTAACGGCTGCCATTCTTGACAGCACATTCATCATCGAAAAAAGGCAACAACATTTGGGCTGATGACAGACTCCCTCTCTGCTTACCAGTCATCTCTGATAGGATCAGCGTAGCCATTTAAAAATGCATCGTTCGTGGCAGCTGCAAAATGATATTATGTTAGTGAACGTCCCGAACGATAATATCAAAAACAGCTCGTAGGTAATAGTCTATACGATCAGCACTGCGATACAGAGCAATGGTCACATGTCCGCACGGTAGAGCGGGTGATTGTGCAAGAGTGGGTGTTCTATATTAGTATGAGTGCCTGAAATATAAAGCACGCTATATTGGGGAAGCAGGGAGGACGCTTAGCATTCGCATTGAAGAACATTTGACAGATAAAAGGCGCAACAACTTGGCTTCGCCGCTTGGCAGACACAAGCAAAAATCGCACGGTTGAAGACTTTGATATCAAAGTCTAATTCTAACGTTTGTAAAGAGATCTCGGCTAGAAAAGCTTTGGAATCATTCTGGATCTTTGCAAAGAAATCAAAAATGAACAACAAAAACGAGTGTATTCCCGTAACTGCTTTTCCCGAAATATCATCTCGTGAGCTGTAAGTGTTTATGTGACATCTGTAAAGTTCACAGGTCCAACACGACCATCTACATCCGGTACGAACATGTAACGATGCAGCGGTTCCCTGATATATATTTTGTCTCTGCAATCTTTGTAGCACACTAGATTGAGGGAAGGGCCGAAGCTAAGACTTGTAGAGACGTTTGGTCGGTTGGAATTACGGATGAAGCTTTGAAGCCCGGACCTCTGATGAAGACGATAGCGTCGAAACGTAAGGCCGCAGACTAACGAATGAGGGACCTCTGAGACTTGTTCGCTACAGCAGTATTCTACACTTGTTTTCTGTTGAATACGTTTTTTTATAACAAGATTTCTAAGAAGTTTAGGGTTTCAACTTGATAAAAAAGCAAAGAAGACGCAAGAAAATCTGGATTTTACTGGAGTAATGGTTTCTAGGCCTGTTGTGCATTAATGTAACTTTTATGCCTGATTCTTGTAATTCTGCGACAGCTGGCATTAGCAAACATCGGAAAACGCTTATCTTCTTAACATTGGCGCTACGATTTTTCCTTGAACTAGTGTGTTTGCGTTTTTCCCAAAAGTGAAAAACAGTGCAAGACCTCTCGGTGAGAAAATCGATCTAATTTATCTATAGAAGTTGCGAATGCTAAATAGGTATGAAGAACGTTTCTACTGCAAAGTGATAGTGGTAACGATCGCTGTTTGTAAAAGTTCTTGTGACATCCAGCAAAGAGACTCCACGTGCAGGCCCAGGAATGAATAATAGAAGTCTGGGATTTGTTCAGACGTTGCCTCTAACCCTCCCGCTGACGCCCACTTACCGCCTTAATCACCTACATAGTGTGCTAAAAGTCACTGTATTTTTGCAGCCAAATTTAGACGAAAGTCCAAACTGAGGCCCCCACCAGAGCGCCGAAGCCACGCCAGCGCTGCGCCGACGTCGAGCCAGCGCCGAGCTGTCCCGTTTGTTCAAACGGGGCTAGCTGACCCTGTGCGGGCATGGGCTACCGGAGTTTCTGGCAGATTCGATCAATAGTCGGTGCAGCTACCTGGCTGAGAACTAGGTCAGCTAGCCCCGCCCCAACGAAATACACGTGTATCGAACAAACGGCGCCGGGGCAGCTCGGCGCTAGCTCGCCGCTGGCTCGTCGCTCGTCGCCAATAAAAGAAGTCTCATCCAAATTGCAAGTCTTCATCTTACTTTAGATATACCGTAAGGTCACCAGAGAAGCTAGAAAAGCTTTTTATGTAAATTGGGTATGGTTCCTGTAATCAGCACGCCAAATTAGCTCAATGAGCTCCACAAACAATTACCTATTAGATTTTCTAGTGTTTCCCACCGTCTAAAAAGCATGATTTTTAAACATGATTAACTTAGTCACAAAAGTGAAAGAAGTCGACTTTTTGTATTCATAACGAAGTATTGTTCCTTACCGGTCTATGGTAGAAATTGGACTTCAGTTAGTCACTGCGTTTTTTACCTCGAGTTCTTGAACTCCACCGATCATCATAGAGCCAAAACAAGTCGAGTTAACCTTAAACCTTATTGTAAAATCTTCGAGGTTTATGCCAGCGAATCATATAAGACTAAAGTGGAAAGCTTCCTCGGTGATAAAGTTAATCGGGTCAGGCGCAACCCCTCAAAAAGTCGGGCTTCCTGAGTGCCTTTAACTTGCCTTCAAAATTCGGAAATCGCTCCATTCCTGGTATCAGTATTGAGCTCATAGCTTCTTCTTGCTGCAGTGGAAATTTGGAGCCGAAGGCCCCACCTGTAGGAAAATTATGGCCCTTTCAACGGGCCCATTCAGATCAAAATCAGCCGTCAAATTTCGTGTGATTGTAAAGTGCAGTTCACAGAAAATCGAGCGTAAAAATCCCAAAAATCTGTAAACTCTTAACTCTTAGGGTAGTTTTCGAAAGACTTGTGCCTGACCTCTTGCTCAGCTCTGTTCATAACACAGATAAAGAAAGAAGAAGAAAGATATCTAGAGTAACGAGATCGCCCTCAAATACCCTCCCCTCCACGCGGGGATGTACGTGCATACGGGCCCAAAAGCTATATTGAGCCGTCAATTTTGCAGGACCGGCACGAAGTGGGCAAATGTCAAGCTAAGGATCGTTTTGGATGGGAAATAAAGAGGATATCTTGAATATAGATTCAAATGTACCCTCGATATCACCCCATATGTCTTCCCTCAACATGACGTGGATTACGTGGCTTGATGAGGCGCCGCCTCGCCTCAGCCTCGCGCCACGTTGCGAGCGCATCATTTGGCGCGACGTGGCGCTCAACACAACGTGGCGAGTACTCTGCGTTGATACCACTGCTTTGAATCTATATTCAAGATATCCTCTTTATTTCCCATCCAAAACGATCCTTAGCTTGACATTTGCCCACTTCGTGCCGGTCCTGCAAAATTGACGGCTCAATATAGCTTTTGGGCCCGTATGCACGTACATCCCCGCGTGGAGGGGAGGGTATTTGAGGGCGATCTCGTTACTCTAGATATCTTTCTTCTTCTTTCTTTATCTGTGTTATGAACAGAGCTGAGCAAGAGGTCAGGCACAAGTCTTTCGAAAACTACCCTAAGAGTTAAGAGTTTACAGATTTTTGGGATTTTTACGCTCGATTTTCTGTGAACTGCACTTTACAATCACACGAAATTTGACGGCTGATTTTGATCTGAATGGGCCCGTTGAAAGGGCCATAATTTTCCTACAGGTGGGGCCTTCGGCTCCAAATTTCCACTGCAGCAAGAAGAAGCTATGAGCTCAATACTGATACCAGGAATGGAGCGATTTCCGAATTTTGAAGGCAAGTTAAAGGCACTCAGGAAGCCCGACTTTTTGAGGGGTTGCGCCTGACCCGATTAACTTTATCACCGAGGAAGCTTTCCACTTTAGTCTTATATGATTCGCTGGCATAAACCTCGAAGATTTTACAATAAGGTTTAAGGTTAACTCGACTTGTTTTGGCTCTATGATGATCGGTGGAGTTCAAGAACTCGAGGTAAAAAACGCAGTGACTAACTGAAGTCCAATTTCTACCATAGACCGGTAAGGAACAATACTTCGTTATGAATACAAAAAGTCGACTTCTTTCACTTTTGTGACTAAGTTAATCATGTTTAAAAATCATGCTTTTTAGACGGTGGGAAACACTAGAAAATCTAATAGGTAATTGTTTGTGGAGCTCATTGAGCTAATTTGGCGTGCTGATTACAGGAACCATACCCAATTTACATAAAAAGCTTTTCTAGCTTCTCTGGTGACCTTACGGTATATCTAAAGTAAGATGAAGACTTGCAATTTGGATGAGACTTCTTTTATTGAATTGATCAGAATGCTGTTTACGACACTCACTCTGGTGGCTTGTGAGACTTAGGGTTTGGCTCTTTTTTTCTTCACCTTACTCAATCGTAGTATTCCTCCAATTTTTCAAACAGCTTCGCTTATTTATTACGCCCCCTCCCCTTGCTCTTACTCCCCAATACGACCCTCCTGCTCAGATAGTTTGTGGACCGCCGGGGGGTAAGCTGATTTCTTGAGGTCCGCTTGCAGATAATTGGGAGAATGATGACGAAAATTTAGACGAATGCTTGGAGAACAATTGCGGCCTTTTCATAGATTGAGTAAGGTGAAGAAAAAAAGAGCCAAACCCTAAGTCTCACAAGCCACCAGAGTGAGTGTCGTAAACAGCATTCTGATCAATTCAATAAAAGAAGTCTCATCCAAATTGCAAGTCTTCATCTTACTTTAGATATACCGTAAGGTCACCAGAGAAGCTAGAAAAGCTTTTTATGTAAATTGGGTATGGTTCCTGTAATCAGCACGCCAAATTAGCTCAATGAGCTCCACAAACAATTACCTATTAGATTTTCTAGTGTTTCCCACCGTCTAAAAAGCATGATTTTTAAACATGATTAACTTAGTCACAAAAGTGAAAGAAGTCGACTTTTTGTATTCATAACGAAGTATTGTTCCTTACCGGTCTATGGTAGAAATTGGACTTCAGTTAGTCACTGCGTTTT
>CATQJL010000001.1:107340633-107574484 GCA_958299035.1 Cylicocyclus nassatus
ACACCCTGTATTTATCAGGTTGTTTTGAAAGTTTAGTCCATTTTTTTCATCGCTCAATAAAACTCACAGAACAACAATCCAAGTTTGACGGTCCCATTTGATTCAAACTTTTATCCCCTATCTTGCAGCTATATTTGCCTGATCTACCCGTCTTTGCAAAGTTATCGCCATGGCTTTTCAAACAGCTCACAGTAACGCCCAATCTTTCCTGAACTTTAAAAATTTTTATCCTGAGGTTAGCGCTGATAACTGTTAGGTAGAGCAAACATTGACTACACTGCAACCATTTTGATTACATGGGCCACGCTTACCAAGTCCATTATAATTATTTCTTCAATAAAAACCGCGGCTTTTTGATTACATTTACCACGAAGTCATCTGTTCAGGATCGCTTCGATTTCAATAGTAACTGTGGTTAGCTCTTCAAAGCTTAGCACTCCTTTGCCCAGAGTTTGTAGAGCGTTTGTTTTACGGATTTTATCAGACGTTCGTAAAAGCCTCCTTGCCACGGTGCGTATGGAGTGTTGTAAGGCCACTCAGTTTCTTTGTCGAGGACTTCACGCTCAATAGCAGGATCGCTTTTGGCTGCTTGAATCGCTTCTCTGAGTATACTTCCTCCTAGCATGAACGTGGGAGCGATCACTTATGATTGATTGTGGAATTCCCCTTCTTGCAAAGAAGCGTCGCAACATCCAGAGGAGGCTGTTGTTGACATGTCGGAGACTATGTCCAAGTGGATTAATCTTATAGTCATACATGTGATTATGCTTACGTAGCATTTACCCTTCGTTCATCAGGTAATGCAATTGGCAAGGGTCCGTAGTAATCCAATCCGACATGCCAAACGGCCTAGATTTCTGCACTCGTCTTGCAGGAAGATCCGTCTGCTCTGGATACTTGTAAGGCAGATTGTTGAACTTTTGGCATGGTACACATCGCCTCAAGAACCGCGTGACCTGTGCTCGCAGTTTTGGTATCCAATACTGTCGAGAATGTTCGCCATAGTATGGCTTACGGATAGGTGTCCTCTGCCGTGGCAGTCGTCGATGATTCTTTCCGCCAACAGTTTTGTAGATGATCAACGGAATTTTGGCTTCATCATCTAGGTCGCTGTTTCCCAGTCGTCCATAACATCGAAGGAGACCTTCGGCATTTTTTTGATATTCAGTTGTTGCATAGAGTTAATGAGTTTTGAGGTTATTTGCCGTCGATGAATCCTGATGAGCAGTTTTCCTGCGATGAGTATCTCCTTTCCGTTTAGCCTTGTTCCCACAGCGTTACTCGGTACGGAAAGTAGCGTAGTTAATGATATGGGTGACTGGTTGTTGGCATCTGCTTGGCTTACGGCATTACTGACGAAACGGAGGATCCAGGCTACAATGCGCCTTGTTTCCTGCCATGTCCGTAGCTGCAACAAGGATAACACAGCCGAATCTTCTTCGCTTTGGCAATCTTCGACCGTCCTGGAGGCAAGAACTTGTTTCTCCTTCATTGAAATTTCCTCTCCTTCGTTGACGGTACTCTTCATTGTGATGTGCCAATCGCTTTGTGTCCTTTGCTGCGGTGGATTTTGGAGAAATTCCGGACCTGTCCACCACATGTGGTTTTGCAGTTCTTCGAGATTCAGTCCTCTTGTGCCTGCGTCTGCTGAATTATCTTCGGAAACGACGTACTCGAAATGATGGAGGAGGACGAAGAAGAGCTACAAGAGCGGCAGCAGCGCGACCCAGAAACACGTATGTCCGAAGCTCCTCAGCAACCGCCAGAAGAAGACACAGCGCAACCCGGACCGAGTCGAAGCAGGAATGGAGATGAAGGAGAAACAAGTTCTTGCCTCCAGGACGGTCGAAGATTGCCAAAGCGAAGAAGATTCGGCTGTGTTATCCTTGTTGCAGCTACGGACATGGCAGGAAACAAGGCGCATTGTAGCCTGGATCCTCCGTTTCGTCAGTAATGCCGTAAGCCAAGCAGATGCCAACAACCAGTCACCCATATCATTAACTACGCTACTTTCCGTACCGAGTAACGCTGTGGGAACAAGGCTAAACGGAAAGGAGATACTCATCGCAGGAAAACTGCTCATCAGGATTCATCGACGGCAAATAACCTCAAAACTCATTAACTCTATGCAACAACTGAATATCAAAAAAATGCCGAAGGTCTCCTTCGATGTTATGGACGACTGGGAAACAGCGACCTAGATGATGAAGCCAAAATTCCGTTGATCATCTACAAAACTGTTGGCGGAAAGAATCATCGACGACTGCCACGGCAGAGGACACCTATCCGTAAGCCATACTATGGCGAACATTCTCGACAGTATTGGATACCAAAACTGCGAGCACAGGTCACGCGGTTCTTGAGGCGATGTGTACCATGCCAAAAGTTCAACAATCTGCCTTACAAGTATCCAGAGCAGACGGATCTTCCTGCAAGACGAGTGCAGAAATCTAGGCCGTTTGGCATGTCGGATTGGATTACTACGGACCCTTGCCAATTGCATTACCTGATGAACGAAGGGTAAATGCTACGTAAGCATAATCACATGTATGACTATAAGATTAATCCACTTGGACATAGTCTCCGACATGTCAACAACAGCCTCCTCTGGATGTTGCGACGCTTCTTTGCAAGAAGGGGAATTCCACAATCAATCATAAGTGATCGCTCCCACGTTCATGCTAGGAGGAAGTATACTCAGAGAAGCGATTCAAGCAGCCAAAAGCGATCCTGCTATTGAGCGTGAAGTCCTCGACAAAGAAACTGAGTGGCCTTACAACACTCCATACGCACCGTGGCAAGGAGGCTTTTACGAACGTCTGATAAAATCCGTAAAACAAACGCTCTACAAACTCTGGGCAAAGGAGTGCTAAGCTTTGAAGAGCTAACCACAGTTACTATTGAAATCGAAGCGATCCTGAACAGATGACTTCGTGGTAAATGTAATCAAAAAGCCGCGGTTTTTATTGAAGAAATAATTATAATGGACTTGGTAAGCGTGGCCCATGTAATCAAAATGGTTGCAGTGTAGTCAATGTTTGCTCTACCTAACAGTTATCAGCGCTAACCTCAGGATAAAAATTTTTAAAGTTCAGGAAAGATTGGGCGTTACTGTGAGCTGTTTGAAAAGCCATGGCGATAACTTTGCAAAGACGGGTAGATCAGGCAAATATAGCTGCAAGATAGGGGATAAAAGTTTGAATCAAATGGGACCGTCAAACTTGGATTGTTGTTCTGTGAGTTTTATTGAGCGATGAAAAAAATGGACTAAACTTTCAAAACAACCTGATAAATACAGGGTGTCCAAAAAAGGAATCGAACGTTTGATCTTCAATTAATTCTTTATATGGAAAGCTTTTGCGGATCTTTGGGTGCCATGCGGTAGGGATATCTTCAACTTAGATTTATGGTATGGAGCGAACCACTGATTACTTTTGGTTACTGTAGGTTTGCGGTAGGAATTTTCGACTAATTTTGGCTTCTGATAGACGAGAATTGCTTCCTAAAACTCCGAAAAAAGCCGAAGGCCGTCAAGCTAAAATTTTGGGGATATCGAATTCTACAAAGTGTTCCGCTACCGTACTTCTCGGCTTCCAACGGTATGCACACTGTGACGCTGAATTTTTGACTTTTTTTCCAAAATTTACTAAGCCAACGTTGCCTTTCTCAAGCAAAGTTCAGTCAAGTTATTGAATAGGCTATGGGTTGTTTCAGACTGCCGCACTGACCGCAGCAGGCTGCTGCAGACTGCAGCAGTTGCAGAAGACTGCAGCAGAAAGCAGCAGACTGCAGCTGACTGCAGCTGACCGCACTGACCGCACCGGTCGCTGCCTCCTTTCGTAAAAGAAACAACCGGGATTATCAAAACAGCGTGATTTACGCTTAAATATCATAAGTTTCACCACATTCTTCTCAATCAAATTTTGGCAATAGTTTTCTTTGGTATGTTCGTATTTGTTCTAATTCTTGCTATCATTGCATATACCTGGTTTGTAAATTTAGCCCATGTTGTCTTTGTTTTAGGTACATATTGTTGTTGTTTGCTTGAGTCACAACTAATTATCCTCTCCACTTTTAGGCTTCAGCCGCTGCGGCCGTTGCAGTCTGCTGCGGTCAGTACTCAGCTGCAGTCTGCTGCAATCTGCTGCGGCCAGTGTGGCACTCTGAAACAATTCTATGCTGTTACTATAAACACATTTAAACCCAGCAAAGAGCATACAATGGCCCTAGAGAACGAATACCCAGTGTACTATTCTTAGATAGTCTAGAACTCATTACTCCCAGATACGTGGATTGGCTATTCAAAGGCTGACACCAGATCTCGTTATGTGCTTAACGAGCAGAATCAAAGGGCCGAAACTAGGCCACTGATGTACTGTCGTTACATCGATGACTGTTGTGTTACGACTTCGGCGCACTCCAAAGTGGAAGAGTGTTTCCAAATTCTAAACCAACTGTCACAGTGTATCAAGCTCATGCTTAAGACTCCACGCGATGGATGGGCCATATCTTAACAGCCAAGTAAAGGTGACCGCTGGCGTTTAAGAGTCAATGGTATTGCAGAGAAAGCTCCAAGAACATCCTCATTGTCATAAAAACTGCACTGTTGTTGTTAAACGTACCGTCATTGGTACATGTTTAAACCGCAATGCAGATGTGCAACGGAGAGGTTGATCTATGCGAGTCACGGAAACTAGCACCCAAATAGCTTGCAGTAACGGCTGCCATTCTTGACAGCACATTCATCATCGAAAAAAGGCAACAACATTTGGGCTGATGACAGACTCCCTCTCTGCTTACCAGTCATCTCTGATAGGATCAGCGTAGCCATTTAAAAATGCATCGTTCGTGGCAGCTGCAAAATGATATTATGTTAGTGAACGTCCCGAACGATAATATCAAAAACAGCTCGTAGGTAATAGTCTATACGATCAGCACTGCGATACAGAGCAATGGTCACATGTCCGCACGGTAGAGCGGGTGATTGTGCAAGAGTGGGTGTTCTATATTAGTATGAGTGCCTGAAATATAAAGCACGCTATATTGGGGAAGCAGGGAGGACGCTTAGCATTCGCATTGAAGAACATTTGACAGATAAAAGGCGCAACAACTTGGCTTCGCCGCTTGGCAGACACAAGCAAAAATCGCACGGTTGAAGACTTTGATATCAAAGTCTAATTCTAACGTTTGTAAAGAGATCTCGGCTAGAAAAGCTTTGGAATCATTCTGGATCTTTGCAAAGAAATCAAAAATGAACAACAAAAACGAGTGTATTCCCGTAACTGCTTTTCCCGAAATATCATCTCGTGAGCTGTAAGTGTTTATGTGACATCTGTAAAGTTCACAGGTCCAACACGACCATCTACATCCGGTACGAACATGTAACGATGCAGCGGTTCCCTGATATATATTTTGTCTCTGCAATCTTTGTAGCACACTAGATTGAGGGAAGGGCCGAAGCTAAGACTTGTAGAGACGTTTGGTCGGTTGGAATTACGGATGAAGCTTTGAAGCCCGGACCTCTGATGAAGACGATAGCGTCGAAACGTAAGGCCGCAGACTAACGAATGAGGGACCTCTGAGACTTGTTCGCTACAGCAGTATTCTACACTTGTTTTCTGTTGAATACGTTTTTTTATAACAAGATTTCTAAGAAGTTTAGGGTTTCAACTTGATAAAAAAGCAAAGAAGACGCAAGAAAATCTGGATTTTACTGGAGTAATGGTTTCTAGGCCTGTTGTGCATTAATGTAACTTTTATGCCTGATTCTTGTAATTCTGCGACAGCTGGCATTAGCAAACATCGGAAAACGCTTATCTTCTTAACATTGGCGCTACGATTTTTCCTTGAACTAGTGTGTTTGCGTTTTTCCCAAAAGTGAAAAACAGTGCAAGACCTCTCGGTGAGAAAATCGATCTAATTTATCTATAGAAGTTGCGAATGCTAAATAGGTATGAAGAACGTTTCTACTGCAAAGTGATAGTGGTAACGATCGCTGTTTGTAAAAGTTCTTGTGACATCCAGCAAAGAGACTCCACGTGCAGGCCCAGGAATGAATAATAGAAGTCTGGGATTTGTTCAGACGTTGCCTCTAACCCTCCCGCTGACGCCCACTTACCGCCTTAATCACCTACATAGTGTGCTAAAAGTCACTGTATTTTTGCAGCCAAATTTAGACGAAAGTCCAAACTGAGGCCCCCACCAGAGCGCCGAAGCCACGCCAGCGCTGCGCCGACGTCGAGCCAGCGCCGAGCTGTCCCGTTTGTTCAAACGGGGCTAGCTGACCCTGTGCGGGCATGGGCTACCGGAGTTTCTGGCAGATTCGATCAATAGTCGGTGCAGCTACCTGGCTGAGAACTAGGTCAGCTAGCCCCGCCCCAACGAAATACACGTGTATCGAACAAACGGCGCCGGGGCAGCTCGGCGCTAGCTCGCCGCTGGCTCGTCGCTCGTCGCCAATAAAAGAAGTCTCATCCAAATTGCAAGTCTTCATCTTACTTTAGATATACCGTAAGGTCACCAGAGAAGCTAGAAAAGCTTTTTATGTAAATTGGGTATGGTTCCTGTAATCAGCACGCCAAATTAGCTCAATGAGCTCCACAAACAATTACCTATTAGATTTTCTAGTGTTTCCCACCGT
The DNA here is from genome assembly GCA_958299035.1 of Cylicocyclus nassatus. Taxonomy (NCBI): domain Eukaryota; kingdom Metazoa; phylum Nematoda; class Chromadorea; order Rhabditida; family Strongylidae; genus Cylicocyclus; species Cylicocyclus nassatus. Next base: position 107,347,274 of record CATQJL010000001.1, read on the forward strand.
CTAAAAAGCATGATTTTTAAACATGATTAACTTAGTCACAAAAGTGAAAGAAGTCGACTTTTTGTATTCATAACGAAGTATTGTTCCTTACCGGTCTATGGTAGAAATTGGACTTCAGTTAGTCACTGCGTTTTTTACCTCGAGTTCTTGAACTCCACCGATCATCATAGAGCCAAAACAAGTCGAGTTAACCTTAAACCTTATTGTAAAATCTTCGAGGTTTATGCCAGCGAATCATATAAGACTAAAGTGGAAAGCTTCCTCGGTGATAAAGTTAATCGGGTCAGGCGCAACCCCTCAAAAAGTCGGGCTTCCTGAGTGCCTTTAACTTGCCTTCAAAATTCGGAAATCGCTCCATTCCTGGTATCAGTATTGAGCTCATAGCTTCTTCTTGCTGCAGTGGAAATTTGGAGCCGAAGGCCCCACCTGTAGGAAAATTATGGCCCTTTCAACGGGCCCATTCAGATCAAAATCAGCCGTCAAATTTCGTGTGATTGTAAAGTGCAGTTCACAGAAAATCGAGCGTAAAAATCCCAAAAATCTGTAAACTCTTAACTCTTAGGGTAGTTTTCGAAAGACTTGTGCCTGACCTCTTGCTCAGCTCTGTTCATAACACAGATAAAGAAAGAAGAAGAAAGATATCTAGAGTAACGAGATCGCCCTCAAATACCCTCCCCTCCACGCGGGGATGTACGTGCATACGGGCCCAAAAGCTATATTGAGCCGTCAATTTTGCAGGACCGGCACGAAGTGGGCAAATGTCAAGCTAAGGATCGTTTTGGATGGGAAATAAAGAGGATATCTTGAATATAGATTCAAATGTACCCTCGATATCACCCCATATGTCTTCCCTCAACATGACGTGGATTACGTGGCTTGATGAGGCGCCGCCTCGCCTCAGCCTCGCGCCACGTTGCGAGCGCATCATTTGGCGCGACGTGGCGCTCAACACAACGTGGCGCAGGCTTTAAGACATATGGGGTGATATCGAGGTTATTGAATCTATATTCAAGATATCCTCTTTATTTCCCATCCAAAACGATCCTTAGCTTGACATTTGCCCACTTCGTGCCGGTCCTGCAAAATTGACGGCTCAATATAGCTTTTGGGCCCGTATGCACGTACATCCCCGCGTGGAGGGGAGGGTATTTGAGGGCGATCTCGTTACTCTAGATATCTTTCTTCTTCTTTCTTTATCTGTGTTATGAACAGAGCTGAGCAAGAGGTCAGGCACAAGTCTTTCGAAAACTACCCTAAGAGTTAAGAGTTTACAGATTTTTGGGATTTTTACGCTCGATTTTCTGTGAACTGCACTTTACAATCACACGAAATTTGACGGCTGATTTTGATCTGAATGGGCCCGTTGAAAGGGCCATAATTTTCCTACAGGTGGGGCCTTCGGCTCCAAATTTCCACTGCAGCAAGAAGAAGCTATGAGCTCAATACTGATACCAGGAATGGAGCGATTTCCGAATTTTGAAGGCAAGTTAAAGGCACTCAGGAAGCCCGAGCAGTGGTATCAACGCAGGGTACTCGATTAACTTTATCACCGAGGAAGCTTTCCACTTTAGTCTTATATGATTCGCTGGCATAAACCTCGAAGATTTTACAATAAGGTTTAAGGTTAACTCGACTTGTTTTGGCTCTATGATGATCGGTGGAGTTCAAGAACTCGAGGTAAAAAACGCAGTGACTAACTGAAGTCCAATTTCTACCATAGACCGGTAAGGAACAATACTTCGTTATGAATACAAAAAGTCGACTTCTTTCACTTTTGTGACTAAGTTAATCATGTTTAAAAATCATGCTTTTTAGACGGTGGGAAACACTAGAAAATCTAATAGGTAATTGTTTGTGGAGCTCATTGAGCTAATTTGGCGTGCTGATTACAGGAACCATACCCAATTTACATAAAAAGCTTTTCTAGCTTCTCTGGTGACCTTACGGTATATCTAAAGTAAGATGAAGACTTGCAATTTGGATGAGACTTCTTTTATTGAATTGATCAGAATGCTGTTTACGACACTCACTCTGGTGGCTTGTGAGACTTAGGGTTTGGCTCTTTTTTTCTTCACCTTACTCAATCGTAGTATTCCTCCAATTTTTCAAACAGCTTCGCTTATTTATTACGCCCCCTCCCCTTGCTCTTACTCCCCAATACGACCCTCCTGCTCAGATAGTTTGTGGACCGCCGGGGGGTAAGCTGATTTCTTGAGGTCCGCTTGCAGATAATTGGGAGAATGATGACGAAAATTTAGACGAATGCTTGGAGAACAATTGCGGCCTTTTCATAGATTGATTGCGGCGCAGTGGCCGCGCGGACTTCCGCGAGAATATGCAAAACTATTGGAGGCCGCACGGTCCTCTGTGAGGGACACCTTCCGCTGGGAAAAAGTACCCCAAACTCGGGTAATCAAACCATCAATGGCACTTTTTTAAGTAGAGTATTACCTTTGCTCGACGTATCCCGAAACTGCTTGAAAAGAGTCCGAGCGCCTGCTGAAAGTTTGGCCAGCGCTCGCTGAAGGAGATTATTTTACGAGCGCCTGCAGAAAATTTTGTATTACCACCCTCTGGCAGAACACGGAAGCACCGCTCGCTGAAGGTTTTGCCACGCCCCAAAATTTTGCTGACCGCAAGCGCGAGTTTGTGGAGCGCCTGCCCCGCCGATTATCTGAGTGGTTATGGAGGTTGCTCATACTGTAATACCTGCGCATAATGGTTGCCAGAGTACTGTCATACGAGATCAGATTTTCATTATTTTGTGCGACCCCCTGGGCATTCCTCTTTCTATAAACAACTAATGAAAACGTTGTAAAATGTGCTGATGATATAATATGGCATTGCTAAATATGTTTATAGTAGAGCATTATCGCAAAATTCACAACATTCAGATTCCACTTCTTCTGTCAAAAACATGCTCAGCAAGCCGTAGTATATCCTCAGCACAATTTTACAGCGTTTTCATCGACTCTTCAGAAACAAAAGAAAATTGGAGGTGATCCCGTAGGGATCTCGCGGATCACCTAAAATAGTGAAAATGTGATCCTGTACGGCAGTAACCTGGCATCCATTATGTGCAGCTCTCAGGGTATGAGTACCTTCATAAGCCAGATAGAGAAAGAAGAAGAAAGATATCTAGAGTAGCGAGATATGACGCATCCCCTGCTCAGCGTAGATATAGGTGCATATGGACCTTAGTCGTTGTGAACAAACTGATCGTTTTTATTTTTGTGCATAAATATAGTGTTTTAACACGATGGAATCGTGTGCACACGAAATGCACTAATCGCGTTTGTAATGTGTTAATTTACCTGCGACAGGTGAAATTATGTCATTCCTTCAAATTCGGGCTTGAGAAAGGAGTGTGCTTGCAGATTTTAATCAGGTCCGGGAATATCCCTGGAAACTTCACGATCTCTTTGCTTACCCTTTAAAAAACGACATCTAGCGCCATGTCTGCTGAGCCCTGCTTCCCATTATGAAGCTGTACGCCCATGTTATTATAGCGAACCATTGCTCAATGAGGATTTCTTGATGATCTAGCCCTTTTGGTCTATCCTTCTGTGCTGAATGAACAATTTCGCTATGAAACGAGGCTTAATCAAGTTTTGAAACTATTCCACTGACTGGATCAAAAAGTGTATCCTGCAAGGTGTTTTTTTCAAAGATACCCTAATTTCCGGGGTATAAGGCGCACCTTGTATAAGGCGCACCCACCGCAGCGAACAATGGCGCGAAAACGCTTTCTAAATGATTGCTCTTTTAATCTAGAAAGCTGAAGACTCAGTGTGCTGTGATTATTCTTCACTTCTTATAAATCATGCCCAGGTACTTTTTACTCTTCTTAGAACGTATACTTTCAAATTCTACTGATAAGAGGAAGCTGTTTTCAGTGGTGTTTATGATGTTTAGATGATTCTTTCTTTAGCCAATGATATTGCCTGTGCTGCATTTTGTGCTTTCCTTCGTTTCCAATAACGCTACTGGTAGTGAAACGGTCCTTTCTTTACAATGATACTACTGATATTTTAAAGGGGCTGTTTCTGCCCTATTCTTGTCATTCTTGATAAAAGAAAAGGTAGAGATTTGCTGTATACAGCTTGTGCGGTGTCGCGCATCGCAAACGTCATCGCACATCAGCTGATGTGCGATGAAAGCTACTGCGCCTTATACCCCGGAAATTAGGGTACTTTTATTTGAGACTGTTGTACTATGCTGAGAAGGTGAGGATGGAGGGCTATATGTCGCCAAAAGGGGTGGACAATATTACTTCTCCAGCCATCGCCGGCTTCCTCGTCGTAACTCTGGCATCGATGCGATTGATTGAATTCTTTGCCTAGTCACGCATTCGAAGCCATTTTCTCTAAAATGGCGTCAGCTGAAAATCCCGAGCTTTATAGTTTGAACTTGATTCATTGCCGCAGTAGGAAATAATGAATCATGGAAGTGACAAGGAACGCTGACGCTATGCAGTGATTAAAAAGATGGTGTCCTGAAAGCTCAGAGATGTCTCTCTTGAACAAGGGTCGAATCCGGCTGTCTTATCACTTTCGCAAGCCTAGCCTTCTAGCTCAGAAGTAAAAGTTGTTCTATTCTATTTTGAACATGGTAACTAATTTGTCAAAGCGTTGCTGCATCTCAGTTTTTTTGCATACGTGCGGCGCCACCATCTCTTTTTATAATTTTTCTTTCACTTGCTAAAACCAATTTTGTTCCCGCACCTCCCATCATTCTCTCGGGAGAGTGCTGACTATAACGAGATGTTCCAGCTTTGCACGTGTTAGATGCTACTCATTCCACTTCGTCGAGAGACTCATATACCGCTTTCACTCGAAAAGTGGCATTTGGAAATTATTGTTTCTAGCACTCAAGTGCTTGAAAAACTATAGTTCATTAAAGATGCAGCCTCTTCTCAATGAAGCATAAGCTCTTTGTTACTGAGAGTGAAATGAACTCAAATAGTTCCGGTATATTGCTATCCTTTTGATATTCCACAGCTGGCAGCCACACATCTAATAATTTTCGCGTAAGATAGCGACTCATAAGCTCTAATCAATTATTTGCACGTTGACACAAACCGCTAAACGTTTCTGTCAATGCGCGCAACTCCGTAGCGATGAAGAGAGGAGCCAAAGAATGCCAGAAAGTGATCTTATTGGTGCTGTTCCTAAAGTCTTTCTAGTTTGAATGAATAGGAGCAAATGGTGAACGAACTTAAGTACACTAACAAACTTCCAACCTTTCTTCTTTCAAAATTCATTGAGAACCTAAACCTAGAACCTAAACCTAAAACCTAAAAACATGGCGCAGATGGAAAAAATTGAGTCCTTTTTCAAATTATTTTGGATCCTGCATTCTAGACACAATAGATTATCTACATTCATAATTACACCATAATGTTTCGGATTTGTTGTAAGCATAAACCTACGCTGTAATTCCCTAGAGGCAAAAATTATAAGTCTCCTCTCTTCTACTCCCCGGTTTCACGGCGTGATAAAGCCACGACCTACAACATCTTAATTTCTGGTTAGCTTTTGATTGCATTCAATAATGACAAAATGTGAAAACATGGACTAGGACTCGAGACTTCCATCTGAGGCGAGATGATGGCGTCAAATATGCGACTTGTGTAAACAAGCAAACAATTCAAATGACGGCTGAGTTACGGTGAAAACAATCGGTCAATGGCTAAAGGCACAGACATTCGTGGTTAGCTCGCGCAATACATCCACCCACAAAACTATAGGCTACAAAGAAATGAGTACTGCTGCAGCAAACCCGCTTTTGTTGCGACTTTCGGGCTAATCGCAATACTAGACTAGACGTACGACCAGACGCTCGACGTATGCCCGAAACTGCGCAAAAAGAGTCCGAGCGCCTGCTGAAAGTTCGGCCAGGTTTGCTGAAAGAGATTATTTGACGAGCGCCAGCAGAAAATTCTGCGTTGCTGCCCGCTGGCAGAACATTAGACAGTAAAGGAAGTACTGCTCGCTGAAGGTTTGGCCACGCCCCAAAATTCTGCTGACCGCTTGCAGAAAAGCGCGAGTTTGCGGACCGCCTGCCCCCGGCGATTATCCGAGAAGTCGAAGAACTTTGTCGTCTAGTAAACTTTCAAAAAGGGATGTAATATCTTCTTTTGAGTCACTGCATCAAATGGATCCATAGCAGCTGCTATTAACGAACTGAGTTGCAAGTGCTATGATTTCTGCGATGCTTTTGCCAAGAAAGTGTCAGAGGGTGCCCTGTATTAGTATATCCACAGTTGCTTGCTGCAAGCACTACCGACACTGGACCTGCTTTTGCTAATCCAGAAGGCTTCCCGTAGCTATCGCCAACGGAAGGCTGTTTCCTATCAGCGATATATTTTGAAGGCGACTTCATCAAAAGTGGTGCTCATCTGAACAGCTTGGGCGTTTACTAAACACATGTTGTGGGTGGATAGTCCGTTTCAGCAAGCTTCCATGACAAAAAACACGGTCATTCAGCCTTTGTACAAAATCAACACATTGCAGGGTTGAATCTCTAAGCTTTTTTGCCATCTACTAAATGCTTCCACTCAGATTTAATTTATTAATGGTGGTCTCGCCACGATATATTTTCTGGCAAAAATTTTGGGACACATTATCACTTTTATTGAGTTGTCTCGTAAGTTTTCTCAATTTTGTCTTTTTGCCGCAATAAATTACCCACTTCTCAATTTTGTTCAGAATACAGGGTACCATTCGTTAGAGCAAAGCAAGCTCTATGAGCTGGCATGTGATTGTTGACTTGACTTAGCTGCAACACATCACGGGCTAAAATCCGAATCTTAGAACTTTCGGTATCCGAAAACTTGGAAATTTTTTGCATTTCTGTCCAAAGGAAACTTACCAGATCCCAAACATGATCTAACGCATATACACACCTCATAAGACACTCATATGTGTAGCTGCTGTGTTTGTTCTGTGCTAGAAACGGATAAAACTAAAAATTCTGAGCTTTCAAAAAAGCGATGCTGCGTTGTTCTCACAGAGGTAGATGTATACTAATAACAAGCTTTCAGAGATACATCAGTAAATTTTCAGCTTTTTAGAAGCGCTAGTTCTTTCAGTAGGCTTGTGGTATACAATTACGTATGTGAGGGAAAGCGCAGCATAGGATTTTTAGATTCTTTGAAATTTTGGTTTTCTCGGTTTCTAGCACAGAAAGAAACATACGGCATATACATGTTTTATGTGGAGTGTAAATGTATGAGCAAATTTGGGGTCTGGCAAATTATCTTTGGAGAGAAATATGAGAATTTTTCAAAATTTCGGGCATCCGAAAGTTCTCAGACTTCTGCTTCTAGCTTGTGGCTGGAGCTGGTTCGAACACCTACAAGCCATCTTATAGAGCTTGCTTTGCTCTATGGATGGTACCGTGCATCCTGATTAGAACAGAGGTGTTGTGACTTATTGCGGTAAAAAGACAGAATTCAAAAAACTTATGATTAACATAATACTTCTCAGCTAACAACCCTACTCTAAAAACGTTTACTCTTGACACGTCGTTTATCAACTATGTTCACATACCAAGCAGAGCCAAGCATTTTCGTAACACTTCCATTCAAAGAGGTCTATAGGTAATCGATCTCGCACAGCTACTACCAAACAGCGAGAAGATGGCTAAAAACATTTGTTTTCTTACAAAGTTTACAAAGTTGGAAGCTTACAACTTCAAGGGTCTCACGGGTAACTCTTCCCATTTTACAGGCCTGTCATTGTAAAGAATCTATCGTCGAATTTACGGCATAATCTGTGAGCCTGCACACTACACTCAACAAACAGCAACCCTTGCTCGTGATTCCGCATTAAAAACCTTTTTCATTGTTATAAACTGTAGGAATGCGTTCGCTGACTGACACATAACTAATCGAACCAAGCGAGACAAGCAAATAACAAAAAAAAAGAATTGAGCAGGTTTAATCCCTATATACAGTGACCGCCAAAAAGTTGCGGACAAGCCTCCCTCCCTTTTTCATCGCTCTTTTTCAGAGGGAAAACAAGAATGAAGAAATGTAATAATTGCATGAGGTGATAGAGCTCTTCAAGATCTACAATCTACACTTTGAGCTTTTTGAGAAACACGTGTTCTAAAAATTTTAAGAATCCTTTTCTAAGAAAAGTCCGAAAATGGCCGCGTCACAATGTCGCGGACAATAATTCTTCGAACGCAAAAATTTTCCTTTAAGTCCTATCTTGAAGCGGAAACACAGGTTATCCGGACGGGTAAGCATACTACTATACAGAGCTCGTCAAGAACTACACACTGGTTATGGTTGCTTCCCCAAAAAACGCAAGCTTGAGTTTTATTTTGCTTTTTTCAAAAAATAACTTCTAATTTCCTTTATCAAGCCAAATTTCTTCACACGGAAACCTGTTCAAGACATCCCAACAAAGCCGTCTGGATAAAATGGATGCTCTTTGCCATCCTCTATGCATCGGACGTGTGCTGATGAGTTTCTTTGCTGAAAATGGCCCTTGGCAGTGCTTGCACATGACCCTACCTGCACCTCCCCACTGACTTGTACCTCTTTGCAGGCTTGTAACTCGGCCTACAGTCAATATTTAAGCCTGCAAATAGGCTCATTCGAAGAACGAGACTTCCTGGACACGATGATATGCAAATGAGTTGAGTTTGAGAAAGTTCAGAGATTTGGCGGATGGGGTGGTAGAGGGCAGCTTCAGTTGTAGTCTAAGCACTTTTCAGCTAAAGTTGAAGAGAGCTCCTTTCGCTACCAATTTCATCCTGGAAGTTCAAAACTGTCAATTTTCTTGTAATAGATACATTTCGAGGCTCTAAGACTATTCTGTTGTTCATAAGAGCTTTCACTCCAATCACCTCTGAGGCTACACTTTATCACCCCATCCGCCAAATCTCTGGAATTATTCAAACTCAACTCATTTGCATATCATCGTATAGAGAAAATCTCGTTCTTTCGAATGAGCCTAATTGCAGGCTTAAATATTGACTGTAGGCCGAGTTACAAGCCTGCAAAGCGGTACAAGTCAGTGGGGAGGTGCAGGTAGGGTCATGTGCAAGCACTGCCAAGGGCCATTTTCAGCAAAGAAACTCATCAGCACACGTCCGATGCATAGAGGATGGCAAAGAGCATCCATTTTATCCAGACGGCTTTGTTGGGATGTCTTGAACAGGTTTCCGTGTGAAGAAATTTGGCTTGATAAAGGAAATTAGAAGTTATTTTTTGAAAAAAGCAAAATAAAACTCAAGCTTGCGTTTTTTGGGGAAGCAACCATAACCAGTGTGTAGTTCTTGACGAGCTCTGTATAGTAGTATGCTTACCCGTCCGGATAACCTGTGTTTCCGCTTCAAGATAGGACTTAAAGGAAAATTTTTGCGTTCGAAGAATTATTGTCCGCGACATTGTGACGCGGCCATTTTCGGACTTTTCTTAGAAAAGGATTCTTAAAATTTTTAGAACACGTGTTTCTCAAAAAGCTCAAAGTGTAGATTGTAGATCTTGAAGAGCTCTATCACCTCATGCAATTATTACATTTCTTCATTCTTGTTTTCCCTCTGAAAAAGAGCGATGAAAAAGGGAGGGAGGCTTGTCCGCAACTTTTTGGCGGTCACTGTATGTCTGTCTGTCTGTCTGTCTGTCTGTATGTATGTCTGTACGTATGTTCCGAATAGAAAATTCCATTTCTGAACCGATCCGGACCAAACTTGGCACACATACAGATCGGGCCCCGGCGCGTGTCATAGGCTACTTTTCGTCATCGATCGATATCGATTTTATCGATTTTTATCGATTTTTTTGCTGAGTTCACCTACGGGGCTGGGAGTTGGCACAGGGGGGTAATCGAGCATGGGGATTCCGAATACAATATTGGTTTTCAGGATTATCGATTACTTTTATCGATTTTATCGATTTTTTTGCAAAGTTTGAGCTACGGGGCTGGGAGTTGGCACAGGGGGGTAATCGAGCATGGGGATTCCGAATACAATATTGGTTTTCAGGATTATCGATTACTTTTATCGATTTTATCGATTTTTTTGCAAAGTTTGAGCTACGGGGCTGGGAGTTGGCACAGGGGGGTAATCGAGCATGGGGATTCCGAATACAATATTGGTTTTCGGGATTATCGATTACTTTTATCGATTTTATCGATTTTTTTGCAAAGTTTGAGCTAGGGGGCTGGGAGTTGGCACAGGGGGGTAATCGAGCATGCTGATCATCCCCAAGGGGGGTGATCAGCATGCTCGATTACACCCCTGTGCCAAATTCCAGCCCCCTAGCTCAAATTTTCAAAAAATCGATAAAATCGGTAAAAGTAATGGACGATCTTGAAAACTAATATTGTATTCGTAATCTGCATGCTCGATTACCCCCTGTGCAAACTCCCAGCCCCGCAGGTCAAACTTTACAAAAAAATCGATAAAATCGATAAAAGTAATGGACGATCCTGAAAACTAATATTGTGTTCGTAATCAGCATGCTCGATTACCCCCCTGTGCAAAATCCCAGCCTCGCATGTCAAAATTTACAAAAAATCGATAAAATCAATAAAAGTAATCGATAATTCTGAAAACTAATATTGTATTCGGAATCCGCATGCTCACTTCCCCCCCCCCCTGTGCCAACTCCTAGCCCTGTAGGTAAACTCTGCAAAAAAATCGATAAAAATCGGTAAAATCGACATCGATCGATAACGAAAAGTGGACTGTGACACCCGCCGGGGCCCGAAGTGTATGTGTGCCAAGTTTGGTCCGGATACGGCGGAGCCGGGTAAGCCAGCTAGTATATATATATATATATATATATATATATATAAAGCAGAAAATCTGTGTGTCTGTTTGTCTGTACAACTTCTCGTAGTCTTGAAGGAGAGCGGTAAAGCTCAGTTCGATCTGCTGCTAATCAAGATATAGTAAGGACGGTGGGAAGCGAACCCAAGACGAGTCGGAATCAAAATAAGGATAAATTTGGGGGGGGGGTAGAAGCCGGATTCACCCGATTCATGTGAACCGTTGCGTCCATATCTCACTTCAAAGTGGACGAATTTTTAATTAAAGGGCACCATTCAACTCAGTTCAGCGCGGCCCATCTTCTGATTCATAGAAAGGCCCTCTTAGACACAGTAGGAGGCCAGATTCCACGAATCGTTTCAGATGTTGCTTACGATAGGTTGCTCTGTCTGCTTATTTATTGCACTGACTGACAGCTTACCGTAAGCAAAAATCCGAAAGGATTTGTGTACTGGCCTTCTTTTGTGTCCAAACATGCACTTCTGTAAATCAGAAGATGCGCCGCGCTAAGCTGAGTCGAATGGTGCCCTTGGATTAAAAATTTGTCCACTCTGAAGAGAGATATGGCCACGCGACGGTGATATAATTTAATGCGAGCGACTGCGCGTCGTTTTTTTTTTGAAAAAAGGGGTATTGTATAAGCTTTCAAAAAAACATTGATTTATCCGAACATTTTGGTTGTAAATTATATCCTTCGTAATTTTTTTCTAATTTTTTGAGCTTTTTTTTAGCTCGTGGAATTTTGGGGTGTATCCCATCACTTGTGACTGTCAATTTACGCGGACGCCGCGCGCGACAGGCTGGCAGCAGTCAGTTGCGAGGAGAGCTCGGGTAGCCCACTCGCAGGGCGTACTGCTTGATTTTTTGTAAAGGTTTCTCCACTATCATACCAAATTCAACTGATGGAATTTTGGCCCCAAATCTTGCAAAAATGAAAGAGATAGTAAATGAAAATATGGAAATCACTATGTATTTTGTCACAAATTATGAACTTTTTGCTCACTATAACACGTGACCCCTGAACATTTCCTCTGGGACTTCTCCCGTGGCCCTGCTGCCTCTCGCCTGGGTTACTGTAATGCCGCGTCGCGGCAATTTCTAATTGGCACCTACAAGTAATGGGCGCCCCCGGAATTTTGTCTTGAATTTTGTTTCAAATATTTTATTTCATTCATTTCATTTTCGCTTTATTTCGCTGTTGCTGTTTTTTTTTCTTTCAGGTTCTGATCCAGTGCTTATTTTGTTCTGCATATTTATTTTGGCTTCTCTGATTTATTGGATCCAAATGAAACACTACTTTACCATTATCGATCGTCACGTGAAATTTCTAAATTCGCCTTAACTACTCAGTTTGGCGACTTATTTTCCCGATCTACATATCTAACTTATACAGGGTGTCCCAAAAAGATGTGCACACTGTTTGATTGTTAATAACTCTCTTGCTTTCATGTCTTGCCAAGCTTGAGGTTCCATTCTTTAGAGCGAGGTTCAACTTATATTTACGGTATGGAGCGATTTATAAGCAGCTCTTTATTGCTGTAGGATTGGTAAGAATTTCGGAAAGGATTTTGAGTTATTGAAAGCAGTTTTTTGCCTCAGAAAAAAGCCAAACAAGCCAGAAACTCATGAAGTGGGTCAATCGAAGTTGCTAATTCTAATTATGAAAATTTCACGTTAGTACACTGTTTCTTTCATGAGTTATATCAGATTTAGGGTAACAACTGATTTTCCAGTATTTGTTAGAAATGTGAATACGCCACCAAGAAAGCTCGAAAAACTGGTGGAAAGTTATGTGGTAAAATCAGCACGTCTGAAAACCTTGTTACACAGTTTTTTAGATTTTTTCGAAGTTATTTCATCAAAAGGCTTATTCCACAATGACGCTGTATGCTGAGAGTTCTTACTGTGATCCTACAGTAACGAAGAGCGATTGGTGATTCGCTCCATACTGTAAATCTAAGTTTATCCTCGCTCTATAGAATGGTACCTCAAGCTCGGCAAAAGACATGAAAGCAAGAGAGTTATTAACGATCAAACAGTGTGCACATCTTTTTGGGACACCCTGTATGTGTTTGATGTTATTATATACTAACAACGCTACTAGCCAGACAGTCACATTGCATTTCCTCTTATATACACTATTTTCTCATCCTCAAAAACCTATACATCCACTTCTGTATAGAAGAATCGGATTATACTCAAAACGTTCATCTATACCTATGACTGTTCCAATACTTGGTATAGGGCAGTATCTATTTCACATAATTCTCATCTGGATCTACAAAATGGATTCTCACTGCACTTTATTACTTTATCTTCTTCTGACGTTGTCACTTTCTCTGATCTTGCATTCTTGTTAAACTTACTTATTGCATGCAGCTCAAAAACGGAGGAAATGAGTGCGGCGGGTAGTTGAAAAGTCCTAGGTACGCATGGGTTTTGCCATATCGTCTAGGCACTATCCGCCAAAGCGTACCACTTGAGAGTGATGGGTTATATCCCGTCATACCCCGTTATTTTCAGCTTACATGTAATTTCTCGAAGAATGCTTCTGACCAGAGCTTTGATAATGTTCAAGATACATATATTGTCTTTAAGCAGTATAGCTTGGTTCCGTCTTATACCGTCGAACGGATGTGAGGTTTTTGAGTGTGATAATTACGTATTTACTACTTAATCTTTGTAGTGTGGCTTGATTGGTCTGCGTTTTCACTAACTATTTTTTGGTGCATCTCGAGTGTAATAGATAAAGATAAAGATGAAAATATTTTAGCGAACGCGCATTTGCACAACCACAGTCGACTCCGATCTGGTATACATTATGAAAACCGAAGATGACTAAAGAAGAAATTTGATGATCAAGATCTCATCATATCTGCTATACCGCTTCAAGTTTCATGATCAGGCTTTTTTCTCATTACCTCCACGCTGACTAGAAAAAATGCACTAATTTCATAGCTTTACTATTGTGCTCATGCGTCCAGTTTTGTTTACACTTGTTTGTTTGTTTTGTTGTTGTTGTATTTGTTTCCTATTTTTTCATAATTTTGTTTCATACTAGTTGAAGAACCGAACTCACTCAATTCAGATTGTGTACAAATGTTGTAAAACGTTTTCAACAAACATCCATTTAAATACTAGTGAGTACCAAAGGCGTACCGAGGAGGAGGGGGCGCCCCGAGGATGGGTCGCGAAATTTTTGAAAGTTGCTTAAACGTGTTATAAAAACGTGCAGAGGTCAGGCAGGGGCCCGAAAAAATTTTGGGAAGCATACCAAAAAAATTTTGGAGTGCGTGGCTAACGCAACGCACTTTCACCCGAAAATTTTTTTGTCGCAACCCCCCCCCCCCCCAAACGGAAATTCTGGGTACGCCACCGGTAAGTATATATATTAGGTTGTCCCATAAGTCTTTTCATTTTTGAGTTTTCGCTGCAATAAGTGTAACATTTCTTCTCCTAAATAGACACCAGGACACCGTTCGATAGAGCAAAGCAAGCTCTTTAAAATGACATTTATGGTTTCGCAACAGATTCGATCCACCTCAAGTTCGAAATCGAAATCCGAAATGTTTCGGATGCCCAAAAAATTGAAAATCTTCTATATCTTCATTCAGAAAAGTCCTACAGATCTCTCACTCGCTTATGTATATACACTCTACATCAGACATCGCATTGCTGTTGCCGCCTTTTTTATCAGCTAGAAATCAAGAAACCGAAAATTTCTATGTTTTTACCGTGATGCTGTGCTCTTCTTATACTAACAGTTTATACTACGACAGTATACTAAGACACCTTAGAAGTATTAGGTGTCCGGAAATTAATGCCCGTTTTGAATTTCAACCGCAATAAGTCATACACTGCTCACTTCTAGATAGGTTGCAAAGTACCATTCGGTAAAGCAATGCAAGCTCTGTAAGATGGCCATTTTGCTTTTGCCAGCTCTCATCCACCTCGAGTTTCGAGAAAAACTAAAAAGACTCAGCTGCCCGAAAAATCGAAAAAAATCGTAACTCGGTTCATAAAAATCCTACAAAAATTTTTATTTGCTCACGTAAAAACTATTTACATAAAAAATCCATATACTCCTTTGCCGTATTTTTTCCTCGGTTAGAAATCAATAAACGGAAATCGTGCATTTGCCAAAGTGATGCTGTGCCGTGCCCACATAGGCAGTTGTATACCACAAGCCCATAGAAATGCAGACTCAAACTTTCAGCTCTCTACAAGCTTTAGTTTTCGAGAAATTTGAATTCTAGCCAGGATCACCTAACTGGGGAAAGCTATTTTCGGTATTTCTTGAGAACTGAAGCTTGTAGAGAGCTGAAAATTTCAGTCTGTACTTCTACAGGCCTGTGGTATACAACTACCTATGTGGGGACGGCACAGCACTACTTTGGCAAATGCGCGAAGATTTCCGTTTTCTTATTTTCTAACAAAAGGAAAAATACGACAAAGACATCTATAGATGTCTTATGTGGATATTGTTTATATGAGCAAGTAAGAAGCTTTGTAGGATTTTTATGAACTGAGTTACGATTTTTCTCGATTTTTCGGGCAGCTGAGTCTTTTTATTTTTTACCTTAAAACTCGAGGTGGATAAGAGCTGTTGCAAAAGCAAGAGAGCCATCTTGTAGAGCTTGATTTGCTCTATTCAATGGTACTTTGCAACCTATTTATTAGGTTGTCTGGAAATTAATGCCCGTTTTGAATTTCAACCGCAATAAGTCATACACTTTTTATTCCCGAATAGCTTTCAAGGTACCATTCGATAGAGCAAAGCAAGCTCTACAAGATGGTGGTCTTGCTTTAACAACAGCTCTGATCCACCTCGAGTTTTGAGCCAAAAACTAAAAAGATTCAACTGCCCAAAAAATCAAGAAAAGTCATAATTCAGTTCGTAAAAATTCTACAAAAATTTTAATTTGCTCACGTAAACACTATCCACATAAGACATATATGTACGCTATTGCCGTATTTTTCCTCTGTTAGAAATCGAAGAAACGAAAATGTTCATGCTTTTGCCAAATGATGCTATGTCGTCCCTACATAAGTAGATGTATACTACAAATTTGTAGAAGTGCAAACGTAAATTTTCAGCCCTCTACAAGCTTTGGTTATCGAGAAATATCGAATATAGCTTTTATTGGTCAGGTGGTCCAAACTAAGATTCAAATTTCTCGAGAACTAAAGTTTGTAAAAAGCTGAAAATCCACGTATTTACTTCTGCAAATTTGTAGTATACATCTACTTATGTGGGAACGACACAGCCTCACTTTGGCAAAAGCATGAACATTTTCGTTTTTTCGATTGCTAACAAAGGAAAAAATACGGCAATAGCGTACATATATGTCTTATGTGGATAGTGTTTACGTGAGCAAATTAGAATTTTTGTAGAATTCTTACGAACTGAATTATGATTTTTCTTGATTTTTCGGGCAGTTGAATCTTTTTAGTTTTTGGCTCAAAACTCGAGGTGGATCAGAGCTGTTGTTAAAGCAAGACCGCCATCTTGTAGAGCTTGCATTGCTCTATCGAATGGTACCTTGAAAGCTATTCGGGAATGAAAAGTGTATGACTTATTGCGGTTGAAGTTCAAAACGGGCATTAATTTCCGGACAACCTAATACAATCGTAATTTTTCAGCTAGCTGAGCTCTAGTTTCGGAGAAATATCGAATTTATCTTTTTTCACTCAAGTTTTTCAAGCTTAATTCAACAATTCTCTGAAACCAGAGCTTGTAGAAAGCTGAAAATTTACGATTGTACTTCTGAGGGGTCGTAGTATACAACTGTTAACATAAGAAGAGCACAGCATCACTTTGGTAAAACATGGAAATTTTCGGTTTCTTGATTTCTAGCTGATAAAAAAAGGCGGCAACAGCAGTGCGAGTGTCTGATGTAGAGTGTATATACATGAGCAAGTGAGAGATCTGTAGGACTTTTCTGAATGAAGATATAAAATACTTTCAATTTTTGGGCATCCGAAACTTTTTAGATTTCGGTTTCGAACTTGAGGTGGATCGAAGCTGGTGCAAAAGCGTAAACGTTATCTTAAAAAGCTTACTTTGCTCTATCGAACGGTATCCTGGTGTCTATTTAGAATAAGAAATGTTACACTTATTGCAGCGAAAACTCAAAAATGAAAAGACATATGGGACAACCTAATAAATTTGGAAATATGGATATGAAATGCATGTCAAAAAATCTAGAGAACAGCGATGAGCGCAATTTGCGCCGTAATTAAATATCAAAACATCACTGGGTTTTGCACTAAAGTTCAGATTTTCCCCCGGCCTGCACGAACGCGGAAGAATAAGTTGTCTAGGGCAGTAATTTCCCGATCAAGAGATGCCGGTGTCCGCGACAAGCTGACTAAATACCGCAATCATTCTGTCACTACACAAGTTTTCTATGAGCTCGAGTCAACCAGGAATCTGAGAAGGTGATATTGTGGCCCCAGACGGATATCTGCGCCAGAACACCAGCTCCATACATTACAGATTTGCACCAGCTGGTGGAGCCTACGGCAACATTCAGTTCCTGCCTGGATGTCGTTGCGAAACGCGGGCTGGACTTCGTTTCTGGAGCATAAAGCGAATGAGATATCGTTTTTGACGAGTCGGGGCCGAGTAGCAAGAATGAGCGTCATTTAGTCGAACACAAGCTTTTCGGCAGGTAACACACGATTGACATGCTCTATCGCGTATGGCAAAAAGTGCGCGCGATTTGAAAGCAAGGCTAAAATGAACAAATTGCTTGTTTACAGCGTACACAGAATCATATGACAACAACTGCATACATACAATAATATTTGCAAAACAATTATGCAAAGAGATTTGAAAACTTATGTGAAGTATTACCTTTTCCAAAATTAGTCCGTCTCCCGACGGTCACCAGACGATCTGAGACCGTCTAGAGCATACATTTCTGTCATTTCACATAAGTTTTGAATTTCTCTTTCATGAGCGGATTCCACGGTCAAAAATCTATCCTTGAGCATGAAGACATTTTCATATCATTTCTTACCTCTTTTTGCCTCAATTTCTTCATAAATCGCTTTGTTGAATACCGCGCTCCAATGCCAAACTCTTGCGCATGCGTAGTATTCAACTACAATTTGGATTTTCACTCTTATTTCATGTTTTTATTGTTTCAGACTTGTAAATCTTTCTTGTTTTTATCTTCTCCTAAGCAGGTAGGTCAAAAGGGAATTCGTAAAACTTCCGAAAGTCGGGGAAGACTGTTTTCAGAAACCCTAGAAACCGACTCGTGCCGGGCTCTGTGCCCGCGCTGTAAATTGAACAGTAAACAAGCGGTCGCCGCAAACGACTGTAAGTGTTCACTATTTTTTAGGATTTCTATCACCAAGTTGTTTTATAACGCAAACTATGTTTTGACAGAAACTTGTTTCATAAGTTTGGATATCTGTGAAAGCATTCAACATTCCCGAACTTAATTCTATAATCAGCGCCTGTTTAACAGACGTGAGATATTGGCGCCTCCCATAGCTCTGTCCATTCCATGTTTGCTTTTACTTTTAGCGTAAACAACTATTCTCCCATTTCCCTTATGCCATATAAACACTGGCTTTCTCTCCCTGAACCTCTACATCGCGAACGGTGACTAAATAAATGTATTCAATACTCCTCATTTGAAGATGTGCAACAGAAGATTAGCAAAGTCATCAATGATGCTTTTGAAGTGCTTGTGCCTTACCAAGGTATGTCCAACACGTGAAATTTGTTGGAATTAACAATCGCCTTTTCTTCGTCTGTAATTTCCGCTCAAAAAACTATAAAAAAAGACATGCATAAATTCCATCGCCATTTACGCAAATTTTGTTGCAAAGAAGAGTTTGCTATGCCAGAAAACATTCGAGAAGAACTTTCGATTGAAAGTTTCAAAGGATACAACTGGCGATTACTACAGATGCTTTATCCTGTTCTTAATGCTTCAATTAACGAGGAAGTTTTTTACAGCTACTTGCCATCAGTTTGCTGCTGTATGCAAAATCGGTTTTCCTTGCTCAGAACAACTCTGTATGAAAGAACGAAACCAGTAGATTTAAATGTGGAATTACTCAGATAATTGCTAATAGGTAATTGTTTGTAGAGCTCATTGAGCTAATTTGGAGGTAAGCGGCCATACGAGTTATGAGCAAGCGGAAAAACAGTTTACTGATTTGTTGCGATCCGCTTGCAGAAATTTGAATGAATATTGAACGAATTTTGGACGAATGCTCGGGAAACAATTGCGGCTCTTTCATAGGCTAGTTGCGGCGCAGTGGCCGCATTCTCGCGAGCTTTCCTTGAGAATATGCAAAATTATTGAGGGCCGCACGGCCCGCAGGTACATTTCGTTGAGAGAAAGTACCCCAAACTCGGGTAATTGAACCACGATGAGATTTCTGCCTTGTAGAGTGTTACCTTCGCTTGGCGTAACTCTGAGACTGCGTAACAAAAGTCAGAGCGCTCGCCGACCGCTTGCAGAAGATTCTGTATTGCTGTCCGCTGGTAAAACATGCGACAGCAAAGCAAGTACCACTCGCTGAAGGTTTGACCACGCCCCAAAATCCTGCCCGCCTGCAAGAAAACGCTAATGCGGACCGCCTGCTCCCAGCGATTGTCGAGGACCTACTCAGAAGATATAAAATGCTATATAAATTGCGGGGCCTGATGGTCGATGCAATTTTGCAGTTGTCAAACATACTCTACCCTCCCCCCCCCCCCCCCCCCATAGGTGCGATATGGGAAGCAGGATCCCCTCCAGGAAAAGGGGGTTTTGGCTATTTCTGACCTAGAAAAGTGAAGGGATAACTGCGCATGAGATGAATGCTGATGCAAGTTTACATGTCTAAGGAAGCGGAAGCAAAAAGAAGGAAAATAAGTGGTGAGGAGGTGTAATATAAAGATTTCCTCAGTCCTTAAGCTTTGGAAAGGACTTTTTGACTCAGGAAAGCTTCATATTTCATCGAACCACATACCATTCGAAATCTTGGAACATACAGAATTGAAGTATGTCGCCAAGCGGCAACAAGAAAAACAAGTAAGTATTCGAGGTTTGCAAGATACCGTACTCTCATACTTGCAAACTTTACTTCAGGCTATTAAAAACAGCGCGACCGAGTGACTCAGGGCGGCAGCTGCGCCAGATGGCAATGACTGATTTTGCAAGAAAATCTAAAACAATCTAAAACTCAAGTATTTTGGAGAAAAATGACAAATATCAGTAAGTTCCATGCTCTCTCTAGATAAATAAAACATTCCACCGTATAAACCTGGCATTGGCTTAACATCATCTGACAATATGGCAAATATTAGGTTGTCAAGAAAATAATGTCCGTTTTTATTTGCTTGCTTTAACAAAGCAACTACACTCAACCCAACAAAGGATTAGGGGTACTGTTCGATAGAGCAAAGCAAGCTCTACAAGATGGCACTCATGTCTTTGCGCCATGCTCGATCCACGGAGAGTTCGAACTCAAAATCTAAAGATTTCCAAATGCCCAAAAAATCGAAAAAAAATCAGATCTTCGTCCAAATAATTTCTACGGACCTCCCACTCGCTCACATCAATACTATCGATATCTGATATCCATATGTGCGTTTCCGTATTTTTTTCCTTGACTAGAAACTGAGAAAACGAAAATTTCTCTGATTTTCTCAAAGCAAAGCTGAGCCGTTTTTGCATATGTAATTCTATACTACAAGCCTAGGTAAGCATAACTGTAGGTTTTCAGCCTATTTCGAGCGGTACTTTTCGAGAAATGTCGATTTTAGCACTGAAACTGAAATGAAAAAATCTGAATTCGTTATTTTTCAAAAACTACCGCTGGGAATGGGCTGAAAATCTACATTTATGCTTACCTACGCTTGTAGTATAGAACCACATATGCAAAAACGGCTCAGCATTGCTTTGAGAAAATCAGGGAAATTTCCGTTTTCTCAGTTTCTAGTTAAGGAAAAAATACGGCAATCGCACATATGGATATCAGATATCGATAGTATTGATGTGAGCGAGTGGGAGGTCCGTAGAAATTATTTGGACGAAGATCTGATTTTTTTCGATTTTTTGGGCATTTGGAAATCTTTAGATTTTGAGTTCGAACTCTCCGTGGATCGAGCATGGCGCAAAGACATGAGTGCCATCTTGTAGAGTTTGCTTTGCTCTATCGAACGGTACCCTTTACCCTTTGTTGGGTTGAGTGTAGTTGCTTTGTTAAAGCAAGCAAATAAAAACGGACATTATTTTCTTGACAACCTAATATTATTGAATCACTTTTGATCGCATACATATTTTGTGTAATTATTATTCCTCTGTGTCGTTACTATTTTGGCATCTCACAATCTATCGTTATGTAGTTTTAGATACATGTTGCGTTATTTCTTTATTGTTTACTTACCTTTAGTAAACGGTCTAATTACCCAAGTTTGAGTTGAGGTACGCATCACCAGTCACCATCACGAGTCAGCCCGCGTGGCATCTATGATTATCGTTGATATTGAAAGTTTATCGTTCTGAACTTTAGCCAAAGGTACTCAAGCGAAGTTTAGTTGTTTTTATCAATGGCAGGTGCAGTTCTTCTGCACTTGTGTCGATGAAGGATAGTTCTGCTCCTGTGTCCAACAAGACCGCGATTTTTCGTAAAGTTTTGGTGTTTGGATCCATCACCAGTAGTGCCCCGTTGGGGAAACGTTGGGTTGGCTTTAGGTGCTTGCTTGAACGAATGCAGTTCGCATACGGCGGCCGATTCCTTTTTCTTTCCCTTCTTCGCTTGTCTGGTGGACTTTTGTTGAAATGGGTGTTGTGGATTTGAGTTGTGGTGGGTGGGGCTTTTCTGTTCTTTGGGTTGTGGGTGGGGACCTTTCTGTTCTTTGGGTTGTGAGGGGGGGGCTCTTCTGTTGTTTGGGTTTTTCTTCTTTTGGTCTTCGATACGTATTGGGCGTGTTTTCGTTCGCTTGTCCCTTAAAGCAGCATGAAGTGTGGTGGGGTCCTTGACACACAAAACACATTCATTTCTTACAATCCGTGGTTATGTGTTTTGGAGATGCACAAATAAGGCAAAGTTTGTGCTCTCGTAGATATTGTGCGCGGGATTAGGGTGTTGTGTATTTGGTGCATGCTATGGCTTTATGGTCTTCTCCACAATACATGCAGTTGTTGGTCCATCGGTTGATTCTTCCTTCCCTCTAGGAAATGCCGGGGATACAAGATGTTGTTTGAGAGTCGCTTCTCTTGTAAAAAGTGACACCTTTTCTTCCGTAATGATGAATTCTTCGAGAAGCTTGAGGAGTATTTCCATGCCAAAGGTGTTTTCTGTCTGTGTATATCTGCGCTCTAACACCTTCTTTGCACTTTGTTCGAAAACTTTGAAAGGACTTGTTTGATCATGCACTTGTTGTCGACATGTTCATTTTTTTTCTTGTAATTGTGCCACTATAGTTTGAACCTGCTCCAGAAGTTTGCGCTGATCTCTAATGGATGATGAGTTTAAATGTAATCTTTCTAGCCTCTCATATAGTTGATTTATTAATTGTTTCTGTCCCCGTATTTCAGTATCAGGAAAATTACCGCTTTTTCATAATTGTCTTGTGGCACCCTAAATTTCTTTACTGCTTGAAGGGGTTCTCCTCTTAGAAAACTGATCAAATAGTTGAACTTGTAGAGGTCAAGTAGAGGTTGCGAATTTACGTATGTGTCGAATAGGGTTCAAAAATTATCCCATTCCCATATATCTCCATAAAATGTTGGTACTGGAAGTGTTGGTAGTTCGATTTTCCTGACCCCTATCGCGCCCTCTGATTCGGCGTTATTGTTGCTTGCTATGCGCGGCGCTCGTGCTCCCTGGTATGACGTAAATGCGTTCAATCTACCTTTCAAGAGTACAATATAATCCAGAGAAGAAAAAAGTACCGTTTCTACCTTGTTCGAGTACAGTTCGAAATCATCTAATTTTTTTTCGCTTAATGATCCATTCTTGTCTAGCGCTATCGCATAATTTTGCAAAGTTTCTTGTATTTTCGTGTTGCAAGTCTCAATTGCCCCATTCCTTCTTCTAACAGGTACGCGTCACCAGGAGTCAGCCCGCGTGGCATCTATGATTATCGTTGAATTAGAGGATTATTGTTCTAAATATATACCTTACCCTTCAATTCAAAGTAGACAGTCTCTCTATTTCCAGCTCTCCTTTGAATTCAGATACAAAAAATCATATCTAGTTCCAGCATCAGCTGCTTTTTATGCAATCACTTTGAGCTCCATTTCTGAAAGAAAAAGGAAAGCTAGGAAAAAGAGACGTCTACGTTTAATGGCGAAGTCTTGCGCTGAAATAAGGTTAGGCAACTGGGCATTTTCAGCCACTCATGAAAATTTCTTGACAAATCCACAAATATTTTTAGCTAAAATGCCATATATAACTGAGTAGAGGGGAGCTAAAGAAAAAAACACTACGTCGAATGCTTGTTTCGTGAACTTTCTAAAGGTCTATAGGTTGTTGGGTTACAAAAACTAGTGGCTTCTCAAAAATGAGGTGGACATATTTAGTATTAACCTTGCTTCAATCCGCTCTTGCTTTCTATGAGTCGCCGGAGCAAGGCTTTTTGAACTGAAGAGCTTTGTACGCCAACACTTTGTATACCATTCGATAGCTAAGAACACGAGGAATCGATTTGGACTGTCTTTTTCCTAAGTTTCTGTGAAGCGAAATATGAGCAGTTTTATTTACCTACAATGTCAGCCAATTCTGAGTAATTACCTCTTCAAATCAAGACGGTCTTTTTCGAACTATTATATAATATACGATTCGAAAGCTTGAGAAACAAGTAATCTACCAGCTCTTTTGAGTGTAATCTCCAGAGGAAGGAATTATGGTACGATTCTTGTCAGTAAACATGCATCCGTCACTAGCTAGTCCAGATTTTCTACTCTTGCTCAACTCTTTCTTGCGACAGTGTGTATTCATTGATACAATGTTAATAATTCAAAAATCAGACATCCTTTTGATTTTTGATTATGTTTCGTTATCAACGCCACTTGGAGTGTGGAGTCTCAAGCATGCGTTTTCTCAACAGAACGCTGTTGCTCCGCTACTCTCTTGCAGTCTTGATGTCTGAAAAGAAGAGCAATTGGCGTCGTTATGCCTTTATTCTGGATTCAACTTCAGATGAAAGGAGTCAGCCAGATGCCGCCCCCAAAGTGAAGGGGGTCAGGGAAATTTCTCCACCTATCGCATCTATGCCCCCTCCCCCTCCCCCAACCATTCCCATATCATGATGAGGAGGTCTTCCCATAATCTGTTTCCTTCACTATCTTGTGAGGGATGTCTGCTTGATATTCCCTGTTGTATGTCATTTAAGATCCCCAAGTCATTGCTGCAAGACTCCTTCTTTAGAACAAATCTTTTAGCGACAGCCCCAGCAATATCAAGTAAACCTTTCCAATTAAGACAAAAAAGTAGTTCTCTGGAGGTCCTCGCCAAGATATAGGACGTCAAACAGGCCCCAAAACGATTTTTCTGCAATAACTTTCGAGTGAATGAACAGAAATCAATAGAGAACTGTGATTAGATCCTCCTCTTCTGGAGCCCTGCGAAAGCGAAGCATAAACGGGATGGTCACATCATGAGAAGAACAGATGACTGGACCTCGTCAGAGTGGATCGCGAAGCACAACGTCCCCCTCCAGCAATATGGGCAGACGTGTTCTTGAAATGGATGGTCCAGCATAATCAGCGAAATACGATTTTCGCATCTGTAACTCGTGGATGCACTCACTCAGACAATCGCTGGGGGCAGGCGGGCACCGGAAAAACAGATTGCTGATTTCTCGCACCCCGCTCGCGGATTTTTTGCAAAGCAATCAGGACTTTTCGGAAGACCGCTTGCTGAGTCAGCGGATTTTCGAGAGACCGCCTGTTGAATTTTTTTTTCGCTCTTATCTTTTGCAGATATATTGCTGAATCTCTGAGGAATCGAGAACTCAGCAAGCGGTCTTCCGAAAAGTCCTGATTGCTTTCCAAAAAATCCGCGAGCGGGGTGCGAGAGATCACCAATCTATTTTTCCGGTGCCCGCCTGGCCCCAGCGATTGTTTGAGCATCGACGACTGGTTAGAAGATCATGGACCTACACCATACTCAGATGAAATAGATGGATGTAATCCAATCCCGAAACTAATACTGTAATCGTGATCAGCATGCTCACTCGTTCTGTACTGACATGAGATATCTTTGACTGGGCAGTCGGCTACTTTTTCGCAACCGCCGTAATTCTTGAAACTATGTGGCTTTCTACCCAAATCATGTAACGTTTTATCTACATTCCTGTGCAATGAATTGAGCCTTCTTAGTTGACTTCTTCTTCAGCTTCAGTTGTTTAACCCCAGATGAAAGAGCCAAAAAGGTCTTGTCACCTCATTACTGCAAAATCAATTTAGCTACAAGATAGTTTGTTATAAAAGCATATTTCATGTAGTACTGGGTCCACTTAATCACCGGAAAATAGGTAAAACATCTTATTCGGAAGATACCTGACAGTGGATGATAGAACTAGACTTATTTTATCCTTAGCAAGATGAGTAAAATCGAAGTAGTGACGTGCTCATACTGTAACTGAGTTCATCAAAACGGTATCAAGACGTCCCTATAACAAAGTTTAACGGTGGTAACAACAGATCAGCATGTATATCGAGAGGCAAACATGTACAGGCAGCTCCTATTCGAGGTCGTCGGTATCGTCCAACAAATCTTTGATCTGCAAAAAGTAAACTAGATACCATCCCGACAAATTCAGTTGGATGAAGTAAAACCGTTGACATTTCAGTCAAATTCAAAAATGCTCCCGAATCACTCTCCGCTACTGAACAAACCTCTTCTACCTGTGGTGGAGGCGGCCCGTCTCCCATATATGTCATCATCGGTGGCTGTGACTCTACTGCATCTGCTGCTTCACCAAACATGGCTGCCAACCGCTAAAACCATTAAATTGAGTGTGATCCATTCTTATACATAAGTTTGAGTTTTGTATATTAGGTTGGTCCGAAATTTCGTTGGCCACTTAAAAAGATAACTTCTTTGATCTATGTAAGTTTTTCAATTATAACCAGAAGGCACCCTCTACATAGCAGTCAGTACCTCAGCAGTAAATTAATACGAGAAAGTTCGAGAGTCAAAAGCAAGGAAGAAAGCTCACGGTTGGCAATTTTGAATTAGAGCATTGTTGTTTGATAAAGGAAAATATGCGCATTACTATAATAAAGTACCTTTGCCATCGATTGAAGGCAGTGTCCAAGCAAAGCTGAGCGCATGCTTTTTGCTTGGAAACTGAAGAGGGGATCCTAACTAAAGCACTGCCCAAGCGGCAGTGCAGTTCATTCACGGCTGAGAGATACATCCCCAAGCCTCCGCGCCTGCGCCGTGACCGTAAATCGCGAGTATCTCGGAACGGGTCCCAGCGCGAACGCAGTGTTAATAGGAGCAAAGTTGTTTGCGAGTTACGGTCACGGCGCACGATCTGAGAATTTTGAAAATGGACTTCTCAGCCGTGAATTGATGATGTGCGCTGCCGCTTTAGCAGTGCTTGAGACCCCCTCATCATTTTCCACACGGGAAACCTATGTGCCCAAACTTGCCTGGACACTGCCTTTAAGCAGAGAAAACTCGCGAACCCACTTTTGCAAATTTTGAACAGGCTAGAAAAATCTTATAACGTCACCGCGGAAATCAAAACACTCAAACATGGGTTTTATGATATAGCTAATTGTGGGCATTTCTCTTATCCATGACTTTTCACAATTTTTTGATGGAATTTTTATCAAGACCATCTAATTTAGCAGGCCTGTATCAAACTCATCGAACACTCACATATCTCCGGAATGCAAAGCTTTCAAAAAAAGATCGTGATTCAACACAAACTTTAAGACAAGTGAGCGTTCACGATTCAAATTCAAATTTCGAATTTTCTAGGTAAGCCTAAGGTGCGTTTGGAAACATGAACTCTGATGCTTTCTCTCAAAGACACAAACGGAAGCAGAAAAAAGCCTATTAAGGGAAAACTGCAGCGAATGACACCCGAGCTGCCCGCCGGAATGTTGTGCGAAGTAAAATTGACAAGATATAAACTTGATAGCGTGAAAATTGTTATTCAAGTTTCAAAAAGCAGGCTATAGAAAAGAAAAGTTTTCATATCCTGTACGGTTTGCTCTACCCATACCTTATTCAAAGTTTTCTGGAGATCCCGCCACATATGAGACGCGCGGCGCGTCTGATATGTGGCGGGAGCACGATTGTACAATGGCGAATTTGTACTGGGGCATTTCACCTCGCGGCGCGTGCTCCACGGTGATGACCAGTCCGTGCGGTCAGCGAATCAACTATACGTATGTTTTCACCCTCGATATCGACCCCCTATGTCTTTCCACAACATGACGATTACATGGATTGATGAGGCGCCATCTCGTGAGATTGCGCCACGTTATGGGCGCATCGTTTGGCGTGGCGTGACGCAGGCTTTCCCACGTTCTTCTTGTTGCCAACACCATGCCAAAGATGCGCCCGCAACTTGGCGCAACCACGTAATCGTCAAGTTGGGGAAAGACATAGGGGGTTGATATCGAGGGTACTGGATTGATGAGGCGCCGCCTCGCTTTGAGCTTGCGCCAAGTTGCGGGCGCATCTTAGGAGTGGTGTTGGCAACAAGAAAAACGTGGGAAAGCCTGCGTCACGTCACGCCAAACGATGCGCCCGTAACGTGGCGCAGGCTCGAAGCGAGGCGGCGCCTCACCAATCCAGTAATCCAGGTCACGTTGAGGGAAGACATATGGGTTGATACCAGTGGCGTACCGAGGGGGGGGGGGGCGGGGGGGGGCGCGCGCCCCCCCCCCCCCGAGAATGGGTCGCGAAATTTTTGAAAGTTACTCAAATGTGTTATAAAAATGTGCAGAGGACTTGTTTTTACTTGTAAATAATTAAAATAATTTTTAAAAATTTTTAAAAATTCAAATTAGCCTTGTAAAAAATTTTTTTTCGGGGGCGTGGCTGACGCCACGCCCCCTTTTTCTGAAATTTTGGGGTCAGGGGCCCGGAAAAATTTTGGGAAACATCCCAAAAATTTTTTCGGAGTGCGTGGCTGACGCCACGCACCTTCATTAGAAAAAAATTTTTGTCGCGCCCCCCCCCCCGAGCCGAAATCCTGGGTACGCCACTGGTTGATACCGAGGCTGCGTTTGTATCGGTGGCGGTCTCAAGATGTGAAAGTGACTTGTATACACTTGGGATTGTTGTAAGTGACTTTTATAAGTGCAGAGAACTAGGAATTCATTGGAAATACTCTAAAAGGTAAAGAAATTTCAAGGAAGTGATTAGGGAGCCGCAAAAATTTTGGGACATCTCAGGGAAACTTCAACTTGTTTGACTGACGCCACGCACCTATTTCAAAAACTTTTAATGCGACTCCTGAACGGAAATCCTGGTACCGCCACTGATATGCATGTAGAGTAGGCGCCATTTGTCTACTCACCTCATCGTCTCGCTATTCTACAAAAGCGACACTTAATTTCGTTGAGTGTTGATTCGACGAAAAATAGTCGATCAAGTCAATTTACTAAAAGAATGCAAAGAATATCTCGGCGCTGCCAAATGAGACGTTAGGCCTTCGTGTGCAGTAGCGGGGAGGTGACTCGGCAGATGGTGCCTACACAATACCACTCTCAGAGTGTGCAAAATTTTCCGAAATTCCGCGAAATTTCGGGAATTCGGCGAAATTCCAGGAATTTCGCGAAATCAACGCGAATCACGCAAATGCAAACCGCAAAACCATAACTTCCTTCGGGATGGAAATATTCTGAATCCGCTCAGATAATTGCCGGGGGCAAGCGGCCATGCGAATTTTGAGCAAGCGGGCACCGGAAAAATAGTTCGCTGATTTTTTGTGGTCCGCTTGCAGAAATTTGGAATAATTTTGGCCAATTTTTAGACGAACGCTCGAAGATCTATCGCGATTTTTCTATACATAAGTTGCGGCACAGTGGCTGCATTCTCGCGGATTTTCCGCGAGAACATGCAAAATTATTGAGAGCCGCACGGTCCTTTTTGAAGGACCGCACAGCCCTCAGGTACTTTCCGCTGAAAGAAAGTACCCCAAACTTGGGTAATAAAACCATCGATGGTACCTCTGCCACATAGAGTCTCATCTTTTCTCGGCGTACGCCCGAAACTGCGTAAAAAGAGTCTGAGCGCCTGCTGAAAGTTTGGCCAGCGCTCGCTGAAAGAGATTGTTTGACGAGCGCTTGCAGAAAATTTTGTATTGATGCCCGCTTGCAGAAAACGCAAATACCGCCCGCTGAAGATTTGGCCACGCCCCGAAATCCTGCTGACCGCCTGCAGAAAAGCGCGAGTTTGCGGACCGCCTGCCCCCGGCGATTATCTGAGCGGAAGCAGCATTGTGTTTAACTCGTCAAGGTAAAACTTTTCGTATGCAGCATGTCCTCGATATTCCGTTTCCAGTTTTCTCAAATTCTTCTTTGGAGGTCCTCGTGGATGTAACGCAGCGCCTATCCAACGTAAAAGAAGTCTGTAAGTAGCATTCGATAGTACTTCTTCTGTAGATTACGGAGCGCTAGAGAGCAGCCGCAGATTCCTTTCCAAAAGAGATAAAAGCGCCGGTGAAATCTGAAAAAATCATGTTGTTCTGAATTTTACTCACCATAACCCCAAAATATGAAGCTCTCCTTCTGAGCGGATGTGATTTTCGTAATCAGCAGGTCGGATAACTTCTATGAGCAAGTTTTCCGAAATGTTCGGGTCATTTCATTTTTTCTCGTTTTACCCCACACAAGGCTCGCTCTAAGGCTCGCCGGTCGGTTTTGGTCAAAAAGTTGATGATCTTCGATTG
The DNA here is from genome assembly GCA_958299035.1 of Cylicocyclus nassatus. Lineage (NCBI taxonomy): Eukaryota > Metazoa > Nematoda > Chromadorea > Rhabditida > Strongylidae > Cylicocyclus > Cylicocyclus nassatus. The sequence continues at coordinate 107,376,948 of CATQJL010000001.1, forward strand.
TAAGGAACCTTCGCTTATAGAGGTTCTTATAGAGGTTTTCGGACATGCTGTTCGAAATTTATGGTCTTTGGGAAATAAAGGGTCTTTTCGCAGAGATATGGTGGGGTAACGGTAACGGAGTCACGAAAATTTGTAAATTCGCCTGCACTTCTCGCGTATCTTTCAGAAAACTGACTGCTGCTTGACTGCTTGCTTTTATGTGCCAAAGTTATACTAGGAGCCGTGCTATTGAACGGTGCCTGTCCCAGGCTGCAATCTATGAAAATCGCCAAGTTACGAGCCTACGAAAACACGTCCTTATGAATTTTGCCTAGAATGTAAAGAATGCATACTTCGTCAAAATTCCACCGCGAGTTTTCCTCGAAATTCTGGTTGCAAACATTATGTTATATATCAATATTATGTTCATTTAGCCCAGGGGATCCCGCTTACTGAATATGGCGGTTGCGTGTGCTTCAGCTGCTTATCTGAATATCAAAGCAGTTTCGTAGCCAGAGCTCAGATATATAACCATCAAATCCAATACAGAAGGATCCATTAAACAATGTGAAAAGATTTAGCCAACGTGTTGTACAACCACTCGCGGTGGAATTTCGACGAAGTATGCGATCTTTGCATTCTGGGCTTCATGAGGACGTGTTTCCGTAGGTTCGTAACTTGGCGATTTTCATAGATTGGAGCCTGAGGCAACCACCTTTCAATAGCACGGTTCCTATAACCTTAGCACATAAAAGCAAGCAGTTAAGTTCTCTGGAAGATACGCGAGAAGTGCAGGCGAATTTACAAATTTTCGTGACTCAGTTACAGTTACCTCACCATATCCCCTCAAAAAGACAATTTATTCCCCAAAGACCATGATTTTCGTAAAGAGCGTGTCCGAAAACCTCTATAAGCGGGGTTTCCTAACAATCGAAGATCACCAACATTTTGAACAAAATCCACCGGCGAGCCTTAGAGCGTAAAACGAGAAAATATGAAATAACTCGAACATCTCGGAAAACTTGCTCATAGAGGTTATCCGACCTGCTGATTACGAAAATCACATCCGCTTAGAAAGAGAGCTTCATATTTTAGGGTTATGGTGAGTAAAATTCAGAACGACATGATTTTTTCAAAAATCGTCAGCCATTCTATTTCCTTTGAAAAGGAGTCTGCGGCTACTCTTTGGCGCTCCACAATAAAGAAGAATTACTGTCGAAATATCCTTGCTTGAACCTACTAGGGGCAATGCGCGCTGCTTTACACCTTTGCGAAGAGCCGTCCGCAGAAAGACTGCAGAATACTGAAATCAAAATTTCAAGGACATGCTATATATGGAAAGATTCGTCTTGAAAAGCTGAGCACAATGCTTCTTTCCGATTCAGGATATGTTTATTCCAAAAAAAGTTACGGCGAGTAGAATTTAGAAACCCGTGAGTTCTCCAGATTTCACCAGCGCTTTTATCTCTTTTGGAAGGGGCGGCCATACTCTCTAGCGCGCCGCAATATTCAGAAGGAGTACTATCGAATGCTACTTAAAGACATCTTTTTACATTGGATAGGCGCTGCGTTACATCCTTGCGAGGACCTCCACAGAAGAATTTGAGAAAATTGGAAACGGAAAAACGAGGACATGCTGCATACAAAAAGATTCGCCTTGACGAGCTGAACACAATGCTGCTTCCAAATTCAAAATATATTCATACCGAGAAGTTATGGCGCTGCGTAGTTTGCGTGATTCGCATTGATTTCGCGAAATTCCTGGAATTTTGCGAAATTTCCGAAATTTCGCGGATGTTGATAATAATAGAATAATTATCGACCATTAATTTATATTGTATATTATTCTTGTCGTTGACAAACCATCCTAGCGTGAAACACTTAAGCCGCCAAGGTCACCCCCCATTGCTGCTTCATAGCACACTTGGCGGCTATTACTTTCATGTAAGCACCAATAATTTTCGAGTGATACCTTTACGATACTATTGTTTGCCAGAAGGAAGCATCTAGGTTGCCACGCCCAAAATAGTGGCATAAATAGACCTGGATGCTCACTTCTGGACTCGTCTCGCCAAATCTATATTCCACTGGAATTGTTTCCCGAATAAACAATTCCTTCAACGTAGTGGCATCCAATATTGGTTAACACCAAAGCGGAATTCCGGTAATGTCGCGGACTTTCGCGGAGTTCCCGAAAATTTTGCACATTCTGAAAGTGGTATTGTATATGTATGTCTGTATATGTTCCGAATAAAAAATTCATTTCTGAACCGACCCGGATCAAACTTTGCACGCATACACTTCGGGTGGGGCAGGCGTAAGCTACTTTTCGTTATCGATCGATATCGGTAACGAAAAGTAGCTATCAATTGATTTTATGATTTTTGCTAATCAAGCTATGGAGCTGGAAGTTTGCACAGAGGTATGTGATCATGCTGATTTGGTACAATGTGTATTTTAGAAATTATACTAACTCCATGGAATCTACCGTTTTGTTGCAAAATTCGAGCTATGGCATAGAGAGTTCGGAAAGGGGATAAATGAGCACGTCAATTACGAATACGAACAAAATGAAACTTCTGAAATTGTAGCTAACGCTAGAACCTTGTTCACTTAGGTCAGGTTTATGTAACATTAGATTAGTTACGTAATTTAGATTTTTCTAAGACCGTAGAACGTAGTCGCGAGACATACGTTGCACCATATCTCAGGCTGCCGGTCTCAGGTTGTTAATTGTTCAATTGTAATCTGATCTTTTTTTTCCATCCTTTGCAGCCTTCTATTCTCTTGTAATTGTTCTCATTTGTTGAATTGTTACCAGATTCTCCGATTTGCCATTTTAATAAACTTTTGTTCTCAACCTGCGGATCCGCTCAGATAATCGCCGGGGGCAAGCGCTCCGCAAGCTCGCACTTTTCTGCAAGCAGTCACCAAATTTTGGGGGGTGGCAAAACCTTCAGCGGGCGGCACCTCCTTTACTGTCAAATGTCCTGCTAGCGGGGCAGAACACAGAGTTTTCTGCGGGGCTCGTCAAATAATCTCTTTCAACGAGCGCTGGCCAAACTTTCAGCAGGCTCGTTGAAAGAGATTATTTGACGAGCCCCGCAGAAAAATCTGTGTTCTGCCCCGCTAGCAGGACTCTTTTCAAGCAGTTTCGCTCGGACTCTTTTCAAGCAGTTTCGGGTAATGAGAATGCGGCTAATGGACCGCAACTAATCTATAAAAAAACAGCGATAGCTCTCCGAGCATTCGTCTGAAAATTGGTCAACATTCTTTCGAATTTCTGCATGCGGGCCACAAGAAATCAGCGAACTATTTTTCCGGTGCCCGCTTGCTTAAAGGCAGTGGCTCGGCAAATCTCAACCTAGTCAAATTTTCCCTTACCTGGGGTTTTTCAATACGCTGATCCCGGAAATCCACTTGTGAAAGCTTGAAAACGGCGAAAATGAGCGTTTTCTAATGCCCTTCCCTTTGATATTGGACGAGTGGAGCAAGGCCGATGACGCTAAATCGTGGCAGGACCCAATGGTTATAGCGTTGCGGCGGGCAGCTTCCAATGGTGAGAAGGAAATTGCCAACTCGTCCAGATGCGTGTAAGATTGGCCTGCGCGTGTAAGTTCGAGAGCGATTTTCTCGGCAGGGAAAGCATGCTGTGCAATCGGGATTGCACTGTTTTCATTGTTGGGCCATGAGGAACCTACCGCGTTAAAATCCCGAGTTGTTGGTTTTTGCCGATCTACTGCCTTTAAAATTTGCATGTCCTCCTGCCCCCGGCGACTATCTGAGTACGGGCTGTGCGGTCCTCCACAAAGGACCGCGCGGCCCTCAATAATTTTGCATATTCTCGCGGAAAGTCCGCGCCGCAACCAACCTATAGAAAAACCGCGATACTACCAAGCATTCGTCTAAAATTTCGCCAAAATTTTCTCAAATATCTGCAAGCGGAACGCAAGAAATCAGAATATTTTTCCGGTGCCCGCCCGCACATCATCATTCGCATGGTCGCCTGCCCCGGCGATTATCTGAGCGCCCGTTACCGAATTATTGTTTACCTTTATCAATTTTAGCGATTCCTAAACTTTCAACTAAGAGGGCAAGAGTCAGCATAGAGGTGGGAGTAAGTGAGCATGCTGATTACAGAAAAATACCAGTTTTTAAAATTATCATCAATTACCAATTTTTTGCAAACTCTGAACTATGAGGCTGGGAGTCGGCAGCATAAAGGGGAGAAGGGTAAGTGAACGCTGATTACAAACATAATGACCGTTTGTAAGCATAACCATTCCTTTCATCAAATTCATCGAATTCCAGCAGACTTTGAGCTACAGTGCCTGGAATCGTAGGGGGCAAGTGAGTACACTGATCTTATATGTAAAGCTAAACGTCTGCTCTCTGTGTGTCTCTTGGTCTGTCTTATGTGTGCACCAATGGCGGGTCCAGGATTTCAGACCGGGAAGGCGTGACAAAAAATTTTTTCGAATGAAGGTGCGCAGCGTTAGCCACGCACTCCGAAAGAAAAATTTTGGTATGCTTTTTGACATCGCGTAAATGAATTGTTCATCATGTAAAGGATTAGAATAATTTTTTTTAGGAATTTCAAAAGAATTCAAAACCTTGTATAAAAGTTTCGGGGGCAATTCAATGGGGCCGCAAAAATTTTGGGCAGCATCCCAGGAAATATTCTGGCATGCGTGGCTGACGCCACGCAACTTTACCAAGAGGTTTTTGTTAAGCCGCGCAAACGGAATACCGGGACCGCGATCGGTTTGCATATCTCTGTCTCTCTGTAAGTATGCTCCAAATAAAAAAAACCTATTTCTGAACCAAATCGGACCAAACTTTGCACACATACAATTCGGGGCGAGGCGGGTGTCGTAGCTACTTTTCGTTATTAATTATCGATTTTATCGATTGAATTTTTGCAAGGTTCGACCTACGGGATTGGGAGTTGGCATAGGTGTGGGGGGGGGGGAGAGGGAGTAATCGAGCATGCTGATTACGAATACAATATTAACTTATGGAATTATCGATTACCTTTATCAATTTTTTGCAAAGTTCGAGCTCCGGAGTTGGCACAGGGAGGTAAATGAGCATGCTGATTACGAATACAATATCAGTTTACAAAATATCCGTTTTTATCGATTTTATCGATTTTTTGCAAAGTTCGAGCTGGGGCTGAGAAGTGGCACAGAGGCGTAATCGAGCATGATGATTCCGAATACAATATTAGTTTTGAAATTGTCCATTAGTTTTATCGATTTCATCAATTTTTTGCAAAATTTTTGCTACGGGGCTGAGGACTAGCACGGGTGGGAGGGGGGAGTAATCGAGCATACGGATTAATTAAAACAGGGAATAGGGAAATGGCATGTAGAAGTGGACAAGGGAAAGGTTGTACTGGGATAGGAAAGGAGCTTTATCATAGCGTTTTGACAGGGCCGGGCGGAGCCGGGTAAGCCAGCTAGTAGCATATAAAGCGGGACTGGGATAAGGAAATGTTGTGCGAAAATTAGTCGTGATTTCTATGGGTGTATGTCAAGAAGCGTGATTCTTATTGCCAGACTAGCTTGCTCACCCGGCTCCGCCCGGCCCTGTGAAAACACTGTAATAAAGGTCCCATCCCTATCCCTGTACAGCCTTTCCCTGTGCCCACTTCTACACTTCATTTCCCGTTTCCTGTGTTGTTTTCGAAATCAGCATGCCCACTTACCCCTCCCGTGCCAACTCCCAGCCCTGTCGCTCAAACTTTGCAAAAAATCGATAAAAGTAATGGACGATTTCAAAAACTAATATTGTATTCGTAATCAGCATGCTCGTCTACCCCCCCTGTGCAAACTCCCAGCCCCGCAGGTCAACCTTTACAAAAAATCGATAAAATCGATAAAAGTAATAAACGATTTCAAAAACTAATATTGTATTCGTAATCAGCATGCTCGACTACCTCCCTGTGCAAACTCCCAGCCCCGCAGGTCAAACTTTACAAAAAAATCGATAAAATCGATAAAAGTAATCGATAATTCTGAAAAATAATATTGTATTCGGAATCCCCATGCTCACTTACCCCCCTGTGCCAAACTCCCAGCCCGTAGATGAACTCTGCAAATCGATAAAAATCGATAAAATCGATATCGATCGATGACGAAAAGTAGCCTATGACACCCGCCGGGGCCCGAAGTGTATGTGTGCCAAGTTTGGTGCGGATCGGTTCAGAAATGGAATTTTCTATTCGGAACATACGTACACACATACATACATACAGACAGACAGACATACAAACAGACATTCAGCTTTATATATAAGATGGACACTAATTAGCGCATTTTTTAGTAATTTATGATGTCCTAAGAGCAATTCAAATTTCTAACAAGATATGTATGATCGTCCTATGTGTTGCTCGATCTTATTGAAACAAATTTAAAACATAAGTTTTGGAGGTCAAAAACCCGTCAAAATGCAACTAATGGCGTGTTTTGGATATTTCAATGAAGTTTCCAAACAAAAACCGTCAACTTAGCCAGTGCTATTCCGTTAATGAGTTAATGAGCTAGGGCACATTGCTTGGTAGTATTGAAAGATTCGCGTAGCTTTAATATGGGTTGTTCGATTGGTGACCTCTAAAGAAATCGCCACACATGACCGTCTCCACATTTTTAACACAGTGCATGATAGGGGCTGGCGGACCAGGTAAAGCCAGCTAGTTGTAAAATACAGCACATGAACATGATAAACTAACCGCTCGGGTATGTGGCAATTGCTCAATAACGGCCGCGTATTGTTCTGGTGGCAACGTTTGCTGGAAGATTTGCAATAGTTGCTGCGAAGGCCCGCACAGTGCGATGGCATTGGCGATGTGGATCGCCCCCTCTTCAACATTCCCTAAACAACTGAAGTTGACTTTGCCTAACGCTGAAGATCAGAGAGAGTCTATTAGCAAAGAAGCCCATTCGACTAAAATTTGTGTTGAAGACAAGATTTGAGTCAATTGCATTGATGGAATGTCATAATTTCTCTGTACCACTGGCGGTGATGGGGCTCGTGCGGCGCGGTTCCCGCAAGAGCGCTTTGCCTGAGCTATGCAACTCTTTTGCGAGCATGCTCTCTAATCAATTTCCCATGCTTAATTAGCGATTGTCGGCCTTTCCCACGCCTGTGGTAAGAAAATGAACAAAGAGCATGCTCACGAAAGTAGTGCAGAGCTTGGGCGAGGCGATCGAGCATTACACGAACCGAGCAAGTTTACAACGGTAGGGTCTAAATAATCAATCCATCGCAACTTTTCGTAATGGTTCATTAAAAAATTATGTGAGGTAAGCAATAGCAACCATTTTTTCAATTTTCCTAAAAAGTGCGTTTACACCGTTTAGGAAGCTTCGCAATCTGGTGAATAGTTGAGTATTGAACTCAGCGTCCATGAAAACCCTATTACACAAGTTTCCACATTTTTTTTTGAAAATTTTTCAAAACGGCCGCTTTTTTCACAGTGACACCATATGTTTGAAGTTTCTACCGTAATCCTACAGTAACAATGAGCGATCGGCGATTCGCGCTAACTGTAAATCTAAGTTGAACCTCGCTCTACAAAATGGAATCTGAAGCTTCGCAAACTCGCGTCTTCTTGCAGGCGGTCAGCAGAATTTTGGGGCGCGGCCAAACCTTCAGCGGGCGGTACCTCCTTTACTGTCAAATGTCCTGCTAGCGGGGCAGAATACAGAGTTTTCTGCGGGGCTCGTCAAATAATCTCTTTCAACGAGCGCTGGCCAAACTTTCAGCAGGCGCTCGGACTCTCTTCAAGCAGTTTCCGAGCGTACGTCGAGCAAACGTGACACTCTATGCTGCAGAGGTGTCATCGATGATTTAATTACTCAAGTTTGAGGCACTTTCTCCTAGCGGAAAGTACCTGAGGGCTGCGCGGTCCTCCACAAAGGGCCGCGCGGACCTCAATAATTTTGCATATTCTCGCGGAAAGTCCGCGAGAATGCGGCCAGTGCGCCGCAACTAATCTATAGGGAAACCGCGATGATTCTCCGAGCATTTGTCTGAAAATTGGTCAACATTCTCCCGAATTTCTGCAAGCTGGCCGTAAGAAATCAGCGAACTATTTTTTCGGGGCCCGCTTGCTCAAAATTCGCATGCCGCCTGCCCCCGGCGATTATCTGAGTATGTGCTGCCACTACGCTCTGGCAGAGGAGCATCAAGGTCAAAATCATTCGAAAAAGAGGCGCCAAAGGAGCGCATAGGCGCGAAAGACATGCAAAGCGGTGCTATGGGAAGAACGCATGGACGCGATCATACCTATGCAAAGTACATGCCGCACGTTCGGGCTGTCGTGGCGAGCGTTTCTCGTTTTATTCCCTGTGAAGTATCTCATGCATATGGGTGAAGGACTATTGTCGCCAGAAGCGGGAGGTCCCGCACGGACAATGCAGCAGATACTCAGCACTGGCATGTACATACTGGAGTGTGTATTTGTTGCACATGTCCGGCGGGACCTCCCATTTTCGGCGACATTTAGTCGACGAATTTGAAACGCACAAGCGTACCCTGATCGGCAATGCGGCAGCGACGCGCAGTTTTCTTCGCCGAGCGTGACAGCGAGCACGAACTTGGTTTTTTTCTACGTTTTTTGAAGTTTCAGACGCTGATCTTTCTATGTTCCGAATTCGCTTTGGACAAGGTTTTCCGAACTCGATCAGCAACAAGCACTATTGTCACAAAGTGGAGCAATCACAGCTTTGTAATGTTGATGTCTAAAATTTTCTGGTACAGCCATGCGCACATGGATGGTTTTGCATTTCGTCCACAAATCTCCAAGAAGCTTTCTCCACAGTCTGAAATTTCTCTGAAATATCACGCAGTGGAGAAGCATCGTTAATCTAAGGCTCAAATTCCCACTAACGGATTTGGTCACGACAAAATGTTACCTTTATTGATTTCAAAAGGCCGCGCAGACTGAAAAAAGACACTGAATTGCGAAATGCTTGCTCAACAAATTGTGTTTGGGATCTTAATAAGAATGAGAATTAATCACAATTATACATGGTGAAAACGTCGGGTTGAGCCTCGGTGAGTGACTTCGAGGAGCCACCAAATCGAGAACAGAAATGCTGAAAAATGAAAGGCGAAATATCTATGGCGGTTGTTTCTTTGTAAATCCACCCCTACCGCGTCTCGCAATGTCCTTTAGCATCAAATAATTTGTAATCGTCACAGTGAGCAGCCTATGTAAGCAAAAAATTGGAAAAGAAATTTGATGAGTATCTTCCACTAGCTACTGTACCCGAAGCTAAAGCAGTCATGTAGATATATGCAAAGGCATGCCATGTCGAAGTAGCTGAATGGTAACCTTCAGAACTAGTCCACTGTGAACATAGACCTGATGCGAAATTTCGGTGAACTTCGGCGTAGGCCGTCCAAACACAGCCACCGCGATTCTTTTTTCACGAATAGTGAGCGGCAATTCAGGAACTTCACACCCCGGTAGCTGATTTGACTTCGTCATAAAGACTTTATTGTAGTTTCAAGCCTCAAAGTACATATTTTGCACAAACTATATTTGTAGTAGTGTAGGACCACCAATGGTTTCTTACGAATTCCAGCTTTTGGTGCTACACCCCAAAACCAATTCGAACTTTTTTGCTTTCTCTTACAGACAGGTGAGAGCAGAATTGGCAACAAGTTTGCAAAGAAGCCGTGACTTCATCAATATCGCTATCGATAGATTTTCTTTTCGCTTCTTGGTAATGTTAACAATTGAGTCTATAAATTTAGGCTGAAAAGGACATGTCGATAAACAATCAGTGTAACTCCTCTAATTGTAAGCGGTTTCACTTTTCTTTCCACCCTTGTCATACATACATACTTGACTACACGATGTTCCACAATAAAGTGTTCCACAATTCCACGATAAGTAAGCTAAGCACAAATAGTGCATGCAAAGAAGTCACAAAAAACCAAGCGTTCCAATTCTGTCTTTCATACATGCTCCGATAATCGTGCGCTCGAAAGTCGGGACGAATTCGAAACAGACAAGCGTAAAAAGATCGGCGTCTGATACTTCAAAAAACGTTTAAAAAAACCAAGTTCGTGCTCGCTGTCGCGCTCGACGGAGAAAATTGCGCGTCGCTGCCGCGTTGCCGATTAGGGTATTCTTGTGCGTTTCGAATTCCATGTAGTCCCTTACCGCACGCATTTCCCTGTGGCCGTATTCATTAACGAACCCTGAGAAACCCCGAAAAGCAATTAACCCTTATTCATGAAGCACAGGGTAGGCTTAATCCCAAGGGTTGAATCTACCCTCAAGGGTAAAACTTACCCCAGAAAGCGATTGACCCGTATTCATGAACGTGATTTGTCAGGCCTTTTGTGCTTGCTATGGTAAATTTGACCCTACCATAGAGCAAGACTAAGTTCACTTTGGCACTTCTAAAAATATCAAAAGTGATCTCTCGATGCACAACTCAGTCTCAGCAATGCCGTTTTGACAATGAACACATATTCATGGTTACTACTACTCAACTTCCTATGGCCTCTTTTCGTGTTTTCGTTCAATGTTATTATCCGGTACTGAATTAGCCGAGTTGTTATACTGATAGCTTTAGTTTTGAATAAAGTACATGTCCAACTAAGGACACTGATATGACGAATATCAATCTCAACAACTCGGAAAATTTTCGTAGTGTGGAACTCTCTCATTATAATTTTAGACCAGCAATATATTCGTTCATTAAATGGTTTGATGCATGATCACACTATCGTAGCTAAATTAGATACTAAGGTAAGATCAAGATAATAAAAAATTTGACAAACTTGAGATAATAATAATTAGAAATATGTGTTTGCTGTCAAATAGTATCGTTAGGGCTAAGTGCATCGAGAGATCACTTTATGGTTTGCTGAAGGGTAAGGGTAGAGTTAACCTTGCTCTATGCTATAGTTAAATTTACCCTGACAAAACCGTTCATGAATCGTTAATCGTTAATCGGGTTTATCGTTTTCTGGGGTAAGTTTTACACTCAAGGGTAGAGCTTACCCTCAGTGTCGTTGATGAATATGGGTTAATCGCTTTCCGGGGTAAGTTTTACCCTCAAGGGTAGATTAAATCGTCGAGGTTAAGCCTGCTTCATGAATAAGGGTTAAATTTACTCTCCAGGGTAAGTTTAACCCGCAGGGTTCGTTGATGAATACTGCCACCTGTGTGTGATGTTGATGTTATTTACAGCCGTTGTTAATGCGTATTGGTTTTTTCTACAGTATGCATTCCATCTTCAACATTACGTGGATGGTGAGGCACCGTATCGCTTCGCGCTTGCGCTACGTTGCTTTTCTCACCACACCACGCCAAACGATGGGTCCGCAACGTGGCACAAACCAGAAACGATGCGGTGCCTCAACAATCCACTCATGCTGAGGCTGGAACTGCACATGCATAGTGTGTATAACTTACGTAAACTGATGAAATGTCCTATCTTCTGTACATTTATGATGTGCTTACAATGAGTTATGGACACTTGGAATATTGCCAGATCGCGTCGCGATTAAAATCGCTTGAAGTATGCCCGGCCCTTAAGATAACCCTTATGTACGAAGTTTGAGCAAGCTCTACGACAAAAAATTTTGGGGCTCGGATACCGAATAGCGCCAATCTAATATCGAACTCGTAATCAGCATGCTCGATTACCCCCCCCCCCTGTGCCAACTCCCAGCCCCATAGCCCAAACTTTGCAAAAAATCGATAAAATAGATAAAAGTAATGGACGATTCTAAAAACTAATATTATATTCGTAATCAACATACTCGATTACCCCCTGTGCAAACTCCCAGCCCCGTAGGTCAAACTTTGCAAGAAAATCGATAAAATCGATAAAAGTAATCGATAATCCTGAAAACTAATACTGTGTTCGGTATCCCCATGCTCGATTATCCCCCTGTGCCAACTTCCAGCCCGTAGGTGAACTCTGCAAAAAAATCGATAAAAATCGATAAAATCGATATCGATCGATGACGAAAAGTAGCCTATGACACCCGCCCCTCCCCAAAGTGTATGTGTGCCAAGTTTGGTCCGGATCGGTTCGATAATGGAATTTTCTATTCGGAACATACGTACTTACATACATACAAACAGACAGACATATCGTCTGCACCCCAGAAAGGTTCCCATAGGTACCACGTCATCTCGCTGCCTTTCGCACTTTTGAACGTGTTAACCTCGGGCACTTCCGTTGAAATCTCAGGAGAAACGTGTCAAAAAGAGCGGAAGGCAGCGTCTTACCACGTACGCGCGCTGGTTCACATGGGAACCTTTCTGGGGTGCAGACGGTACAGACAAACAAACACTTAGTTTTATATATAAGATTATCAGCAGATACCCGTTTCACAAAAGTACCTTAAGGTAAATTCTCAAGGTAAATTTTACCTTGAGAATTTACCTCAAAGTTTAGTATTGAATGGGTACCTTGAGGTAAATTTTACCTCAGGTACTGTTATTACTGAGAATCCGTATTTATCAAACGGACTGCATTTACCTTGAGGTAAATTCTCAATGCAACTTCTAACCTTAGCTGGAGGCAAGATTAGAAGGATACCTTTAGAGATCTATAGAATTTCGGAAGCTGGTTTTTTGCATGAGTAATGCAGTAACGTAAATTAGGTCACTGTGGCAACTTTGCGAAATTTTGTTACGATTGTTGAGAGTTATGGGGATTGAGCGAGCTTAAGATAAAATTTCAGTCTATATTCTTAGAAACTTCATACATTTTGATAAACGCGTGGATGGATGTAGTCATACGCTTTCACAGCATCTTGAGCACCTAGCTGTGTTTAATCATAAAGTCGAAGTTGCTTGATGAAACTACTTTGGAAACATCTTCAAAATTATTAGACACTAGCTGGCTTACCCGGCTCCGCCGCATGTTCCGAATAGAAAATTCCATTTCTTAACCGATCCGGACCAAACTTGGCACACATACACTTCGGGCCCCGGCGGGTGTCACAGCCCACTTTTCGTTATCGATCAATATCGATTTTATCGATTTTTTGCAAAATTTGAGCTAGGGGGCTGGAATTTGGCAGAGGGGAGTAATCGAGCATGCATGCTCGATTACCCCTCTGCGCCAACTCCCAGCTCCGTAGCTCAAACTTTGCAAAAATCGATAAAATCGATAAAAGTAATGCACGATTTTAAAAACTAATATTGTATTCGGAATACCCATGCTCACTTACCCCCCTGTGCCAACTCCCAGCTCCGTAGCTCAAATTTTGCAAAAAATCGATAAAATCGATGTCGATCGATGACGAAGAGTAGCCTATGACACCCGCCGGGGCCCGAAGTGTATGTGTGCTAAGTTTGGTCCCGATCGGTTCAGAAATGGAATTTTCTATTCGGAACATACGTACACACAGACAGACAGACATACATACATACATACAGACAGACAAACAAACAGACATTCAGCTTTATATATAAGAAGATTACGAGATGGTGACGTGTACTGCAACGTAACCCTTGATCCCATTTCCTGACTGGTCATATCGGAATTCAAAATATGATTTCACCAAAATGTTTGTATCTCTAATGTACACTGTTCCGCACTCTCGCAGAAAGAAAGAGCTAGTTGTTGAATGCAAAAAATAGATAAATGTTTCTGATTGAGGAGGAAAGTTTTATCTCAACTCTTCATTTAGGCTCCCGCCAGAGTGCCGAAGCCATGCCAGCGCTACGCCAGCGCCGAGCCAGCGTTTCGATCGATACACGTGTATTTCGTTCGGGACATCTACCTGCTGAGAACTAGGTCAGCTAGCCCCGCCTCAATGAAATACACGTGTATCGATCGAAACGCTGGCTCGGCGCTGGCGTAGCGCTGGCATGGCTTCGGCACTCTGGCGGGAGCCTTACTCACAACGCACACATGTGGGTTTGAATATTCATAGCTTTGAGCAAAAAAATATTCCCTAAACCCCGAAAATGACCCATTACGGAACCGTCTGCACATACATTCAATGACGATGATTTTGAAGCTTTGGAAGTCAAAACTTCACTACTTTTGGAATAATCGGGTCTGTGTGAACTACAAAGAACTCAGAACGAGGCAAAAAACATTTGGCGGAATTTTGCGCACCATAAAAATTTGCAAAGTACTTGAAAGAACATTATCGGTAAAAACCTCATCAAATAAGGCAGGTTTCAACTCAAACCTAAAGTAACTATGAAAAAAACTACTTTGACAACTTGGATGCTTTTGTTAAGACTACTCTCTCGACAACTTTGTAAGAAGAACTTTTTCCAGAAAGGTAGGTTTCATTGTTGTAGAAACAATATCACGAATTTGAAATCCAATTTAACTGAAAGAAACCAACTTCTTGTTGTTAGATAAACACCCTTTGGGCTCGTAATAATTGCTTATATAGACTGTACAGTCTCAAAATCATTGCCTGTAAAACTGTGAAACCGATATTTCAACATGTTCCTCGTGAAAATATCACGGAAATACAAAAAAAGCAATTTACTGCAAGTGTGTCATGCCATGCTCCTAATATACGTCAGTCCTAATCGTCTTGGCCAGAGGTGCGATAGGGGGAGCCAAGTCTCCCCCTACCTTCACTTTTGAGCTGGTACGGGGTGACCACCTTCACTTTTGGAATAAAAAATTTTTCGCTGGACGACAAAGAAGGAAAATAAGCAAAACAAACGCAAAAAAGATTATTGAAAGCATGTATTTATGTATACGGCGGCATATATATTTAAAATAAAGGTTTTTAGTAAATGGTGTATTTGGAAGTAAAGCTTAGCAAAACTGTACGGATTTTATTAAGCAAATTATGTTATAACGTATAGCGAAGGAAGTAGGTCGATCCAGGCAGTAACGGCGGAGAACCAGAATTTTGAATATTTGAATAGTGAAAAATCATGCGAAATTTCCACTGTTATAAATCTGTTGTTTGAAGATGTCAGCAGTTGCGACTTCATAGGTTTTGAAGAGTAGATGTTGCTCTATCAGCTAGTGAAGGAATCGGGTCGATTTAAGAGATAGTCGTTGAAAACCAGAGTTCTAAAACTTTACGCCATTTTTGCGTGTTTTTTGACTGTTGAGAGTTAAACTCTTATAAATCTTGAATGTGGAAGTGTATGATGTTGCGACTTCATAGGTTTTATAGAGTAATGTTTGCCTTATCAGAATATGTCTTGTCCGTTCCGATCCATTGAAACACCTCCGAGATCCAGAGTCATGAAAAAGCAGGTAAAAAAGAGCTTTTTGAACCTCAACAGCTCATAACTTCTTCAGGATTGCACGAATCATGTTGCGACTTCATAGGTTAGATTCTTCTCGTCAAGAGCTTTCAGATGATATATAATATGTGGGGGTTTCGCGCCTCTTACGGCATATGCCCGGGGGGGGGGGAGACTTTTTAGGCCAAAGTCTCCCCCGGCAGCCTCCAGCCAATACATTAAAATGGGCGAGGGGGAGACTTTGGCCTAAAAAGTCTCCCCCCGGTCATAATTCGCAGGAGGCTCTAAACCCCCACATATTATATATCATCTGAAAGCCCTTGATGAGAGGAATCTAACCTATGAAGTCGCAACATGATTCATGCAGTTCTGAAGAAGTTATGAGCTGTTGAAGTTCAAAAAGCTCTTTTTTACCTGCTTTTTCATGACTCTGGATCTCGGAGGTGTTTCAATGGATCGGAACGGACAAGACATATTCTGATAAGGCAAACCTTACTCTATAAAACCTATGAAGTCGCAACATCATACACTTCCACATTCAAGATTTATAAGAGTTTAACTCTCAACAGTCAAAAAACACGCAAAAATGGCGTAAAGTTTTAGAACTCTGGTTTTCAACGACTATCTCTTAAATCGACCAGATTCTTTCACTAGCTGATAGAGCAACATTTACTCTTTGAAACCTATGAAGTCGCAACTGCTGACATCTTCAAACAACAGATTTATAACAGTGGAAATTTTGCATGATTTTTCACTATTTATTTATTCGAAATTCTGATTCTCGGCCGTTACTGCCTGGATCGATCTACTTTCTTCGCTGTACGTTATAACAAAATTTGCTTAATAAAATCCGTACAGTCCAACAAACTTCTACTTCCAAATACACCATTTACTAAACACGTCTATTTTAAATTTTTATAAATAAAATTTATAGATATTTTTAATATTCATCGTATCTGTGGCCCTAAAGAGGGCCGTTGGGTCGACGTTAGACCTAGAAAGATAGCTCCGTTCGTCCGTTCTATCCTCCCCCCGCACCTCCCCCCCCCCCCCCCCCGTCGACGTTTTTGGGAGGTGAGTGTCCGACACTACCACCTTCACTTTTGGCCGGCCAGTGGTAGCTGAAACCACCTTCACTTTTGGGGGACCCGGCTCCCCCTATCGCACCTCTGGTCTTGGCACAGGTAAATCTAACCTTGAGAGAGAGACTTTGATGAATACGAAAATTATACCTCAAAGTATGTACCTTGAGGTACGGCTCAAGGTAAATTGTGTTGCAGTAGGGTTTATTCTAATAACATCCTTTTACTTGGAAGCAGGGGAGGATGTGTTGAATAAAATGATTTCTTTTTCTAAAGGACGGCCAAATTTGCCGAAAAGAACTCCCAAGTGTCCAAAAGCGCCGAAAAGCATTGAAAGCGAGCAAAAAAAGGGGCCAAGTAACAGGTAGATAATGCAAAACCAAACAGAGTAAAATTTCAAACCCAAAAACTAAACTTATATAAACTTCTTGAGCACAATAAAAAACAGTGATTATAATGTGACCGGCGTGATTATTCAACGATGTTTTGGTAGAAAATGCAATCTTATAACCGAAATCTGCCACTTAAAGGTAGTAGATCGGCAGAATGAGACCGTGGCAAGACAAGGTCATAGGGTAAGAGCCCCCATAATGGAACCTATGGGCCAAAGTTCGATCTTTCTCTGTCACTTCTAACTCCCGAAATTTCAAAGCGAAAGCAACGCTCATCTCCTGTCTTCTGCGAACCCGCCCACTCCATGGACGAGTGACTTCCACGATCAGAGCGCCAGCCGCAATGCTACAAGCATGAGGTCCCGCAACGACTCTGCGTTTTCGCCATGATGGGCTTCGCGTTCACTCGTCCATGGGGTGGGCGGGTTCGGAGAGGACAGGAGATGAGCGCTGCTTTCGCTTTGAAATTTCGGGGATTAGAATTGACAGAGAAAGATCGAACTTTGGCCCATAGGTTCCATTATGGGGCTCCTACCCTATGACCTTGTCTTGGTACGGGTCTCATTCTGCCGACCCACTGCCTTTAAACTGATTGGTATTACATATCAGCTTTTTCGGGCTTTCGCATCCGAAAAGTTTGTCCTTCCCAGTGGCAGGACCATTCCAAGAATTTATGTTTCAATTCTATTAGGTCGTTTCATAACTTCGTCCTTTTTATTTTTGTCGCCGTTTTTCGATGAGGCGGTTGGTTTACGGCAAAGTACCTATACCATTGAAAAGAGAAAATCTTGCTCTACAAGAACTGTTGTTCGTTTTTGAAGCAAACTTGAATCCCCTTCTTTTACGATTTATCAAAGCAAAATTCTTTGAGAGGCAAAAAGATTTCGGCACCTGCAACTTTCGATCCGTATACGGAGCCACAAGTGGGAATTTTTCGTCTGAAGTTGTTATGAGTGATGAGAAACAACTGTTTGTGGTACTACGGTGCATATAAAAGTAGTGTCCATATCCAAAGAGACGCTATAAAGAAAGATTAAGCGCACGTTTACCATGTGTGTAGATGTTTTGTGTTTGACACAATTTGAAGAAGTTCCCACGTGAAAAATTTTTTTGAGAAAGCGTAAAATGTTGGCCAGAGCTTGTACTCATACATCTACACCACTTAGAAAAACGCATCCATTCCTCAAGTTCCGATAGGAGAACCGTCACATTGTGTCGCTGAACAACGCGCCAAACTCAAGCGGCAGTAGTCAAGGACAACAACTATTGGGACTTTGTTCAAACGGTCCTATGCATATTGGCATGCTGCAAATTTATCAGTGTTTCAGTCTTGCTTGCTACTATCCATCCCGCCTTCCTATCACAGAAACATCTTGCGGAATACGGACCAAATGCGGAAAGTGCAGTTGCCAAAATCGCCAATTTTTGCCTCTCAAAAAACTTTGCTTTGATAAGTCGTAAAGATTCAAGTTTGCTCCAAAAACGAACAACATCTTGTAGAGCAAAATTTTCTCTTTTCAATGGTATAGGTACCTTGCCGTAAACCAACAGCTTCATCGAAAAACGGCGACAAAAATAAAAAGTCGACGAACTTATGAAACGACCTAATGCAATTCTACAATAAAGAGAAACCGGTGTTTTGTGCACGAAGCAAATACCTTTTTGAAATGATGTCATCTTTACGACAAATTCACTTGCAAACTTTGGTTCGAATGCAAAGGATTCTACAAAATTACACTGTTGCAAAGTTAGGCTGAAAGACTTGGCTCCATGTCAGGAGTCACGCCGCGCGCCGCGCCGCTTCGCCGCGAACGTCGCGTCTAGATTTTGTACCCCGCAAAACTGCCCGGTGCCAAAGTGGCACGGCGCCAGTCTAGGGGGGTGGGGGGTGGGGGCAGATACATGGCTCGTGTCATAAGTAAGACTGCGCCAGGAGTGCTGGCTTCTGTTTTGCTGACAACGCTTGCGGCATCGCTTCGCGAAAAATTCGCGCCGACCGTGACTCCTGACCGTTCCCCGAAAGACTTTGCGACACCCTGTACATATTTCTTCGAGGCCACTGCAACTTGCTATCCTCCGCTTATAAGTTTCGAAAATGAGGTGCAAATTCATGTTTTGTCAAAATATGGGGTTTGAACAAAGAAAATGGCCACAAATTCCCTTTGATCTTTTGAGACCTGAGACATTCTCATTTTATCGTGTTCAAGAATGTAAGGGTACTTCGAACCGTCTCCTTGTCAAAACATGTCATCTCGGGCCCGAAGGACACAATTAGCAATGAATTTTGTCCCAGCAAAAGTTCTATTGGCAATAAAAAACTTTATGCACCGTTAAGACGTCATAGCGTGCTCTAAATAAACGTCAGTGTATATCAAGCTGGCAAAGGTAGGATTTACCTCAAGGTACGTTGATGAATACGAATCGCTCAAGGTAGAATTTACCTTGAGATAAAATTTACCTCAAGGTATACTTACCTCAGGTTTAATGATGAATACGGCCTCTGGATTCACCTTGTGTTCATCGATATTTTCAAAAAAAAAAACTGTCAAAAATACTCGGATTTTTGGTCTGCTTTTTGTTGACAATGAAGTCGGTCGTAATTATCATAGCGCTTCTTTCAGGCACATCTTTGCTGCACATTATTCTTATTTACTGAAATCCCAGTTTTACACATCCAAACGCTCGTGAATTTTTCTGAATAAGGAGGCAGACTGAAATCAGCTTGCCTCTAGTGATATGGTGGACTCCCAAATACAGAACAAATTCGGCATTCATTGCAATTTTCAACTACAGGCCATTTACAGGGTATTCGTGGCGGGACCATCTGTGTGTTAATCCAATTTCAAAATATGGCGCTGCACACCATGCCACTCATTCTCCTTTTCCTACTCGCTTTCTATAATGAGGAATTATCGTGGACTCTGAGGTTTCTAAAATGACATCTCAAGTTCAAAGATTCGATTTCGGCAGCTAATGTCTCAAGTTGTGTTGAAATTGTTGGAATCTACTGATTATACTTTGGGAAATTCGAATTTTTTTCGAATATTCGAATATCGAATAATATTCGAAAATCGAAATTCTCGAATATTCGACTATCGAATATTATTCGAAAATTGAAAACTTCGAATATTCGACTATCGAATATTATTCGAAAATCGAAATTTTCGAATATTCGACTATCGAATATTATTCGAAAATGGAAGTTTTCGAATCGAATAATATTCGAATATCGAATACCATTCGATATTCGAATTTCGAATATTATTCGGTTCTCGAATAATACTCGATTTCGAATATCATTCGATTTTCGAATACTATGCGAATAAATTATTCAGTGAGACTACCTGTGAGAGACCAAAACATCTCAGAATAAATTTTTTCAAGTATAGACATTTTTTTATGTTTCAATTTACAACGAAAAAAAAACGGTTCAGTTGCAGCCCCGACAAGAAGATGGGTGCCGATTGTAGCGATGTTAAAGTAGTCCCCCCACCTAAGCGATGACTGATTTTCGGAGCGAAAAAGGGGGCTACCAGGCCTGAAATTGGCCCGTAAGTGGCCCGGATCTTGCGGTAGGCTCGTGAGTCGAGATGCATGCAGGGTAGAGACGCAGAGTCGTTGCGGGACCCTGCACTCATGACTGTGTGTGCTATGCGTTCTCTGGCCTTGCAGTTCGAATTAGCTGTACGGGCGGCATTCGGGCCTGCCGTAAGACGGGCCACTTTAAGAGCAATTTTCAAGTTTACCAGAACCTCTTTTTCGCACCGAACTTCGTCACCGCTTAGGTAGGGGTCCAATTTAACATCGCCACAAATTCTCGGACCCCTTTTGGGACGCTGCCTTTAAGAACCTAAAAGCGTACGTGACAGTTGTAAAGATTTCAAAAATCAAAGAAGATTATTTATCCTCATTGAGAGTTGTGGACTGACATGCAGGGGTCCCAACAGTATGTGAATCTGTGGGCTGACATCAACCTAGACTTACAGTTTGAAGCGATGTATCGATGCTTTTCACTGTTGTAAATTACCGTAGGAACACTGAGGAGGGTTTTGAGATCAAGAGCAGTTTGCCCAAGAATGAGAAACAAAAAGGCCGATCTTACACTAGGCTTCTAAAGGCACTCACTATATAAAGAATTTGCGCTCAACCGTTACGCCTTTTGCAAATTATGCCAGGTACATCATAACAGATGTTTTCCAACGCTTTTCAAAAAAGAGAATGCACATTTAAAAGGCTTGAAAGCGCGTGCGTAGTTAAACATACGTAAAATCCTGCTACATAGATTTGAAATCTCTTTTTGTTGGGAAACTCTTTTGGATGTCTCATTTCGCAGTTGCTCTTTATGCTAAGTTCATACCGTGATAACACAACAAGAAAAACATAGGTGATTTGCTTTCCTATTTGTAAGCTGAAGCCATCCCTACAGGATGTTACTTAAAGGTTGGCAAAAGACTTCGTGAGAGGTATTAGCAATTAAACACTTTGTACATACCCTTGGGACACCCCGTATATGTTGTGGATATCGAATTTCCGAATATTCGATGCTTCGAATTTTAGAATAGTCAATTTTCTTATCGAATTTTCGAATATTCGGTGCTCATCGAATATTCGAATATTCCATGGACATCGAATGATCGAATTAATGACTATCGAATATTCGACTATCGAATAATATTCGAAAGTTGAGAATTTCGAATATTCAACTTTCGAATAATATTCGAAAATGAAAATTTTCGAATCGACTGTCGAATATTATTCGAAATCTCAGATTTTCGAATATTCGAATTTTCGAATCATTCGCATTTGAATGATTTATTCGAATAATCGAATAATCATTCGATTCGGTCCAAAGTATACTACTGATGCCCTGTATTGTATGCACCACGATTAGGGAATGCTAAACGTATATTTAGCTAGCTTTGAATGAAGAAGTGTTATACATATTATACAGAATAGTACACATGTACTAGTAGAGGAACAAAATCGCTGATAAGGATTTGAGAAAGCGCATTGTGATTAATAAAGATACTCAGTGGTACAATATAACGTACACGACGGAAAGATTGAGCAGAATTGACGGGTGACTCGTGGGAGAAAAGATCAGGAACAAGGTTGTCAAGAAATAGCACATTTCGAGAAATTATATAACTTCTAGATGTACAAGATGACATATGTACTTTGACTCCTGATGCAGTTTGTAATAAAGCAAAAGATATATTGTAACACAAATCAACCGTTGACTTGATATGCGCTTTTTCTGCGTGATGCAAGGCACAGCCCACCGCTGCAAGGATAGCATGAGGTATATCCTCTATTCGGAATTCAATTCTGGGCCCATATCAAGACTCAAAAGTTTAGGTACTAACGGTAGAAACGCAATTACTCCAGATGCGATGTACTCGGCATAAGAACAAAGCAAAATAAACCTCTGATAGACCCATATAAGCCTCAGAAACCCAAGTGAAAGTTGTGGACTCATAGCAGCCTGGTATTACTACGCAGCAGCATTGGACCTTATCCAAATAATGATCCCAAGATATTGTACTCATTAAGGTAATGGGGATCACTGCCCTCCGTTTCACAGTTATTTCCTCTTCCCACCTCTCACTAATACCATCCTGAACATCGCAAGTCGTCTGCATAGGATGCTAGTCCATTTCCTTGGGATCCGCGAGTCATTAAAAAGCAGCGAAGGTTCCTTCATTAGTTAGTAGAAAACCTGTATTACTAGGCGGCGATGCTTAAAAACACCATTTCGCATAGGTGGATAGCTTTGGAAACTTCAGAATCAGCATCCTTGAATGCAAGAATGCACTGCTGCTAGAGCAACCTCTAATTGGCTGAAACACACAAGGTCCCGCCACGAATACTCTGTAAATGACCGCGGGATACCGTAGTTGAAAGTTGCAACGACTGTCAAACCTGTTTTGTCTCCCAGATTCCTATAGAGGCGGTTGCGGACTTCTGATAACTTGAATGTTAAACCTCCACGTTGAAGCGTTACTTTTCGTACTATCTCGTTATCAAAGACCGCAACGCTTAAAGCTATCATGAGTCCGCCCCAACACGACGGGAGCATCTTCCCGCTCAATCGACACGCATTCTTCCCATGTTAGAAAATGTGTTAGAAGTTTTGGGAAAAGTGTTACAAGTTTTGGCCAGCTGACAAGATTTGAAAAATAAACTGAGGCCTTACCACTAGCCATAAATTCTTCACCAAGTTGGACTTCCTGTAGAAAGTACGCTTGCATAGCGGAAGGATCGGAAGGATCCGGAACTTGAGTAGAGCCTGCTCCGCCTCGTCCTAACCCGGCACCTCCTGTACGTGCGCGAGCTTTCTCGCGACGATCTAGAATATGATTGTACAATATGAACAAGTTCAAAAGAAAGCAGAATGCAAACGAGGGAAGCTACCTAACTTAGCTCGCGCTTTCGGAATAAGACACATATACTTGGAATCAGCCCGGAACGCTGATGCCGACTATGCTGTTCCCAGGTGCCGCGCATTACTCGGAACGGAGTTACGAGGACCTCCTTCCGTATGACTCCTCCACCGGCAAGTCTAGGGGGTCTTGTGGTAAAGTGGTAAGCGTCTAGCCTTGTACGCTAAGGGTCCGGGGTTCGAGTCGTATTGGACGTCTACCGTTCTGCAAAGGTAGTCCACAAATCCAAACATGATCCACAAGTAGTCACAGATGCCTACGTGCATCTGTGGTAAGTGGGGTTATCACAAATCGAAGATGTTTTGCCCGAGCTGATCGTTACTTATCTGCGAAAGACCTTTTGCTCTTGCGACATTACAAGAGAGCCGTTGAGGAAGGAGCAGAAAGTGATTAGTTGCTTCACGTACATCCTACGTGAAGCTACCACAGACAGTATGGACGTAGAATTAGAAGAGGATGAGGTGATGGAGGAGGATGAAGAAGATGGGGCAAAAAACGGGGCAGCATGTGAGAAATTCATGTAAATTTTTCATGGTGAAACTGGTACGCCCCAGTCTGACGATGAATTCACTTTTAGGCCCCGAGCAGACTTCACGCGATTTGATCGTCGCGACTGAGTCGCGACGAGACAACTGTTACAACATCATTCCATGCCGATCAACTTGCATTCGGTTGTGATACTTTTCCAGGTCGAAATTTTTGAATGTGAAATGAAAATGGAAATCTTGGCGATTAGATCGCGGCGATTAAGTCGCTTGAAGTTTGTCCGGGGCCTTAGGCTGACTAATAAACATTTTCGAGGGCTTGCAAAAGGAAGGACGTCCAACTGGAGTCGAACCTCGGACCCTCCACAGAGCGAGACACTTACCACCTTACCACACAACCTCTATTGGTCATTGTCGAGTTTCCCCTAGACTTGCCGGTGGAGGAGTCATACGGAAGGAGGTCCTCGTGACTCCGTTCCGAATGATGCGCGGCACCTGGGAACAGCATTTTTGGCATCAGCGTTCCAGGCTGATTTCAAATATATGTGTCTTATTCCGAAATCGCGAGCTAAATTAGGTACAGGCCCCGTAAAATCCAATTTCCCATGCGTCGCTTTGAACACCAAGGCGCGGCGCGGCTAGGAACGTTTGGTCCCGAAGCGCTACAGGTTTCTTGCGAGCGACAATGAGCGCGCACCCTTTCCACATATATTTTTTTAAACTTGTGAAGGGAGCTGTCGTCAAGATATACCTTGCATTGACGAGAACAACATGAATGCTAAAGAAAGATTTCAGTGGCGTACCCAGGATTTCCGCTCGGGGGGGGGGGCGACAAAAATTTTTTTTCAAATGACGGTGCGTGGCGTTAGCCACGCACTCCGAAAAAATTTTAAGGGTGCTTTCAAAATTTTTGCGGGTCCCCAACCCCTAAAACTTGGAAAAAGGGGGCGTGGCTGACGCCACGCCCCCGAAAAAATTTTTTTTACAAAGCTAATTTGAATTTTTAAAAATTCCTGAAAATTATTTTAATTATTTACAAGTATAAACAAGTCACTTGCACATTTTTGTAACCCATATAAGTAACTTTCAAAAATTTGGCGACTGTTGTCGTATAGTGGCCTTTTTAGGTCACTATGCGACAACCTTGACGGGGCCATAAAGATATGGCCCCGTTTGAGGTATAAAAGCCCGGGGGGAGAGCAAGGGAGGCGCTCGTTCATACCCACCGTTTGTTGTTAATCATATTATTGTGCCATATAAATAAATTTGTTCATCCACACCACTGTTGAAACATTTTTGGTGCATCGGCCGGGAAGAGCCTTCGCCGATCAAAAGTCTAGGGCATAAACCTAGCAAAAAGTCCAAGAAACCCTTGGCAAAGAAAGTCTAGGCTACCACGCCTAGCATCAAGACCAGGAGATCCTTGGCACAAAAGTCTAGGCTACCACACCTAGCATCAAGACCAGGAGATCCTTGGCACAAAAGTCTAGGCTACCACACCTAGCATCAAGACCAAGAAATCCTTGGCACAAAAGTCTAGGCGACCACACCTAGCATAAAAACCCAGGATACTCCTGGCACAAAAGAAGTCTAGGGCATAAACCTAGCAAAGACCAAGGAAGTCTTGGCAAAGAAAGTCTAGGGTAGAAACCTAGCAAAAGACCAAGGAAAAACGTGGCAAAGAAAGTCTAGAGCATAAATCTAGCAGAAAGACCAAGAAAAGCTTGGCAATAAAGTCTAGGCAATCAAACCTAGCAAAAAGGCCAGGAAAACCTCTGGCACGTATCTAGGCTAGCAAACCTAGCGAAAAGACCAGAAAAGACTCCTGGCATTGAACTAGGGCAACCTAGTGCCAACCATATTCAAGTAGTAATCATTTTTGATTTATTGCTCGGCAAAAGTAGCTGTAAATAACGTTCTATCCTACTTGGATTTTCAACGCAAGTGCTTTGCTTGATGGCAGCACAGTTGGTTATGTAACCTAGGGACACATCCCACATTCGCGCATAAAGCGAATACCTAAGGTTTATTGAACGTCAGATATTTCTATTACTGGCGAAGAAGCCTCAACAACACAAAATGTCTCTGAACTTTTATAAAGAGGAGATTTTGTCGTTGTCAACATTACTGGCGAATATACTGAGCAAGTTCAATTACTTGAATGATTTTCATCCTGATCTGAATCGCAGTAGGGAGCAATCGCAAGAATGTTTCGGCAGATTGGATGTTCTCAATACATGCCTTTCGCAAGTGAAAGTCGGGGCAAAAATGTTGCACTCAAAAGTAGATAAACTATCAGACTTTTACATGGCACACTGCTATGAACAGAAACAGTTGATAGTGCGTGAGGTAGAAGCGCTGGAAGAAGAAAGTGGATTTTGCGATATACTTTCCAAAGCAGAAGTACTTATTCATATGGCAGAGCTACAAATGAAGTATGCTCGAATATACGCAAAAAAGTGCGCAAATCCATCGCCTTCACAGACGAAACAAGGCGAAAATGTCTTGGATGTTATTAATCCAGTAACGGACGAGGAGTCAGAACGCGAAATACCCGCGGAACCTGGTGTAAAAGAAAATGACGAGGCAAGCAAAATCATCACGCCCACAAACGATAATTATGAACAATGCAATACTTATAATACAAAGACTCGTACGCACGAAACCTGTGCTGATGTAAAACTTGACGAAATTTCAATCAAAAGCGCCCGAAATGAAGAAGTGCCGATGCAATTTGGGGCTGCCTACAGCAAACCGTATCTCCTATCGGAAAATTACACTGCAAAGGGTAGCGAAAATACTCAAAAACTGCGATTGTTCCGCAAGATATTTATCAAGCTTGCCGATCGTAAACATCGGCAAGGAAGACAGTGCTGTCTTTATTTTTATCCGCTCCAACACACCTCTTCAAATTCTCGACTCATCTCCGACAACGAAGTGGTTCCCGTCTTCACGCGCACGCCCCCTCATCAACGTCCAATTAGAGACCCCGATAAGAACACTATGCCGGACGTACTACCGCTTACCCCGATGAAGATACCAAGTCGTCATCCTTATTCGCCTATCTGCTCCACTCCTCAATCCAACGTCACCACTTACCACTATCTGTTACCAAAGCAAGCCTTCATGCCGTAAAGTCGCCATCCATTCCACTGCCATGTCGTCAAGCTGCAATTCACTACACCACTACGCCACCAAGCCGCCGTAACGCCAGCCAAGCCAGTCGTCACTCTGCCTCATCCACTACCACGCCATCGAGCCGCTAGTCACCCAGCCACCCAGCCACGCCAAGCCAAAAAAAGGGTTTTTTTTTGTTACCCCTCCCTTGCCCCCCGGGCAGTGTTGTCGTATAGTGGCCTTTTTAGGTCACTATGCGACAACCTTGACGGGGCCATAAAGATATGGCCCCGTTTGAGGTATAAAAGCCCGGGGGGAGAGCAAGGGAGGCGCTCGTTCATACCCACCGTTTGTTGTTAATCATATTATTGTGCCATATAAATAAATTTGTTCATCTGTCGTATAGTGGCCTTTTTTAGGTCACTATGCGACAACCTTGGCGGGGCCATAAAGATATGGCCCCGTTCGAGGTATAAAAGCCCGGGGGGAGAGCAAGGGAGGCGCTCGTTCATACCCACCGTTTGTTGTTAATCATATTATTGTGCCATATAAATAAATTTGTTCATCCACACCACTGTTGAAACATTTTTGTTGTCGTATAGTGGCCTTTTTAGGTCACTATGCGACAACCTTGACGGGGCCATAAAGATATGGCCCCGTTTGAGGTATAAAAGCCCGGGGGGAGAGCAAGGGAGGCGCTCGTTCATACCCACCGTTTGTTGTTAATCATATTATTGTGCCATATAAATAAATTTGTTCATCCACACCACTGTTGAAACAGCGACCCATTCTCGGGGGGGGGGGGCGCCCCCCCCCCCCCTCGGTACGCCACTGCTGAGATATAGTGAACGCCGACAGTCGTTCGCGACGACCGCTCGCTTACGCTGGTGTTCAAGGCACGGCGCGGGCAATTAGGTTTTACGGCGCCTATAGCTTCCCTCGTAAGATGAATATGTGTGTTGAAATGAGTACAACAAAACAAAAATGTCAGACTATAACTTCAAGGCTACATTTATACTTGCTCGCGTGCCGGCACAGAAGCACAGCGAGATGCTTTGATGTTTCAGGCAAAGAAGGGAGCAAGGCGGATGCCACTACATTCTGCCCCAATCCCAACCAGGCCAAAATTGGCATGGCGGGAGTCCGGTCGCGAGGATAAGGTGTCACGTCTACTGCTAGCTAGTCTGCTCTCTCCTCAATGTCTTCGCCCTCTGCGACAGCGAGCGTATGCAGCGCAAACCCCTAGCGCTGCGTGCGCGCAAATTCAGCCGACCATTTGGCCCTGTACCGTGATTGGGGCAGACTGTACATGAGACAAGCGCAATGCGGCACTCGTTGCTTCTGTTCGGCTCACAGTCAAGAATGTCCTGATTTCTGTAAACCGGATGGAAACTGACTCAGAATAAAGGCAAGTGATCATCGACGTCGAAAGAGGAGCGGCACACAACTGCTAGATAAGCATCCTCCCACCCCGCAACTCGTAAATTAGGCATAACCAAGAGGCACTATCACGCAAATAAGTATCGTTCTTGTAATCGACTCCATCGTCATACACACATGCTGGACGAATTTGTATATGGACTGGAGCAACTGGACGTATTCGAAGCGCACAACTATCTACTTCCACTCATGCCGGTCTCGGTCATGCTTTTGTCTGCGGAGCGCGGCAAGCTCTTAGCAATTGCATTTTGCATTCTTTTTTGCATCTCAACTTTGATCGCATTTTGCATTTTCTTTTGCATATCAACTTGAATCTTCTTCTTCCTCACAAGGTCACAAAAGTTCACCTTTCGTAGCATTTCTCGAAATTGTTGGTATTTACATTCAGAACTGTCAGAAGGCCAGGAGTATGGAAACTACCAATAACCGAGAGCCTGTCTGGATGCTTATTATCGAATTACGACGAAACAGTTACAAACAATCATTTTTTTGCATTTGCGCGTATACAATATTGAGAGTCAACCATTGCACTTTTTTCTGCTGATGCACTGTCAAGCCTTCACGAAACATTGTACCAAGTGGTTCTGAGCCTTAACCCGAGATGTTAATTTATTGGCTGAAGTTACGACAAGTCGCCTTCTTCAAAGCCTGCAATGGACAATACGAACTATCCGCCAGTCTCCGCAGCCATGCAAACATCTAAGGCTTTGGTAGACTAGTAGTCAGACACAGAAAACAGAAAATAAAGTTACAATTGTGGGAACACCCCCGAATAATCTTAACATTTTGGTGCACAATCGTATCTATGATCGCAGCTGCTCTATGCCCAATTGAATTACTTGCCCTAGGGGCAGGGGCGGGGATTGCATGGCGATGAGTATCCGATTTACGTTAAAAGCCCTAACATGAAGTGAGGAAGAATGCTTAAGGGTCGGGCACTTCAAGCGATTTCAGTCGCGACGCGATTTGGCAATATTTCAACTGTCCATAACTCAATATAAGCGCTTTTTAAATGTACGAGAGAGGGCATTTCATCAATCCACATGACTATATGCACTTTGCATGTGCAGTTTGCTGTTGCTAGATTCGAAGACATCTGGCGAATCGCCAAAGAGCGTCGCGACCGAAATCGCATGAAGTATGCCCGGCCCTTTAGCCATCATACGTGGTCCGCTACCCGGCGGAGATGTTATAAATAGCTGCGGCATATGCGTTCAGTCACTCAACGCTCGCTCTGCTCTTTTTCATTATTTTAAAGCAAAGCGTAGCAGATATGAGAATCTAGACAGTAAGAATCCAACTCCGGAGCTTCAGCTTGTGCAACTTCCTTCCTTTTGAGCTGCGTATCCCCTATCCCCCGGTGCTCCTCAGTCGAAACCCTGTGATCAGTTTCCGCGTGTGATCCCCATGTCCAATGGCCGTATTCGTCAAACCTATTGCTCAGAGAATCGTCGGAGGTAGGCGGCCATGCGATTTATAGGAAGCGGTCACCGGAGAAAAAGTTTGCTGATTTCTTGCGGTCCACTTGCAGATTTTCGGAAGAATGTTGGCCACTTTTTGGACGAACGCTCAGAGAACAATCGCGGCTTTTCCGTAGATTAATTGCGGCGCAATGGCCGCATTCTTGTGAACGTTCTGCGAGAATATGCAAAATTAGCGAGGGCCGCACCCTTTGTAGAAGACCGCACAGCTCCTAGGTACCTTCCGCTGAGAGAAAGACCCCAAATCGGGTAAATAAACCCAACGATGAAAACTCTAACTTGAAGTGTTACCTTCTCGAGGTACGCCCGAAACTGCGTAACAGGAGTCAGAGCTCTCGCTGAAAATTTGGCCAGCGCTCGCTGAAAGAAATTATTTGAGGACCTCTTGCAGAAAATTCTACATTGCTGCCCGCTAGCAGAACATGCGGCAGTAAAGGAGGTACCGCTTGCTGGAAGTTTGCCTCAAAATTCTGCTGCCTGCACAAAACGCGACTTTGCGGCCCGCTTGTCCCCGGCCGTATCTGAGTGCGTAGACTTAATCCAACAGATCAGTATTCACAAAGTTACTAGGTTGGCGAACCCCTGCGCAGCTCTTGTGAATACGATCCCACCCAATGCTCGTGGGCTTCAGTTGTCCTATAATGGCACCAATTCTTGCAAGAGGTGGAATTCTCGAATATGCCATGAACTGCGAAGCGGCAGCGTCAAGGCATCAATGAGAAACAGGCTCTCAAAAACATTTACCTTTTGATTCATCGGGGTTGGCGGGTGAAAGGCGCCGCCACATCCAAGATGGGTCCCACATTGACTCTGCATCTTAGCCTTGGCAGGATTCGCACAAGTTTGATCCAGGGGATTTTCGGAAAAAGCCTCTCAGACAGTCGGTGCCGTAGTCGCGGCGGACAGTCGAAATCTGGCAGAGCCGCGGAGGACCCAATTGACCAATGAGAGCGGGGCAAGGGGGCGGTCCCTTCTTGTAGGTCACGGTGACGTCACAAGCAGGCGAATGGAACTCTTCTCCGGGACGCGCAAATCTCTGCTCCGGAGGACGCCAGATTTGGGAGAGCGCGGCGCAGAGATTTGCCCGCCGCGAGTGCGCCAGATTTGGGACACCTCCGGAGCAGAAAATGGCAGGGCTCCGGAGCCAGAAAATGGGAAGTCTCCGGAGCACAATAGGTACGCAGACAATTTGCTGTGATACGCAGTTTAGCATTTTCGAAAATAAGTTGCCGTCGCTCTCGATTAACTTTTTTTTTGTCGTTTCGCGCTCGTTTTTCTTTTTTTTGGTTTTTCGTGTTACTCGTCGGCGCGTTGGCGTTTATTTGTTCATCTCCTTCTTTTCAGGTTTCAGGTTTTAGGTTTTCGTGCGGATGCACTTGGTCACTTTTAGTGCTTGGCTCTCGTTTTCGACTTACTGTTGTTTTTCCGCGTTTACACAGCAGGTGTGGTGACATAAAACTTGTGTAACCTTCTCCATTTTATCTAATATTACTTCCTATGCATTTTTAGGCAAGATGTTATATTTCAGTCTTTCTACGTCTGTCGTCCCCACACCCATCCCTATCGCACCCGTCCTTTCTCTCCAAATATGTGGGCTACAACCGTTCTCACCACTATTGCTGTCATAGTCTTGCAAGCAGGCTTGCAAGACTATGTTCGAATTGTAGACATCCCTCCTCCCAATCTCAAAAAGCAGCTAATTCGCAATCGCGCATGTGACAATATTTGCTCAACATCAGGTTGCGTAATATGTCCCTTTGGAAGACCAGTGATTGCCTAAAATGCGGGGTCGTCTATCTCATTACCTGTCAAGTCTGCGGTGAAGAATATGTGGGAGAGACCGGACGGCCATTATGTCTACGGATCAAAGAGCACTTGGTTGGACTCGCAAAACGCAAAGCATCCACTCCTCTAAGTGCACATAGCAGAGTGTCGCACGATAATATGCCGGTCACGTAACCCCAAAATGAACAAAAAGGACGAGTGCATTACCGTAATCAAAGAATTATCGCCGTATCAAAGCCTTTGCGGTTTTGATAGCCAAAGTATAAACAGCGTGGAGAACAAAAACGTACCATCACATTCTGCACAGCTTGACCACGAGCGGTCAAATCCATCGACTAACGTCAAATAAGGTAAGGCATGTTCTAGCTCTTTGCTGGTCTCGTGCTCAACGCAGTTGAATCGTACGGTAACGAGGACTCAGTGGGCACTATACACATACGTTTTTGGTTACAGGCTCTGAAGACGGCGTTGGCGCCGAAACGTTAGCCAAGTAATAAATTGTCACCATACCAATCTTGGCCACCGTTCAACAACAAATCGAAAGATATCTACACACCGTTTGATCGCTAATACCTCTCAAAGTCTTTTGCCAATTTCTGGGTGACATCCAGTAGGGATAGCTTCAGCTTATAAAAACAGCAGAAAGCGAATCACCCGTGTTTTTCTTATTGTGTGTTATCACAGTAGAAAACTCCAGCTTATAGACCAACTGCAAAATAAGACATCCAAAAAAATTGTCTCCAAAAAAAGGTCTAAAATCTGCGCAGCAGTGTTTTTACGTATGCTGATTCTACTACGCACGAGTTTTCAAGCTTTTCAAATGGCAATCACATTTTTGAAAGGCGTCGCAAAACACTTGTTACCGTGTATCGTTTGTTCCCTAGCAAAATTTCCATAGGTACCACGTTATGTCGCTGCCTTTCGCTATTTTGAACGTGTTAACCTCGGGCACTTCCGTTGAAAACTCAGGAGAAACGTGTCAAAAAGAGCGAAAGGCAGCGCACCACGTACGCAGCTGATTCACGTGGGAACTTTTCTGGGGGACACAGGATACCTGGCGTAAGTTTTGAAAAAAACATTACGGTTGAGTGCAAATTCTACCTAAAGTGAGTGTCTTTAGAAACCTAAAGCAAGACTTTCAGCCCTTTTGATTCTTTTTCTAGGGGAAATGGCTCTTGGTGTTTTGAAATCCACTTTAGTCTTACGGTAATTTTACAATAGTGAAAAGCGATTGATAAATCGCCCCATACTCTAAGTTGGTGTCAGCCTACAGATCTATATACTGTTGGGACCGCTGTATATCCAATCGCGACTCTCAATGAGGGTACATAATCTTCTTTAAAATACGAAAAATCTTTTCACAACCGTCATAGGAGTAGCTTGGTTCCTAAGTCCCATCACGTCACGACTAAACCGTTTTTCCATCGTAAAATGTACCATAAGAATGTGTCCATTCTTACTTACATGAAACAATTTATTCTTAGCGTTTTGGCCTTTCATAGGCAGTCTCAATGATGTAAATTATTCGGTCAGTATTTGAAAATCGAATGAAATTCGAAAATCGAATAACATTCGAGAACCGAATAATATTCGAAATTCGAATAACGAATGATATTCTATTCGAATATTATTCGATTCGAAGTTTTTATTTTCGAATAATATTCGATAGTCGAATATTCGAAATTTCCGATTTTCGAATAATATTCGAAAGTCGAATATTCGAAATTTTCAATTTTCGAATAATATTCGATAGTCGAATATTCGAGAATTTCGATTTTCGAATATTATTCGATATTCGATTATTCGAAAAAAATTTCGAATTTCCCCAAGTATAATGTCAGATACATACAGACATACATACAAACAGACATTCAGCTTTATATATAAGATGGCGGCACATTAGTCAATAGTTTGATCGTCCTCTTTTCTTGAAATCTCGGCATGTCGCATGATTATGTTGTGTTGTTATGCCCATACGAGGTTTGGTGAAGCCTTTTATTAATGCGGCCTTACGTTTCGACATATCGTCGTCTTCAGAGGCCTCAGCGCCGCTTCAGCGATGGTGCACTGGTGGTACTGTGCAACCCGTTTTGACGTGTCAATTGGCAATTGTCGATTGGCACTACTGACACGTCAAAATGGGTTGCACAGTACCACCAGTGCACCATCGGTGAAGCGGCGCTGAGGCCTCTGAAGAGACGATAAGTCGAAACGTAAGGCCGCATTTATAAAAGGCTTCAGCAAACCTTGTATTGGCATAACGACATCAACATATTCGAATACGAATATTCGGTTCCAACTATAATGCAGGTTGCGCCAAATCTAATTACCGCAATATGCTGATAAACGTTACCTAAAAGAAGGCGGATGCTCGCACATGCGAGACATGCGAGATGTACTGGCTCCAAATATGGATGACTGAAAGCGGCGTTCGCACGAGCGTCACAGGGAACCGACTTTGTTGATTGGTGATTGGCTTATAAAGGATATCTGTCGACGACCGCCCGATTCGTGCATTTACACCACCGCAGGCGTGCCTTTTTGGAGCCTTTCCAGCTTAACAGTTCGCTGCAGCGCGCGGGGACTTGGTAGCTCGCAGCATCCCTGTCTTTTAACCTCTTTTGTTGATTCAAGCATTTCACATCGTTTTTTCTTATTTGTCATTTCAGGCATCAGCCGTTCTAGTGCCTACGCGAGACCATCGCCGCGGGCAAAGTAGGGAAAAAATGACCTACTTTGTAGTTGCAGTGACGGATATCATGGCTATGACTAGGATTGCATTATACTTTGGGAAATTCGATTTTTTCGAATATTCGAATATCGAATAATATTCGAAAATCGAAATTCTCGAATGTTCGACTATCGAATATTATTCGAAAATTGAAAACTTCGAATATTCGACTATCGAATTTTATTCGAAAATCGAAGTTTTAATATTCGACTATCTAATATTATTCGAAAATGGAAGTTTTCGAATCGAATAATATTCGAATATCGAATACCATTCGATATTTTCGAATATTATTCGGTTCTCGAATAATATTCGATTTTCGAATATCATTCGATTTTCGAATACTATGCGAATATTATGCCAGTGAGACTACCTGTGAGAGACCAAAACATCTCAGAATAAATTTTTTCAGGTATAGACATTTTTTTATGTTTCAATTTACAACGAAGAAAACGGTTCAGTTGCAGCCCCTGCAAGAAGATGGGTGCCGATTGTGGCGATGTTAAAGTAGTCCCCCACCTAAGCGATGACTGATGTTCGGTGCGAAAAAGGGGGCTACCAGGCCTGAATGCCCCGAAGTGGCCATCTTACGGTAGGCTCTTGAGTACGAGATGCATGCAGGGTAGAGACGCAGAGTCGTTGCGGGACCCTGCAGTCATGACTGTGTGCGCTATGCATTCCTGGCCTTGCAGTTCGAATTCGCTGTACGGGCGGCATTCGGGCCTGCCTTAAGACGGGCCACACTTTGAGAGCAATCAAGCTTACCAGGCCCTCTTTTTCGCTCCGAACTTCGTCACCGCTTAGGTAGGGGGTCCAATTTAACATCGCCACAAATTCCCAGACCCATCTTTTGGGATGCTGCCTTTAAGAACCTGAAAGCGTACGTGATGTAAAAAAATTTCAAAATTCAAATAGATTATTTATCCTCATTGAGAGCCAGGTACACCATAACAGATGTTTTCCAACGCTTTTCAAAAAAGAGAATGCACATTTAAAAGGCTTGAAAGGCCGCGCGTAGTTAAACACGTATAATCCTGCTACATAGATTTGAAATCTCTTTTTTGTTAAGGAAACTCTTTTGGACGTCTCATTTCGCACTTGCTCTATATGCTAAGTTCATATCGTGATAACACAACAAGAAAAAGGTGATTTGCTTTCTGCTGTATTTGTAAGCTGAAGCCATCCCTTTAGGATGTTACTTAAAGGTTGGCAAAAGACTTCGTGAGAGGTATTAACGATCGAACAGTTTGTACTTACCCTTGGGACACCCCGTATATGTTGTGGATATCGAATTTCCAAATATTCGATGCTTCGAATTTTCGAATAGTCAATTCTTATCGAATTTTCGAATATTCGGTGCTCATCGAAAATTCGAATATTCCATGGACATTGAATGATCGAATTAATGACCATCGAATATTCGACTATCGAATAATATTCGAAAGTTGAGAATTTCGCATATTCGACTTTCGGATAATATTCGAAAATGAAAATTTTCGAATATTCGACTGTCGAATATTATTCGAAATCTCAGATTTTCGAATATTCGAATTTTCGAATCATTCGCATTCGAATGATTTATTCGAATAATCGAATAATCATTCGATTCGGTCCAAAGTATATTTGACATGATATATATATATCTTATATGTACGTATGTTCCGAATAGAAAATTCCATTTCTGAACCGATCCGGACCAAACTTGGCACACATACACTTCGGTCTTCGGCGGGTGTCATAGGCTACTTTTCGTCATCGATGGATATCGATTTTATCGATTTTTTTGCAAAATTTGAGCTACGGGTCTGGGAGTTGGCACAGGGGGGGGGGTAATCGAGCATGCTGATTACAAATATATTATTGACAGGGCCGGGCGGAGCCGGGTTTGCCAACTAGTATTGTATAATTTATTCGAGATATTCGACCACTATCATCGGTTCCACAATTCGTGTAGAGGCAGGGTTTTGCCAACTCAAAGGGTGGCGGTTTTTGATAGCGAGAGAGTACAAAAAACAATGCTATGACGTGGAGGTTTAACAAGTTTACCTGTGTTATCAAGCAAAGTCTGCAATACACCTCTACACGAATCGTGGAGACGATCACACACTCGACATCGAATAGTCGAATATTCGAGAAAGTGCATTTATTACATTATTCCAGTAGTCAAATAAATGGAGAGGGCCTGTATTCAAATAATTCGTTTATTCGAGGACTTGAAAAAGTGACTTAGGTACTCGAATATTCGAATATTCAAGAAGTTTCGAAAAACAGTTGTTCGGAAATGAATATTCGAACATTGTTCATATACTCGAATACTGCATTCGAATATTCGAATATTGCTTTTGAATGTTCAGATATTCATTTATTTGATTAGTCAAATATTCGATCAAGTTCAAGTTTCGAATTTACCCTATTCGGTTATTCGAACATTCGAGTCCGAATTTTCGAATGTACCCATATTCGAATTCGAGTAATATGAAAATCGGAAAACGAATGATATTCGTTCATTTGAGAATTTTTCGAAAACCATTTATTCAAAAATCATTCGTTCAAAAACCTTTTAAGAACGAAATCATTCATTTCATTCGCTCGAAATTTCAAAAATCATTAAAAGGAAAGGACGCCGCAACGCCTACTGTCATCACAAAAATGAATTCCTGAACGTAAACCCACTTCTTCGAATTTTCTCCTTGTAATCCGGCGCCGATCTGCGAGCATGGTCAAAATAAATGCAGTATCCTATGAAAGCAGCACCTGCTAGTCCTGCAGCCATGATGACATGCGACTTGTTGAACCCGAAGAATGTGTCGCTCATGACCATTACCTGGAAAGCTTAACGGGTAGGAAACAAATCATTCAAAAAAAAAATAATCACTCGCTCCTACCAATGACATCGACTAAAAATGCAGATCACGAAACACTTCAGCCGTAGACTGCGCAGCATCAATTCACCAAAAAAAAGTTTTTTTCGGAAATTTGGCTTATTTCAAGTTTACTAGTGGAACAAGAATGACTCCTCTTTATTCTCATGGTAGTCTTATATGGATTTCAAAAAAGCCGCTTTTAGAAAAACCAGCCCGAGCACTAGTGGCAGACCGAGGGATGGGAGGCAGTTCCCTCCTCCCTCTCCCTTAGCTATCCACCTTTTTGCGTTTTCTCTTTTATTATCACATTCATTCATGACTCCATTCTCCTTTACGCATAATTGTCAACAATCTATTGTCGATTCGTTGACCGCACAGTCCGCTCAAACTTTGCGGACCACGCGCGCGGGGCTAAAGCGTTGCGAGAACACGATGTACAGTGGCGATTTGTACTGACTCAGATAACCGCCGGGGGCAGGCGGCCATGCGAATTTTGAGCAAGCGCGCACCGGAAAAATAGTTCGTTGATTTTTTGCGGCCCGCTTGCAGAAATTTGGAAGAAAGTTGGCAAAATTAAAGGCGAATGCTTGAAGAACAATCGCGGTTTCTTTATGAATTAGCTGCGGCGAAGTGGCCGCATTCTCGCGGACATTCCGCGAGAATATGCAAAAATTTTGGGGGCCGCACGGTCCTTTGTGGAGGACCGCGCAACCCCCAGGTACTTTCCGCTGAGAGAAAGTACCTCAAACTTGAGTAATTAAACCAACGGTGACACCTCTACCACACAGAGTCTTACCTGCGCTCGACGTACGCCCGAAAATGCCTAAAAAGAGTCCGAGCGCTTGCTGAAAGTTTGGCCAGCGCTCGCTGAAAGAAATTATTTGACGAGCGCTCGCAGAAAATTCTGTATTGCTGCCCGCTGGCAGAACGCGGAAGTACCGCCCGCTGAAGGTTTGGCCACGCCCCAAAATTCTGCTGACCGCCTGCAGAAAAGCGCGAGTTTGCGGACCGCCTGCCCCCGGCGATTATCTGAGGAGGAGCGGCGCGTGCTCCGCAGTTATGTCCACTCCGTGCCGTCAACGAACCGACGGCATGTTGTCAGAGACGGCCTTTTCGCACTGCAGTCTCCAGCAGCCACCTCGACAACTTATCTCAACACGTCAATGCAGCGATTTTTCCCCTTCTGCTTCGCTCAGGCCGCGGGCATAAATCGCGCAATTTCATCGCTTCGCGATGATCCAACAATATAACTGTTGCGTGCCGATTGCACGCAGATCCTGCTTTTGTTTGTGACAGTTTTCGACCCTACTAATCATGACCAGAGGTGCAATGGGGGAGCCGGGCCCACCAAAAGTTAAGGTGGTCCCACTCAGATAACCGCCGGGGGCAGGCGGCCATGCGAATTTTGAGCAAGCGCGCACCGGAAAAATAGTTCGTTGATTTTTTGCCGCCCGCTTGCAGAAATTTGGAAGAAAGTTGGCGAAATTAAAGACGAATGCTTGAAGAACAATCGCGGTTTCTTTATCATACGTGTGCAAAGGGGGAACATGGCCTCTCCAGGGTGAAGGGGGTCATAGGGGTCCCGCCTCTCCAGGGTGAAGGGGGTATGAGGGCCGCTGGGAGGGGGGGGGGGGAGCGGCCGCGGCTGTGGAGGTGCGTCGACCGGGGGGGAGGGCAATGTTCGTCATCATTGCTTCTCATGTTCTTTTCATTCACATGCATCAAATGAAATTGTTGCCAAACCGGGTTAAAGTCGAATATTGGGTTCTACCTCCTGAAATTCGAAGAAGAAAAACTGGAATAAGTGAGACTGAGAAATCAACATTTTAAGCAAAATTATAAAACTATCGGTATTATTAAAATCAAATTTAGTGACTTATTATGATTGTCGAAACTTACTCGCAGGCTCATGAGAAGTACATCGGAAATTTGCCGCCTATTGTTCACTTTTAGATAACGATGAAAAAGCCTGGAGAAAAATTTACGTGTGAAGCCTTTGTGTACATACGTCAATGAAGTTATTACTCACATATTTGCTGAAATAGTAAATGAAATAATAAATGAACTTTGATGATCGGTGCGCAGTTGAATTGCATTCTTTTTAAGAGGTATAAATTTTCTAAGCATATGGCGGAATCGGTGGAAAGTCATTGAATGATTCCTTGAAGAGTCATTGTTCTAACTTTTAATATTATTTCTAAACTCCGAAAGAGATCGTAACATTTGCGTAGAAAAGCAATTGTAATAGAGGCACCTATTACATCCAAGACTTTGTGTAATCAAGGTTAGTCTTACTGTCAAAATCCCATAGCTACGAGGATCGTGGAATTCTACAATCCGCCTACTTGGACGATGATAAGGACGAGGAAGGACAGCCAGAGATGCATTTTTCTACGTTGGAGCACTATACAAGAGGAGAAGGACAATCGTATATGATCACTGCGTGATTATTCTGAAAAAAATTTTGTTTTACATCGAAGAAGATTGAGAAATATAAAAGATCTTAGAATGAGAACTCAGTCATAATTAGCCTACTCTAGTTTAAAAGTCCACTTTCCATCCGCTTTCAGAAAACATACAGCTTGCCAGGAAAAAGAGGGGTTTTTCCTGCTAAATAGAAATAGTTTTAGTCATTTTTTCAAAATTGTAGAATTTTTCTATAAAAAATTGTAGATTTTTGATATGAGAAGATAAGAGAGTCTCTAGCCATATATTGAATTACTCTTGTTTGAAGCTTCCAGAAAATATATAGCTTACCAAGGAAAAAAGGATTTTCCTGTACTGTGAAGGTGGTCGCAATTGTTTTTCGAAAATTAAGGAAATTTTTTTTATAAAAATTCATAACTTTACTACACGAAAAGCTAGAAGAGTGCTTTGCACTCTATTGGAATTCCCTCGTCGTCCGCTTTCAGGAAATATATAGTTTGCCAGGAAAAAAGAGGATTTTCCTATCGGGTGAAAGGGGTCGCAGTCTATTTTTCGGAATTAAACCAATTTTTAACTTTAAAAAATCATAACAATTTTATATGAGAAGCTGGGAGAGTGATTAGGTGTTTATTGAATTCCTCTCGTCGTCCGCTTCCAGAAAATATATAAGTTGTAGGGAGAGGGATGCTAAAAGTAACTGGTGAAAGGGGGAGGAACATGGTATAATGGGCATGTTCCTTTAGCTCCTTAAAACGACGCTTTTTGAGTACAGAAAGGAAGATTTCCATTATACCATGTTCCTCCCCCTTTCACCAGGTACTTTTAGCATCCCTCTCCCTACAACCTATATATTTTCTGAAAGCGGAACGAGGGGAATTCAACAAACACCTAATCACTCTCCCAGCTTCTCATATAAAATTGTTATGATTTTTTAAAGTTAAAAATTGGTTTAATTCCGGAAAATAGACTGCGACCCCTTTCACCCGATAGTTTCTCCTGGCAAACTATATATTTCCTGAAAGCGGACGACGAGGGAATTCCAATAGAGTGCAAAGCACTCTTCTAGCTTTTCGTGTAGTAAAGTTATGAATTTTTATAAAAAAAATTTCCTTAATTTTCGAAAAACAATTGCGACCACCTTCACAGTACAGGAAAATCCTTTCTTCCTTGGTAAGCTATACATTTTCTGGAAGCTTTAAACAAGAGTAATTCAATATACGGCTAGAGACTCTCTTATCTTCTCATATCAAAAATCTACAATTTTTTATAGAAAAATTCTACAATTTTGAAAAAATGACTAAAACTATTTCTATTTAGCAGGAAAAACCCCTCTTTTTCCTGGCAAGCTGTACGTTTTCTGAAAGCGGATGGAAAGTAGACTTCTAAACTAGAGTAGGCTAATTATGACTGAGTTCTCCTTCTAAGATCTTTTATATTTCTCAATCTTCTTCGATGTAAAACAAAATTTTTTTCAGAATAATCACGCAGTGATCATATACGATTGTCCTTCTCCTCTTGTATAGTGCTCCAACGTAGAAAAATGCATCTCTGGCTGTCCTTCCTCGTCCTTATCATCGTCCAAGTAGGCGGATTGTAGAATTCCACGATCCTCGTAGCTATAGGATTTTGACAGTAAGACTAACCTTGATTACACAAAGTCTTGGATGTAATAGGTGCCTCTATTGCACCTGCTTTTCTACGCAAATGTTACGATCTCTTTCGGAGTTTAGAAATAATATTAAAAGTTAGAACAATGACTCTTCAAGGAATTATTCAATGACTTTCCACGGATTGCGCCATCTGCTTAGAAAATTTATACCTCTTAAAAAGAATGCAATTCAACTGCGCACCGATCATCAAAGTTCATTTATTATTTCATTTACTATTTCAGCAAATATGTGAGTAATAACTTCATTGACGTATGTACACAAAGGCTTCACACGTAAATTTTTCTCCAGGCTTTTTCATCGTTCTCTAGAAGTGAACAATAGGCGGCAATTTTCCCGTTACTTCTCATGAGCCTGCAAGTAAGTTTTGGCAATCATAATAAGTCACTAAATCTGATTTTAATAATGCCGATAGTTTTATAATTTTGCTTAAAATGTTGATTTCTTAGTCTCACTTTTTCCAGTTCCTCATCGGCCGTGGGTGAAGGGGGGTCAGCTGGGTTCCGGCCCT
Organism: Cylicocyclus nassatus; assembly: GCA_958299035.1. Taxonomy (NCBI): domain Eukaryota; kingdom Metazoa; phylum Nematoda; class Chromadorea; order Rhabditida; family Strongylidae; genus Cylicocyclus; species Cylicocyclus nassatus. Next base: position 107,418,575 of record CATQJL010000001.1, read on the forward strand.
GGGGTGAAGGGGGTAGGAACACATTATCGCCTTTTCACATGTATGTTCTTTATGGATTAGCTGCGGCGCAGTGGCCGCATTCTCGCGGACTTTCCGCGAGAATATGCAAAAATTTCGGGGCCGCCCGGTCCTTTGTGGAGGACCGCGCAACCCCCAGGTACTTTCCGCTGGGAGAAAGTACCTCAAACTTGAGTAATTAAACCAACGGTGATACCTCTGCCACACAGAGTCTTACCTCCGCTCGACGTACGCCCGAAAATGCTTAAAAAGAGTCCGAGCGCTTGCTGAAAGTTTGGCCAGCGCTCGCTGAAAGCAATTATTTGCCGAGCGCTTGCAAAAAATGCTGTATTGCTGCCCGCTGGCAGAATACGCGACCGTAAAGGAAGTGCCGCCCGCTGAAGGTTTGGCCACGCCCCAAAATTCTGCTGACCGCCTGCAGAAAAGCGCGAGTTTGCGGACCGCCTGCCCCCGGCGATTATCTGAGCAGCTACCACTGGCGCCAAAAGTGAAGGTGGTAGTGCCGTAGTCACCTCCCAAAAACGTCTACCGGGGGGGCATTAACGTCTATCCTTCTAGGTCGTTGCCATCAGTGCGCGGAAAATATGCAAAACAAATACAAAAGGGGTCATTCAAGGCATATTTTTTTGTATACAGCGTCATAAATATCTAAAATAAACATGCTTATCAAATAGTGTATTTGGAAGTAAAACTCAGCGGAGCTGTGCGTAATTTATCAAATAAATTTTGTTATAATGTACAGCGAAGAAAGTAGATCGATCCAGGCAGTAACGGCCGAGAACCAGAATTTTGAATAATTAAGTAGTGAAAAATCATGTAAAATTTTCACTGTTATACATCTGTTGTTTGAAGATGTCAGCAATTGCGACTTCATAGGTTTTGAAGAGTAAATGGTGCTCTATCAGCTAGAGAAAGAATCGAGTGGATTTGAGAGATAGTCGTTGAAAACCGGAATTCTAAATATTTACGCCATTTTTGCGTGTTTTTTGACAGTTGAAAATTAAACTCATATAAATCTTGAATGTGAAAGTTTGTGATGTTGCGACTTTATAGGTTTTATAGAGTAAGGTTTGACTTATCAGGATATATCTTAGCCGTCCCGATCCATTGAAACACCTCCGAGATCCAGAGTCTTGAAAAAGCAGGTAAAAAGCGCTTTTCGAAATTCAACAGCTCACAACTTCTCCAGAACTGCATAAATCATGTTGCGACTTCATAGGTTAGATTCTACTCACCAAGTGCTTTCAGATGATATATTATGTACCGAAAGTTTTGCCCTTTTCCAACCTATCATAAAAACGCGTGGAACGCAGATAAGGAAACGCTCTTAGCACTATCCGACGCACGCAACTTTTCCTTCTCTTTCTAACTGTCATTCTTCCATGCTGGTTAATCTTTTGTTCACTGAGATAAACGCCGAAATTTCGAACCCATGGTTTTTACCATGTGCAAGTTTGGCAATTTTTCACAGTCTTTATATTTGACTTTCGGAAAAGCTTTGGCAACAGTCAGATAGAGCAAACAAAGGGCAATATAATGCAATTTTGCGACATCTAAAGCCAGCCTTGAAAATTTTTTAGAATCATTTTCCTGATGCTATCAAATTCCTTTGGTGATGCCAAAAGCCAGAGATTATGAAACGGTGCACAACTAAGGTGTTATTCGATGCAGCTCTTCCTCCTCTTTCCAGTGAGTGTATTTTCCCTCCATTTGAGGGACCTTTGGCGATAAAATTTTCATAATTCTTGAATTTGACCTCACCCCAGCGTGTACACGTAAAATGCAAAATCTTATATTTCGAAACGGTAAACGCTCATTTGCTTCGTAAAATAATGAATAATCGTAATCGGTTTTTGAAAGCTTCAAAATCTGACGATTTGTTAGTGTTCGAGGCGTTTCTGTATTTTAGAACTTCGCAAAAGTGAAGACTTTCGAAAAAATTATCTTTGAAAATATTAAAAAGCCAGCTAGATATGCCAAATGATTGCATTGCATTGCCCTTTGCTTACTCTATCTGAGGGCTATCAAAGGTCTTCCAAAAGTTGAAAATGAAGATTGTGAAAAATTGTCAAACTTAAACATAGTAAAAACCATGGGTTCGAAACCGGCGTTCATCTCAGTGAGCAAAAGAGTAATCGGCATGTGAACTTGACATTTAGAAAGAGGAGGAAAAGATGAGTCGGGTAGTGCTTAGAGCGTTTCCCTATCTTTGTTCCACGTATTTTTATGATAGGTTGAGAAAACGGACAAAACTTTCGAGACAACCTAATATAATATGTGAGGGTATAGGGCCTCCTACGAATTATGCCCGGGGGGAGCCTTTTCATCACAAAGTCTCCCCCCTCCAATACATTAAAGTGGGCTAGGGGGAGACTTTGGTATGAAAAGGCTCCCCAGGGCATAATTCGTAGGAGGCCCTAAACCTCCATATATTATATATTATCTGAAAGCACTTAATGAGTAGAATCTAACCTATGAAGTCGCAACATGATTCATGCAGTTTTGTAGAAGTTGTGAGCTGTTGAATTTCAGAACTTTTTTACCTGCTTTTTCAAGACTGTGGATCTCGGAGGTGTTGCAATGGATCGGAACGGCTAAGATATGTATATCCTGATAAGTCAAACCTTACTCTATAAAACCTATGAAGTCGCAACATCATATACTTTCACTTTCAAGATTTAGATGAGTTTAACTGACGACTGTCAAAAAACACGCGAAAATGGCGTAAATTTTTAACATTCTGGTTTTCAACGACTATCTCTCAAATCCACTCGATTCTTTCACTAGCTGATAGAGCACCACTTACACTTCAAAACCTATGAAGTCGCAACTGCTGACATCTTCAAACAACAGACTTATAACAGTGGAAATTTCGCATGATTTTTCACTATTTAACCATTCAAAACTATGGTTCTCAGCCGTTACTGCCTAGATCGACCTACTTTCTTCGCTGTACGTTATAACAGTATTTACTTAATAAAATCCGTATAGTTTTGCTAAGTTTTACTTCCAAATACACCATTTACTGAACACGTTTATTTTGAACTAGCTGGCTTACCCGGCTCCGCCGTATCCGGACCAAACTTGGCACACATACACTTCGGGCCCCGGCGGGTGTCACAGTCCACTTTTCGTTATCGATCGATGTCGATTTTACCGATTTTTATCGATTTTTTTGCAGAGTTCACCTACAGGGCTAGGAGTTGGCACAGGGGGGGAAGTGAGCATGGGGATTCCGAATACAATATTAGTTTTCAGAATTATCGATTGCTTTTATTGATTTTATCGATTTTTTGTAAATTTTGACATGCGAGGCTGGGATTTTGCACAGGGGGGTAATCGAGCATGCTGATCACGAACACAATATTAGTTTTCAGGATCGTCCATTACTTTTATCGATTTTATCGATTTTTTTGCAAAGTTTGACCTGCGGGGCTGGGAGTTTGCACAGAGGGTAATTGAGCATGCAGATTACGAATACAATATTAGTTTTCAAGATCGTCCATTACTTTTATCGATTTTATCGATTTTTTGAAAATTTGAGCTAGGGGGCTGGAATTTGGCACAGGGGTGTTCGAGCATGCTGATCACCCCCCTTGGGGATCAGCATGCTCGAACTTTGCAAAAAATCGATAAAATCGATAAAAGTAATCGATAATCCTGAAAACCAATATTGTATTCGGAATCTTCACGCTCGATTACCCCCCTGTGCGAACTCCCAGCCCCGTAGCTCAAACTTTGCAAAAAATCGATAAAATCGATAAAAGTAATCGATAATCCTGAAAACCAATATTGTATTCGGAATCCCCATGCTCGATTACCCCCCTGTGCCAACTCCCAGCCCCGTAGCTCAAACTTTGCAAAAAAATCGATAAAATCGATAAAAGTAATCGATAATCCTGAAAACCAATATTGTATTCGGAATCCCCATGCTCGATTACCCCCCTGTGCCAACTCCCAGCCCCGTAGGTGAACTCAGCAAAAAAATCGATTAAAATCGATAAAATCGATATCGATCGATGACGAAAAGTAGCCTATGACACCCGCCGGGGCCCGTAGTGTATGTGTGCCAAGTTTGGTCCGGATCGGTTCAGAAATGGAATTTTCTATTCGGAACATACGTACACACAGACATACAGACAGACAGACAGACATACAGACAGACAAACAGACATTCAGCTTTATATATAAGATATATATGCCGCCGTATAAATATATATATGCTTTCAATAATCTTTTTTGCGTTTGTTTTGCTTATTTTCCTTCTTTATCGTCCAGCGAAAAAAATTTTATTTCAAAAGTGAAGGTGGTCACCCTGTACCAGCTCAAAAGTGAAGGTAGGGGGAGAATCGGTTCCCATTATTGCACCTCTGATCATGACTAACACAACCGAAATGCAAGGTGATCGACATGCAATGGACTCGTAACAGCTGTCTTGTTGGAATTGCTAGGCAACGAAATCGCGTGAACTATGCCTGAGCGCTTAGGCTGCGTTCATACTGATCCCGAAGTCCGGGAACAGTTCCAGCACAACGCTCAGTTCGAGCGCTGTGCTGGAACTGTTCCCGAACTTCGGGATTAGTATGAACGCAGCCTTAGGCAGAGAGGCCGCGCGGAGGTGATCTTGAAAGATCTCTGACGGCATTACGGTCGTGCGAATCGGCCTACACCCATGTTGCCGTATCAACAGAAATATGGGACTATACAGCACAACAATAGGCAACAGGCTGAAGGAAATCGCACTTCACTTTTCTTCTGTAACTGCTCATCGTCCAAGCTTTGTGTGGGCTTTATCTTATTGTTAGAAATCGATAGATGTAATGCAAATCAAATATCGGCGTAGGTCCTCATTTCACTGCACCCTATGGTCAAGTTCGCTTTTGAGATAGAGCAGGCCCGCCGCGGTAAGGAGCGGCACCCTCAGCCCTAAGTTCAAGCCTAAGCATTTTTGTGTTATCTTCCCATCGTTGCATGTACATTTTATAATTTAAAATGCTCGTAATAAAAACTGAAAACTTCGTTATTGTTGTGAGAGCATTTCATACGGGAATGCTCGTTCCCCCGGCTAAGATTTCAGGTAAGCTTGGGAAAACGACGGCGACTAGAATTTTGGCCCCATCTAAATCTACTTGAAGGCACTGTGCACCCAAAATGGGGTCGCTGAGATTTTGATGCCTAACAGTAGTGAGGCCCCCAACTGTAAACTTATCCAACTCGCGCTGGCAAAAGTTGTTTCCGAAGCGAGAAAATTGCTTCAAAAATCGCTCGGATGACAGATTTGCCACGATGGCTCCTCCCTTTTGGATGGGCGTGACGTTCGTCCCGCCCATCCGTGAGCCCCCAACCGATCATCGTTCCGAAGACATTGTTCTGCGGGTTCTGAAGACGGGGGGGGGGAGGGGGGGTTCGTGGTTTTCGCGGATTTCCGATCTGATATTCGGAATCAGGGGTATGAGAAGGCAAAAACATGGAGGTCGAAATTTTGGGTGGACAGTGCCTTTAAGCTTGAGCCAGCTTGCTCACTCAAACCTGGAAAATCACGGTTGCGCATGTTATGCATTCTTCTTGCTGTCAGCGTCGATGTTGGGAGCGTTTTTGAGATATTGAATGGTCTTTTAATGTTTATTTGAATGATTTTCGGCTCAGCGCGGTGGTCAGAGCTCAACAACTTCGCCTGTATTGCGGCGAGAAGCTTTTTCAGCTTAGGTGTGTAGGAAGTCTGCATAAGACAGCTTTTTTTTTCGGTGCTATTCGACTGTCAGGGCCCTGAAATTTTTTTGTCGTGAAATTTGCTCAAACTCCGTGTATGGGGGCTATCGAGCCGCTGATGCCGAATATCCTACTTATTTCGAACGATAGCGCCATTTCTGGGGGTTACGGTGGGTATACGGTAGGGGCTCAGAATCAAGGATTTTGTCAAAACTTGGCTCAGGGGGCTTATTCGGCATGCTGATTACGAATATCGTGATCATTCTGCATTTGGAGCCCTTTACGGAGTTAGGTGTGTATACTGCAGAGGAGCAAAATCTCAGGTTTGGCTGGAATTCGGTCTAAAAAGACTATTCGACATTTTGATGCCGATAACCACACTCTTCTTGCGTTCTGGATCCTTTCGAGAGGGTTACGATGGATATATGGTAGGGATAAAAGTCATAGACGTGCCTGAAAACGTAGGCAGGGAAATTACCTAGGTGCCGACCACAACTGTCGTGCTCATTCTCCATAATGAAGGCATTTCGTGGGGTTTAGGGCCTTCACCACAACCATAACGCTTTCCGTACGACCCCGCCCCTTCGGCGGCTTTTATCTAAGCAAAGCACAGGGGAGGGGTGGCGGATTATGAACGATAGCGCGCGCTCAGGCAGGCATTTGTCAATAAGGTGCGCACCGCTAGCCACGCCTATCGTTGGATGGACGAAGTTCCGCAATACAGCTTTAGCACTGGTTCATAGCCATGTTTACTGGTCCACTAAAAGTAGGACAGTAAGTTTGACAGAAAGTTGTGAGCGTGTTCGAAGCTGAAGAAAAGGGCGTTAACTTGCTAAAACTGAAGAAAAGCTTAACTTGCCCAGCTTAACCATATTTTTATTTACTTCATTTTGATACATCATGGAAGGATTGAATCCCGTGCTTTCTACTACTTTCCACTACGTGCTCGAAGCAAAAACACAATTTCTTTTAAAAATCTTCAGAACCTCCTCTTTCGTTATAAGCTAATCCGATGTTTCTGTGAGAAGCTGAACATTTTTTCGACAATTCGATGCCTTTCGAACAAAAGCTTTGAGAAGTGTAATGAATTAGATAATTTAGTATGCATAACAAATTTGAATACGAGAACATTTCAGAATTTCACAACCATGCAAGACTTATGTACCAAACTAATAGAAAGAAACGTTTGACTCAACTCAAAAGATCGTGCGAACGACTGCGAACGACTCAAAATGAAAAACGAGTTCGAACATTTTTGAATTTTCTGGGGAGTTCTACTACATAACAAATATGCAACATCAAGAAGCATAAGTGAAGTATAGAAATTTCCAATAGATGCAACACATTTATAGTAGATGTCATCTGTCTAGTCACCTCGGTGCGATATGTGTTACTGCACACAATTTTGAAATCCTGGACGAGGTCCTGGGCTCCCGCCGTGCCGTACTTGCAACAAGTGCGCATACGGCTGAATTCGACGCCAAACTGCTCGTTTCTTTATTTTGGTGTTTTTTTTTTGTTCTTAGCTGCAGGTCTAGTTTCCAATGATTTGTTATACCTTTACACTCGTGCACTGCCATTTTAGATCGCATATCTCAAAATTTATCACTTCTGATTTCAGGTAAGGGAGGCACATGGGCAATCATGAAGGATTGTGAAGTGTACTTTGCGATGCTGAACAAGATCCATGGAATTCACAAACATCGCATTAACAGCAAAAATTTCCGCTGGAAGCAATCCTGTGTCTGAAACAGCTTCTCATTGAAACTCGGAATAAAAAACCAGGATTTGTGATAACAATCACAAAGAAGTTAAAACTCGTATTGTCTAAGAGACACTCTACACTTTCTACATAGACAATCCTAAAAAGCACACTTACTTCACAATCCTGCAAGATTGTCCATGTGCCTCTCTTATTTGTAATCAGAAGTGATAAATTTTGAGATATCCGATCTAAAACGGCAATGCACGAGTGCAGAGGTAACAAACCATTGAAAACTAGACCGTGCATACAGCTAAAAACAAAAAAACACGCCAAAATAAAAAAAGGGCAGTTTGGCGTCGAAATTTGGCCGTATGCGCACTTGGTGCAAGTGCGGCAAGGCGGGAGCCCAGCACTTAACCAAGATTTCAAAATTGTGTGCAGTAACACACATCGCATCGAGGTGACTAGACGGATGACGTCTATGTACATGTTAGATAACCAAGGGGCAGAGCGTCCAGCGCACCGCGTACGGTAGCCAGCCGGAGGCTGGCGCATGCTATCGTACGCTCATACACTCATTTTCAACCCGGAGTAAGCGAAACATTGCCAGTGGAGCCCGCGTCGCACCGTCGCTGACTCAGCGAGATAGATTAGAACGAAGAGGCGCAGACTGCAAAGCGGCGCGAATCGATGCGGTGGACTCCCGCCAATCCAATTTCCGCCTAAACTGAGTTGAAACTTACTGTAAAGTCACTCACCCCCGGGAAGATCTGCCGCGTGCGTGACGCGTCGGGGCAGATTATCAGAGTGGCGCGGAGACCGCCCGTGCGAAAAGAACGTTCCCAAATTCACGAATATTTGATATCTAAATTGGTCCGAAAAGCGAAAAAATGTCCATCCAAACCCTGCAACTCACCGTGACTTCACAATGATGCGTTATGACAGCGAGCAAGCACTATTTACATAATCAGCATGCCTGTAAGCCCTTCTAGGTAGATTTTGAACAGATCTAGAACTTTGTCCCATCTACCGTACACCCACCGTACCCAAGAAAATGCGCTGTCTTGCAAAATCAGTATGATATTCATGTTCGGCGCGTCAAATGACCCCTCTAGACGGAGTTCAAAGCAGTTCCGTGTTTCGCCCATATCGTATACCTATCATAACTCCATGAGGAGGCCCCAAAATGCAGAGTAAGTAAGATAATCGTAATCAGCATGTCCAATAACCTCTCTGGACCGAATTCAGCTCAATCCATGATTTTGAGCCCCTACCGTACACCTACCGTAACCATACGGGTAGGCGTTTTCGTGCGGTGAAAGTGTGATATCTGTGATCAGCGTGTCAAATAACCCCCATACACCGAGTTTGAGCAAATTTCAATACAAAAAAAAACTTTGAGGCCCGGATAGCCGAATAGCCCTTTGTTCTTTCAGGTAAGGTTATCTTGCAGTAAATGGCATCATCACTATCATATTGTTTTCTTCGGGCTGTTTCACGGCAAACGGCCGTCATTTTACAACTGGAGATGTTTCCTGACTGTACTGATTTGTATGCGCTACAGTGGACTCACTGTGCCCCAGAACTTTTTCATATGCAGGCTTTATCATATTCTATCGCTGAATTTTGTCAAGAGAAAGCTTTTTTGAACGATGGAAGCTTTTAGAAAAAGGAGTTTTGAGCGGCTTGATACCTATCCTCCTACTTTTCGAATTAGTATTGCACTTCGGTCTTCGTAGGACCCACAGTTGGGCCTCCGCTAGCATATCAATTATTATTATGAACTGGAAGATTTGAGGCTTTGCACGTACAAGGTGATAGTGTGACTAGACAACGGGGGGGGGGGGGGGGAGGGGCACGCGGAAGGCGACAATCGGCGAAAAATGGAGGCTATGTATCATCCGTCTCAATGACTTTCACGGAGTTCTACTTGTGGCATTGAGTAATGTACCTGCCCCCATCCCCCACCCTCGTAGTCCCCCGGGGTGTCACTTTGAACCGGAGAGTTTTTGATAGGCACAAATGGGGATTGTCGCCTTCCGCACCACACCCCTAGTGAATCAGTAATCTAAAGGCGGTGTTTGGAAAAGCGTTCGCTTCCGGACCCGCCCTCAATTCCCCGCTATTTGCACTTTTTTGAATCGAGTTAACGATTCTTTATATATTAGATATTAGATCTGATTGCACATAGTCCACCAATTAGCTTTAACTTTGTCAAAAGTTCGGCGTTCTCGATCCCCTGTTCACGAAACATGACTCTGTCTTTTCGGTGGGATTTTGTTGGAAAAGAGAATTGAAAGTTCAGCCTTGAGTATGGGGGAGCATCGTTCTTATCTGACAGTTTGTCAAACTTCTCTAAAACTTCAAGACGCTGGTGTTGGAATGAAGAATGAATGAGAAGAGCATTTTTTCTATGGAGGAAAACGGGTGGCGGACTTTATGAACGATAGCGCGCGCTTAGGCGGGCGTGTGTCAATAAGGTGCGCACCGTTAGCCCCGCCTATCGCAAGATGGACGAGTTTTTTGCAGTAAGCACTAGCGCTGGTTCATGGCCATGTTCCCTAGTCAACTGACAGCAACTTCTGATAGTGATATAAGCTTGTTGCAAGCTGGGGTGAAGCTTGACTTTTTACAAAATTTTGTTTTGCTTTCTTGTTTTTTTTTGCCAGTGATGAACAGCTAATGTTTTGATGGTGAAATTCAAGAGATTTTCTGAATTACCCTATGAGTGACCGAGTGACTCGTAGGTATCCAACTTTGAAGTGTGAAATCAACTCAATCACTAAGTGCACTGTGATTTTCCTTTTTCTGAAATCTGAAAAAGTTTGTGTGATATATGTGAGCGCATATTTGCAAAATGAGTGATATCTGATTGTGCAAGACCTTACCAAATGTAATGATGTATCGTTTATTCGTTGACCGTAACGACTGCTGACCGCGCGGCGACCGCTGCGCGTGCATGATGTTTTCGTAGAAAAGATGAATAGAAAGAAAACAGAGGATTCTTTTCATCTTTATAATGTAGAAAAGAAACAAAGAATTCTTCTCATCTTAAGCCACGGTCCAACTTGTCACTTTTTCGCAAGTTTAGAAGGCACGCGTCGGAGTCGCCACGCGGTCGGCAGTCCGTACGGTCAACGAATGAACGATACACAATTTATCGAAATTAGTTTGCTTAAAACAAAATTCGCCTATAATGCTTGTTTTGAATTCTCGTCGCAATGAAACCTGGTTTTAGCTATGATTTTTCAAAACTTACTTTTCCGATGGAAAAGATAGTCGTTTTGGTCATTTCAGCAATGATAATAATATTTCTTGATAAGCTGACTTATTTTTGAACTAAACTTGTGGGTGCACAAAAGAATCTTATATATAAAGCTGAATGTCTGTTTGTATGTCTGTATGTCTGTCTGTCTGTCTGTACGTATGTTCCGAATAGAAAATTCCATTTCTGAACCGATCGGGACCAAACTTGGCCCACATACGCTTCGGGCCCCGGCGGGTGTCATAGGCTACTTTTCGTCATCGATCGATATCGATTTTATCGATTTTTTGCAAAATTTGAGCTACGGAGCTGGGAGTTGGCACAGGGGGGTAATCGAGCATGCTGATCACCCCCGTGGGGGTGATCAGCATGCTCGATTACACCCCTCTGCCAAATTCCAGCCCCTAGCTCAAATTTTGAAAAAAATCGATAACATTGACATCGATCGATAACAAAAAGTGGACTGTGACACCCGCCGGGGCCCGAGGTGTATGTGTGCCAAGTTTGGTCCGGATCGGTTGAGAAATAGAATTTTCTATTCGGAACATACGGCGGAGCCGGGTAAGCCAGCTAGTATTCAATATAGTAACAGATGTGAATAAAGAAAAACACTTTTGCATAAAATAAATTCCTCATACTTACAATAAACAATCATTTTGGACAAACCTACCAGGAACAAATAACTGAAATACACTGAAAAGAGCTTGCGAATAAATTTATAAGGAAAGAAGATCTGAAAACTGATTTTCAATTCAATTGAAATTTTGAAATCTACTGTTATCCAAATTGCAACCAACTGAAGAAGCAAGAACGAAATATTAGAGATTTTCCAATGATTGCGACGCATTCCTGGGCTAATTAGCAAGGGGCGGAGCGATCAGCGCACAGCGTACGGTACCCAGCTGGCGGCTAGCACATGCTATCGTTCATAAAGTCATACACCCGAGGAAAACTAGTAATCAAACATCTGAAATCATCAACTAAAACATTGCGAAACGTACCGAGGAAAGAAGCAGTATTTTTTCCGAGTGGTATCACTCCCTCTTTGAAAAAACTTAACAAAACATAGAAAGATCTTAAAGGCACCGTCCACCCTAAGTTGAGGGTGTTGAGCTTTTGGCAGCATATAATAGTAGGGCCCCTATCAATCCAATGCCCAAGACACGACGCAAAGTGCTGCTTCGGAAGCGGGAAAATCGCTTAGGAATAGCGAAGATGCACGAGGACCCATCCATGCCCGCCCATTTGGGCGCGCCCATCCAATCACCGCTACGGGCCGGCCTGTGGGTCCTCCGGAACAGGGATTGTCGGGGTTTTCGTGCACTCTTGACCTCATATTCGGAATCAGGGTCATGAGAAGGCCCTGAAACGACAAAAACGTGGAAGTCGAAAATCTGGGTGGACGGTGCCTTTAGAGGCAATGGATCGGCAGAATGGACCCCTGTAAGACGTTGATAGTTTCAGGAAGTATACCCCCCCAAGCATACAGTAGCTCCAATCCCACCATCCAATTCACGCGCTAAGTCCTGAAAAAAGAGCTTCAAAACTCCACCAATGACGCCCAGTCAAAGCAAGTGGGCGGGGCTGGTGGAGTTTTGAAGCTCCTTTACAGGACTTAGCGCATGAGTTGGAGGGTGGCATTGAGGCTACGATGCTTGGGGGGTATATGTATATCTGAAACTACCAAAATCTGACAGAGCTCCATTCTGCCGATCCACTGCCTTTAGAGGCAGTGTCCCACCAGACTGGGGGTATCTGGCTCTCGTCATGATGTGATAGTAGACCCCCTACCTAAGCGATGGAAGTTCGGGAACGCCCGTAAAAGGGCTCGGGACTGGGAGGAGTTGCAGGTGCGCTCCATCGCTATTTCGATTAGAGCACCTCTTTTCAACTGGAGCGCACTATCTCCAAACACCACGTTTGACACATTCGACGCCGTTCGTAGATATGGCTATGAATACGTGTATTTTCTTTTGCATCCTTGTGAAAATTTGGAATGTTAACGTACACGCTATGTTAGAGAGTCAAAAACTAATTCGCTGTTGTTAAATGGTTTTCCTGATTCGTTGATGCTCTTCCGAGTAAGAGACTTTTCGCTTCATGGAACATCCCGCTTGCAGAAAAGCAAAGCTTGGGGCAAATATATCCATATCTAGTCTATCTCGTCTATCTCGTATATAAAGAATCGTTAACCCAATTCAAAAATCTGCAAATAGCGGGAAACCGGAGCGGCGGTGCGGTCCCGAAGCGCGCAAATGCAAGTGTAGCACCTTTGATTACTACTTCACTAATTATACATTATATGTATATCATCAGTGATGAAAGGATGTTGATGTATTATTGCAATGCATAGCTCTCACTAAAGTCAGGAGACTGACTGAAAATGAGATGGCATTGCTGTTTCGCGGTGATAGAGAGGAAGTTGCCGAACAATGTAATCTGTCATCACATGAAGCGCTAATGGGCATCGGGTCCAATCCTATCATGTTTATAGTTTCTTTTTCTGGTTGTTTACACGAAAATGTGTTCGCACTCTAGATGTGATGTTAGCATCTGGTAGGGATCGTATGCTATTCTCTCGATTGCCTTTCTCGATGAAGCTAGGTGATTGTTCATCATCAACAAATTCTACTGATGAACATCAATAAATGTGCAAACGATGCAAGGTAAGTTGAGTGATAACTTGTGGAAGAACGAAATCACACAACATAGAAGAAATTTACTTGAATCTGGTTGCACCCTGAGCAGAAATTGTGAATAGAAACGAGTTCTTGGCTACTTTTAAAGCACAAAATCATTCTGATCCTTTTTGATAACGTTGCTTTCATAGAGTGCTAAGTACTGCATAGCAATTTTCCCTGGATGCGTCTTGTGCACCAGTCTAGAATTGGGTACAGTAACATATTTTCGTCGAAGAGAATACTAGATAACTCCTTCTTTGTTAATTGCATTAAACTAACGCTTGTTTGAACGTCAAATCATTGTGCAGCTACCGCTACAAATTGAAGATTGGACAAATGGCCTTCTTCAAGTTATATGTGAACTAGCCAACTTTGGCGAACGATGCTAGCTGTAACAGCTCGACAAGTATAGCTCCACAAACAAAGCAGCTATACATAAGAATTCCACGAAAGCAATTCTTCGAATAAGTGCAGGACATATCCAATGTCAGCTTGATCATAATAAGTGTGGAAACCAACAATAGAATATAACGTACATTGGAATCACTTACTTTTATGGAGTTCAAATTGAAAGTCCAAAACTGTGCGTGGGACAATCGATCATACCAAAAGAAGCATTAGCTCTCCAGCATAACGTTTTAAGACGAATTTCATAGAGATGTAAAGTATTTACGTGTACCCATAGCCATATACAGAAATGGCGTCACTGTGAAATGTTGGAGGATGATGTTGAAAGAGGAAGCAATCGTAACAGTCACTAATCACACTGGTGTAACTTGCTGCCTTACATACTTCAACAACTTTCTCTAGTTTAGCGGATAACATGTAGCCATCTCCTCCTCAGTCTCTCATGACTCGTACTAGCAGTCGTGCAACGGTCATACATCAGCAACCCTTCATCGCCGGTGACACTCCTCGTCAGATGCACAAGTATTTAGAGATAGTGCGCTCCAGTTGAAAAGAAGAAGTGCTCTAATCGAAATGGCGATGGAGCGCACCTGCAATTCCTCCCGGTCCCGAGCCCTTTTACGGGCGTTCAAAGTTCGGAGCGAAAAAAAGAGTCTACCAAGCCTGAAATTTGCTCCGAAAGTGGGCCGAATCTTACGGTAGGGCCGGACGCCGCCCACACGGCAATATCGATTTGCAGGGCCAGAGTGCGTATAGCGCACACATCATGAGCGTAGGGACGCAACGACTCTGCCTCTCTACCTTTCATGCACCTCGCACTCGCCCGATCCTACCGTAAGATTCGGCCCACTTTCGGAGCAAATTTCAGGCTTGGTAGACCCCCTTTTTCGCTCCGAACTTCAGTCATCGCTTAGGTAGGGGGTCTACTATTACAGCATTACGAGAGCCAGGTACCCCCAGTCTAGTGGGACGCTGCCTTTAAGCAGTACAGAAAGAGTTTCACACAGTTGAGAATGCACACTCATGCGCGCACTGAGACTTCCGTAAATGGCCTGCCCTTCCATAAGAGTGTTCGCTGCAAAGCAGCTCCATTATGGGAATGGTATAATTCTTTGAATGGAGAGTATGAGAATATGCACTTCGAGAATGTTCTTTGACCTTCTTTAAGTTCCAAAAGATTCAAAACGACATACCCAACCGCGATTTCCTGAGTTTCAAGCAAGCGTGGTCCAAGCTTAATGTGCTGGGTCCTACACGCAGTGAGAAACGCGCGCGACCGCCAGCGCAGCCGGTTAAGTAGATTCAGATGGCGCCTAAGCAATCACATACCGTTTGGGCTTTGCTTGCACAATATTACTCCAAACTATATTACGTAAAAAATTTCATAAACTTATGTGTCCTAATATGTGTTTCCAAATTTGTTGGTTTCTAGACCAACACCAAACCAACTGGGTTGGCTCGGAGCATAAATATCGAAGTTCACATAAGTTTTGAATCTTTTTTATTTGAACGATTAGAACTTAAAAATCTATCATAAGAAAGCACCAAAAATACTAACCTACGCGTTGATAGCTATCGCGTTCCAATCACATGCAGCCGTTTGAAGTACAGGGCATTTGAAGAATCGTAACGATGGCGCGACCGCGCGCGACACACACGCCACTTCCGGAGACCGCATTTTCTTGATTTTCATCTCAAGTGGAATGTGGTTTACGTATGATAATACTTAGACACTGGAAGTGGCTGAGCTGAAAGTTGAGGTGATGTTTTCTTGCATGAGCGTTTTATGCTCCTATAGGCGCGAAGTTTGCAGCAAAATCCATCGTCATTCATAAATGAACTATACGTGGCGAAAAATGCATCGTAAGATTGTTGAGGTCACAGATTAGGTTGGCTTATTGAGGTCGACATTCTGAACACTAAAATGGTACCATACTCAATGACAGAGCCTTTGATCAACCAGAATGTTTTCTTTGCTTTTTTTTTGCGCTTTACTCTTTTATTGTTATGATGATTCGTTCACTAAATTGCTCCAAAACAACGCGTGCCCGGTCTTGTATATATATATATATATATATATATATATATATTTATATATTTATATATATAATATACATATATATATGTATATATATGGGCCTTATATCAGGGCCTGACACGAGTTAGTTGCTAAAGTTTCTAAGAACAAAGTTCCCCTGATTTTCAAACATTTCACGAAGTCCCCTTTGACCCTTATCGGAAGGCTCGACTTGGGAGAAGATGAAAAGAAAGAAGAGTACCAGTTTAAAAGGAAAACCCTCAAATAAGAGATGCGGTTGCAAGCCCTGCGTTGGAGCGCGCTATGTAACAATGCAATTCATGGAGAAAAAGTCATAAAACAAAGCTGGGTCAATGCTATGAAAATGTCTTTATGCCCAGGGACAGATTCTTGCCCGGGGAATCCGTTCGTGATAAAAAGATCAAAACTTATGTGGACTTACAGAAATGTATGCGCCATGCGGTCTCAGATAGTATGATGACCATTTGGAAACGAATTCTTTTTAAAGAAGATCACATAGGTTTTCAAAATTTTTTTACACAATCCTTCTGCAGATATATTTTATGCCTTAGTTAAATCTGATGTTGTATGCTTCTCTCTATGCTGTGAACAAGCAGTTTTTCAATTTTGGCTTTGTTTTCTAACCACGCGCCACTCAGCCTGTCTATATAGTGCCGGGGCCCATCCTCTATTCACGACCGCACGTGTCTGCGGTGGCCACGACGTGGCTAAAACTTTGCAAGAGCACGACTTGTACAACTGGAACAAGCACTTCAACGCGCATCGCATGCGTCTCAGTGACGGCCATTCCGTACGGTTTATGAATAAACGATATCTGCACTCATTATGCCTACTTAATTTAGCATGTTCAACCCCCCCCCCCCCTGAACCATCTTCCAGCTCCTCAGCAAAGTTCCCAGCAAAATCGGCGAATTCAAGGCGCTTTTTGAAAAAAAATTGTTAACATATATTTGCTCTGCAGGAGGTTTCTACGACCCACCTCCAATGACGGCCTTCACCGATCGAATGGTAGATTTCGCCGGGGGGGGGGGGGGGGGGGGGAGGACGGAAGGTCTATGGAAGGTCTATACAAAAGCTCGTCTGGTTCCAGGGGAGGCAGCCAAGATGTACGATAGCTTGTGCCTTTGTGCCATACACCCGCTTCCAGCCTTCTTATATGCTCCAATGTCAACATCCAGTACCTAGACGCGGGTAGGAGAACGAACTCCGCCATTTTGAGCCCGCCATGCTGGTCCTTTTGCTATATATTGTTGCATTCGTTGCAGGAACAGTAGTCCGCGGAGGCGGTTCAAATTGGCGGACTTCGTTCCCCTACCCGACCCACTCATTTGCAATTCACATGTAAGCTACACTGCGCGCGGCAATCGAAGATACATCACTGGTTTAGCGCATTCATAGAATCGTGACGATGGCGGCAGCCCGCGAATCGCATGCGTGGTTTCGGCAGACGCATTTTCTTGGCTTCCATCCATACTCGAATCATTCTTTTTTTCGTGCGTACGACAGCTTTTGAATCAGATGATTGAGGTGAGCACTAAAGTAATGCCTTTCTTTGTTTCACGCTCTTGTAACGTTTTGGAGAGCGCAAAGGTCGGAGTCGAATTCATCGCCATCGTCGATTTTATGAGCCTATGGCCTAAGGCATACCTCACGCGATTTCAATCGCTGCGCGATCTGCCACTGCAAAAACTCTTTATAGCTGTTCGTAAACGCACTTTGTTTCGGCCAGACTTGCTGCGTCTGGTATAATTCACGAAATCTATGAGCCTATGCATCTGAAAGCCGCGCATGCTTAATCTGTAGAAATCTGGCAAATCGCCAAGTCGCGGGGATGTGGCGATCTCGCGAAATCCCTGGAGGTATGCCTTAGGCCTATGACACGTCAGCAGCTTTTCCCAGTGGAAGAGTGTACTGCTACCTAATACATATTCAGTCAGATCAAGAAAGAGAAGAGAAGAAGGAGAACCTAGAAATTAAAAGTCCCGAAGGAAAAGGTAGGAGCTAGCGCGCGTAGTGTGCGATTACTGAGAATAACTCGACGACATGACTCGATATACACAAACTCAAAGACAAATGAATGTGCTCGGCAGTCCGTCCGTGCAATTCTTATGTGTTTCACCTTTGCTAAATAAACTCAACGACAAAACTGCATTAATAAACCGGTGATTAATCAGGAACTCAAAAGTCACAAAATAACCAAACTCATAATCCCGTTATGCTACAATGCACACTGGAAACAAACCTGCCTGCACTTCAATCCAAAAGAAACACCTGCACCAAACTTTGTAGCCGATGTTGGAATAATACGTATAACGGGGACAAAGAGGCTTCAACCCTCCATATCGAAAACTGCAAAGTAAAAACAAACAAGGCTCCAAGGCACAAAGTTAAGATGCTGTACAATGCGGGCGCAGAGGTCGTTGCTTGACATTACGTCGTAAAAATGTTACAATTCGCGTTTTCAAATCTGAGAAATGTAGGCGAGCAGGTATTTGACAAGCTTCGTAACTGAGATGATTTGGAAGCCTAGGAGCGTTTGTGTTGTGTCAGGATTACGCTACGCGGCACTTTACGTCTTTTGATTGTTATATTTTCTGCATTTCGATCCTGCTTACGAGGTTGTAATAGCAGTTTTTCTGAATGGAACTTTTGCTATTCCAAATGACTGTCGAAGATGTGTAAGTTAGGGGACGGGGTGGGGGGGGGGGGTGAGCGCATAAGGTGAAGAAGAGTAAGGGGTGAGAGAGGGGTAGAGAGGCTGATGGGTGCGCTAGACTCCCCGTTACGATTTGCGGCTCGAACAAGCTCTTTGTATACGCACATCTACTTTCGTTCTACTTCTGAGTAAGCTTGGAAATGATGTATGACTGTAATGCTTTACTGAATAATGTAAGCTGGTTTGAGTTGCAAGTTCTGTCAACGCGAGGGGGTAATCATTCAATTATCTCGATAGACCTGAACAAACTATCCTGTTTACTTTCTGAGGACTTTGCTTTTTTTGCAAGATACATATACATATATATATATGTAAATATATGCATATACATAACCAGTATAT
This sequence comes from Cylicocyclus nassatus, assembly GCA_958299035.1. Lineage (NCBI taxonomy): Eukaryota > Metazoa > Nematoda > Chromadorea > Rhabditida > Strongylidae > Cylicocyclus > Cylicocyclus nassatus. The sequence continues at coordinate 107,437,478 of CATQJL010000001.1, forward strand.
CTCTACTCCAGGCGCTTCTCAAACCATCTTTTCCTTCTGCTATGCGCTTTATATCCGCACTGTGGTAAGGGTATGAATGCCTTTTCCACCTGTTTTATTTAGCTCCTGTTTTTTAGTTTTTCGAAAAATTAACAATCTTTCGTTCACCTGACCCTTGTGACCGAATTTATTGAGGCAGTTGATCGCACTGCATTGTTTATGTGCCTGTATTTACGACCCCCTGCGACCAACACAGATCCCTATCTCAAGCGATACGGATGAACACAATGATACAACACAGTCGGCAATACGTTATAGTAAATAGCAGTTCCCTCCACAGAAAGAGGTATTCCCGTCTCACTTGGCCTTGCGGAGGTATGCGAAGCTCTTTAAGAATTGAAGTTAGAATCGTAACACGAAATGGAAAGGTTCTTAAAATCAGCCAAATTTTTCAACTTCTATGTGACACTGGTATGACCGCCATCCCTACATATCTAGCTTCTCCTTTCAGTGCTTCCAGCATAGGCTATTTGTTGCTGCAATCGATCAGCAACCACTTTGGCTGCTAGTGACACAATAGAACGTTAGTGGAGATGATTCAGAAGTCACATAATTAAATCGAACTACAGGGGCGAAAAGCTGCTAAACCCGTTGCACCTTCTCGGCGATTTTCCCATCTGCGGCTATCCGAGAAGAAAGAGACTGGGTGGAGTTCGCAAGAGAGTTCGAGACATCAGCACGCAATATCAAATGATCTCATCGACTTTCTATTAACATGATGTTGCTAATTATTCTTACTTTGTGGATTCAAAGACACCAGTCTGGTTCGAAGACATCATTAAGCAACATCTGCTGATTTGTATAAGCATGACAACATCGAATCAATCGGTGCATTACAGATCTTTGGTGACCGATTGAAGTAAACTGAGCTCTCAATTCGCAAATTTTTTTTTTCAAAAAGAGACCATATCCACTTCTCCATCTGCCTCTATAAATTCACACGAGTGACGTCAAGATTGTGATATTTTCAGGTGAGTCTGCGGTGGATTTTAGCGTGTTCAGGGAACCAAATCTAGACATGTTGAAAAAAACCATTTGCTTGACAAAGAAGGACTGATGAACGATTTTTATTATTCAAATAAATTATATGAATTCCATCGTGAACACTAGGTACAACAATTGCTTTTGAATAAGGATAGCGGCACGACGTAAATAGACATCGTCTACCGCATCCGAAATATCCGCTTTGGAGAAAGAGATTAGCGGCGGGTTCCATCCTCAAAGAACACTCCACCGTCTATGGCACAATACTTGGGACAGATTCCCTTTTCTCCACCAGTTCCTGCTGGTCCAGGTGGTCCAGGTGGTCCTGCTTGTCCGTCGACCCCGGGTGGTCCATCAGGACCGGGAGCTCCCTTTGGTCCGGCAGGTCCTGGAGCGCCATCGTTTCCGGGTGCTCCTGGCGGTCCAGGAGGCCCAGGTGGTCCTGAAGGAAAATTTGAACATCGATGGGTCGGCTTAAAATGTGTGAAAATCAATCAAAATATGAATCAAGCATTACTTACCAGCATCTCCTGGCTCTCCGGGAGATCCAGGGGTGAGTGGCTCGCTCTGGGCAGGGGTTCCAGGTTCTCCAGCAGGGCCCGGTTGTCCTGGCTCTCCAGCTGGTCCAGGAGGTCCGCGAGGTCCAGGTGATCCAGGTGCGGCGTCAGTCCCTGGTCGTCCAGGAGTTCCAGCCTCTCCTGGGTCTCCAGGAGCTCCAGGTGGTCCAGGCGGTCCAGGTGGCCCTTGTGGGCAAGGTTTACATGGTGGTGGGGTAGTAGGCTCGCATGGAGCAGTAGGTGGTTTTCCCGGAACTCCTGGGGTGCCAGGCGCTCCTGGACGTCCTGGTTTTCCCGGCTTGCCTGGTGCACCAACTGGTCCGGGTGGTCCAGGCAAACAACATCCTTCGCACTGAAGGTTGGGCGCAGGGTTGACTTCGGGACCGTAGCCAGACTGACGGGATGTGCGGTTCCGAGGGACAGCTGAGCCAGCGTTTTCTTTCATAAAGTTGACCTCAGCAAAGATATCTTTGGCGGATCCCTGGAAACACAATCACTTACAACTTTCGTCAGGTTAACAGGTTTTGTACACTTCTTTAGCAGAATTTGTTGTCTAGTTTGCCAAAATCTCAAAGAGAGCCATTTTTTCAAAACCAATACATTGTAGTGCTCATCACCTATGTGGTGCTATTCATCAGTGATGCTTTGAGAGCTGCGCTTGAAAAGTTTGCACTTCCAAAATCACGCTGGTACTTCTCACTTTCTAAGCTGATTACAACAAAAATAAGTTTTGTTCAATCTTTCAATCTATTTTCCTTTTTGGTTAGCGAGACAAAATCAACATAGGAAGAAGGCCTAGCGAAGAGGCTAAACTCAACAAACCTTGCAGAAGGAAATCTCGTGCTGCATCTGTCGTCGCACATGACTCACGTAATTGTACACCATTGGCAAAGTGAGCACCACCGACAAAACAGCGACTACTGAGAAGGATACGGCCGCATACGCCACGAATTTGTAAGCCTTGGTGCGTCCGTCGGACTCCATAGCGGACTACGGACGTTCAGGTGGAGCCGCGGATCTTTTATAAGGGTGGAGGCCTCCATATCTCTCGATTCTCTCGCATATCATATAGCTCATGCGAGGAATAGGCGGCGTCCGAGATCGCCAGTCTACGTCCCATATCTATAGATGTCGCAATCGCTACAGAAAGCGAACACTCGCATACGTATAGATGGTCATTCTCGATTAGAGGGTTTCTAGGGTTGCAGCAATGATATGGTCACTCGGTCTCTTTCTATCTCAGTCTTCCAGCTTATGTTCTCTGCAAACTTTTGCACACTCTTTCTTCAGGAATTCTGATGGCATATCAGACTGTCTCTTATGACAGCTATGGTGAATGAGAAGTATGGGTAAACAAAATGATGTCAATGTGAACAATAGACACCTATTACTTGAGGAAATCAAAAAAAAACATGAAATAAGATCTGTGAATGTAGGACAAGACAAATCTGTTGGGCGTAAAATAACCGATTACGATAAGTTATATCGCAAAACTACATGAAAACTTTGGCGGTTTTTATTATTGTAATGGTCTGCTGCAAAGATCGTAAGTTCATGTCATGTGGTCACTGCTTGTCCTATCTACTTCATCTACTAGTGGTAATTCTAAAGAACAGTAAAGTAATAATTGAAGATTTGACGCTGTGTTACTGAGTAGGAAATGGCCAGAACTTAGTCCAGGCATTTCAAACAAGCTGTATATCAGTGGACTCGTCCTGAAACGCTAATTTCAAATATATGTTATTATCTCCAAGGGAGTATCTGGGAGGAGTTCCGTTCAAATGTGAGGAAATCTTGAGTTTTTACGACTATATTAGGTTGGTCCGGAAGTTCTGTCCCTCAAAAAATCATAACTCCTTCCTAACACGATGTTTTTGCATGGCTAAAACCAGGTTGGAAAGAGCATTTCATGCACTTTCTAAAACCACCTTGGCTTCTATCTAGTAAGCTCTGATTGCAGAGATAAAATTGGGAAATGAAATCATTTCAAGTTCGGAAATTTTAAGCAAGCCTGTTAAAAAATGCAAAACTGTGCCATAAAATCCAAAACAGCCAGTAACCTAGGTTTTCTGATCCCCTCTTTCCAGCTGATCAAAGTTCGTGCTTATCGAGCTGCTACTTTGAAAGTTATGATTTTTTGAAAAAAGTCTAATAATCAATTTTCTAAAGAAAATGATTTTTTGGCATTTTTTCTTAAAAATAATAACTTTTCTAGAAAGAGCTCCATCAGCGCGAATTTTGCTTGTATAGAAAGAGGCAATCAGAAAACCTAGGTTACTGGCTGTTTTGGATTTTATGGCACAGTTTTGCAATTTTTAACAGGCTTGCTTAAATATTCCGAACTTGAAGTGATTTCCTTTTTCCAATTTTATCTCTGCAATCAGAGCTTGTTAGATAGCGGCCAAGATAGATTTAGAAAGTGCATGAATCGCTCTTTTCAAGAGGTTTTAGCCATGCAGAAACATCATGATAGGAGGGAGTTACGATTTTTTGAAAATGGCGGGACGTAACTTTTGGAGCGACCTAATATTTCCTATGAAGGCAGCCTGATGGCGCGGATTTACAGTGAATATGGTTGTTTTGATTACAAGGAAAGTACATTTACCAAAAACCTATATAAGTGTTTTTGAAACCTATATCGGGGAACATGGGCCCAGAACACTTGACAAATTGCACATTCAAACGCTCATAACTCCTCTCAGATAATGCCTTGGCAGATAATGAACATATATCTGGAATCAGCATTTTAGACGAGTCCGATGGTCAGCATGTTTGATATGGATCTTTATCCATTGGAGCATGTACGCATCTTAGCCTTTATGCTCTAACAAAATTGTTTATGAGTATACCACCCACCATAACGAGTCATCTAAGAATTGTACATCTCTTCACAAGCCAGTGGAACGCCAGCCACATGGATTTTCTTGCCATTCTTCGTTATCTTCTTTCTTCTTCTCTTGTTATGATTTTTCAATCGCTTGAAGCCAATTTGTATAAAAAAACTTTGCGTGAACATACCTTTTAACCTAAACTTCTCACAAATGCAATTAGGCTGGTTGGAAATAAAGAAAGTCTATTTTCGAAACAGTGTATAAAAAAGGGGAGAAACAGGCTCAAGAATCTAACGGTCGGTGTCCAGCTTGTGCAATAACACGCGCAGATGTTGGACCTCAAAGACTATCCTTATGCGAGGGTGAGCGCGTGAATAAATGTTGTATGGTGTGCTTGGGCCTTCAAGGATGGTTGAATCAAATGAATTTCGCTTAAGCATGGTCTAGGAGCTCGTTGCGAAGCATTCAAGTTATAAACTCTGAATGGAAATATAGCAGATTGGCTTGTGCGCGAGCGTAATTTTTCTGATTTTGTTACAAAAGTAGATACAATACCGCTTATAAATTACCAAAAAACTCGTCGAAGTGCGCTGCAGTGCGCCGGAGCGCAGCGGAGTGCGCCGCACTTCACTAAAGTCTGTCGGAATCCCCTTCGCATCGCCATATCTCGCTTCGGAATGGACGAATTCCGAATCCGAGAATATCTTCAGATTCAGCCCGGCGAGACGCATCATCTGGTATATAGAAGTGCCACAATCTAGCAGGATATGATAGGTATACGCTAGACAGTAAGTTTTCTCTCAATTTTACAGACTCTTGTATGATTTGTTCAGTGTGATGATAACAATATTGCCATTGATTTCTCGCTGATGACACATAGTAGATATACTGTAGGAGTATGCTAATGAGTCACTCTGATCGAATTTGTCCTAAAATCGACTCTCAAGGTACATACCGCTCACAGAATGTGCAAAACTTCCGGACCTCGCGGAATTCCGGGAATTTCGCGAAATTCCGCGATATTCCGGGAATTTCGCGACATTTCAGGATCAGCCGAATCACGAAGAACTAATATATAACTTCCTTCGGAATGAATTCATTCTACATCCGAAAGCAGCATTGTGTTCAGCTCGTCAGGCAAAACTTCGGATGTACAGTATACTTGGGTTTGAATCGAATAGAAATTTGATCATTCGAATAAAACATTCGAATATATTCGTATTCGAAATTCGATATTCGGAGTTCTTCCATTTTCGAATAATATTCGAAACACGAATAATTGCGAAAACGGTGTTTCAAATAAAATCCGAAAACTCGAATAATCAAACAACGAGGATTCGAATATTATTCGAAAACTCGAATAATCAAAGAACGGAGTTTTGAATAGATTTTATTCGAATATTCGAATGTTTATTCGAATTCGTATTCGAACGAATTCCGTATTCAGATTATTCGACTTTTTTGCAGAGCCAACTGCTGAGTATCAAGTTCACTTCGTAATTTAATTGATTTTAATTGATGCTTTTTCGATCAGTGAGATTGTCCTCACTGCTGTTGGCACCAAATCAGCAAAGAAGCTATCAAATTCAAACTCATGTTTCGAGTTCATATATTTAGAGTGTTTTGACATGCCTGTTTTTCTCTCTTTGCATTGCTCATGCTTGGTACGCAAAGCCCACACTAGTGAGCACTCTTGCTCGCATAAGTTAAATTGCACAACTGCCTCTATTCGCTACCTCCTCAGACAATCGCTGAGGGCAGGCGGGCACCGGAAAAATAGATTGCTGATTTCTCGCACCCCGCTCGCGGATTTTTTGCAAAGCAATCAGGACTTTTCGGAAGACCGCTTGCTGAGTCAGCGGATTTTTGAGAGACCGCCTGTTGAATTTTTTTTCGCTCTTATCTTTTGCAGATATATTGCTGAATCTCTGAGGAATCGAGAACTCAGCAAGCGGTCTTCCGAAAAGTCCTGTTTGCTTTGCAAAAAACCCGCGAGCGGGGTGCGAGAAATCAGCGATCTATTTTTCCGGTGCCCGCCTGCCCCCGGCGATTGTCTGAGTCAGAAATTTTTTGCGAACTGGTGTATTTTGAGTAAAGTACATCGCAGTTGTAGTGGAAGATTAGACGATTTAAATCGCCGCACGCGATTTGCCAGTTATGAGATGTCTTCAAATGTAACGCCGGCTTACCACAAATGTTTGTGTACAACTTACTAAAAAGATAAATGCCCTGCATTCTGTATTTTTAGAATAAGTTTTGGACAGTTTGACTTCTGCCAAACCGCGTCGCCACTGAAATGCCTGCAGTATGCTCGGGGCTATAGGGGCATTCGTGCTTGCTTCGCGGAAGAAAACACATGCCTTCGTCCACGACTAGCTTATACTACACAAGACGAAAGCCTCCTATCAACAGGCAATGTATCGTAGCATTTGTGGAATTTAAGTACACATGTGGCCATCGTTACTGCTATGAAAGATCGCACACCTAGCGCTAGAATCCGAACCGCTCCTTAGGTGCTTACACCAAGCTGCAATGTTTCTCATTTTTAGATTCCAGCTCCAGCCAATTTTATCTGTTACTTAAACGTCTTTGTCTAGTGGAAGCCTGACAAATAAGGTCTGCTGTCGAACAGCCGCAGGATCAAGGGCTAGAATTGCGGTTCTTACCCGATTTTTGGAGAAGTTTGTTACGGGGCTCGGAGTTGGTACAAGAGGGTAAGTGAGGGTGCTAATTATGGATAAAAATTTACTTTATCAGTTCTGTCGATTTTCGGAAAATCTTAAGCTACGAGGTTGGGAGTTGGTAGAGGGGGGGGGGGTAAATGAGGATGCTGATTAAAACCGAAATCTATTTTATCGATTTCAGCGATTTTTGGAAAAGCTAGGAGTCGGTATAGGGGATACGAGAGTGCTGATTATAAATGGATCGGCTTTAGCCAGATATGTCGGCAAGTTTGAGATATGGTTGCTCTAGTTATTCGATAAATCATTCAACTATTTATTCGAAATTCGACTTCCAGTGTTCGAATATATTCGATATTCATTCATTAGATATTTTTGATTTTCTGAATTTATTCGGAATTCATCCATTCGAGAATTTTTGAAACTCGAATTTACTCGATATTCGTTTATTCAGACTTTTTATTTTTGGATTTACTCGACATTCGTTTACTCGAAATTTTTCTTTTTCGAATTTATTCGATATTCATTCATTCGATGAAAAAGTTTCGAATTACCCAAGTATAATGTACAGCATGCCCTTGATATTTCGTTTGTTGTTTTCTTAAAGATCCTTTCGTAAGGATGTAACGCAGCACATCTGTATAATATAAAAGATTACAGTAAGTACTATTTCGTAGTTCTGTTCTTGTAGGTTATCGTGCGCCAAAAAGTAGACGCAGACTGCCTTCCAAAAGAGATACAAGGGCTAGTGAATTCTGGAAAATGTCGTGTCGTTGTCATGTCGTTTCAAATCTTACTCACCATAACCCCAAAATATGAAGCTATCTTGCTAGGCAGATGAGATTTTCGTAATCAGCATGTCGGATAACCTCTATGGACAAGTTATCCGAGATTTTCGGATTATTTTTTTATTGTCGTACTACGTCTAAGGCTCGCCCATGGATTTTGGTCAAACTGTTGATGATCTTGGATTGTAAGGAAACTTCGCCTATGGAGGTTTTCGGACACGCTGTTTACAAAAACCGTAATCTTTTAGGAATGCGGGTGTTTTTGCAGAGATAAAGTGAGGGGAGGTAACTGTAACTCAGTCACGAAAGTTCGTAGTTTCGTCTTCACTTCTCCTGTGTCTGTCAGAAACCTCGCTTGCAGGCTTTTATAGGTTAAAGTTACTGGAACTGTGCCATAGAATGGTGCATGGCTTAGGCTCCAGTCTATAAAAGTCGCCCAGTTACGAGCCTACGAAAACACGTTTTCACGGTTGCTCAAAAGGTGAAGATCGCATACTTCCTCCGTATTCAATACAGTGGGATCCTTTAGCGAAAATAACATTTGCAATCAGAATGTCATACAACCACTCACGTAGAATTCGCTCATGCGCGGGGCTTAGGCTTATAATACAACAGCGCGGATACACACGACTTCCAGCGATGCAAAGACCACAATCCTGGAAACCGCACAAATTGAAACGGCGAGGCCATTACTTCCGGCTATATGCCCACCTTTAACGGCAAGATATGGGAATACGATAATTTTTGGACGCTGTCTGAAGAGAATGTCCACAATCAACTGCTTTCAAAGCTGCAGAAGTTCAACTATTTGATAAGTGCATTACGAGGAGGACCACGAGAGTTGATAAAGCGGTATGTGGTTACCGAAGACAATTATGAACACGCTGTGGAATTTTTGCGCAAAAAATACGGCGATGAGCCACAGCTCATCGCGATGCTACAGACGCGACTCGATGCGAGGGCCGAGCAACGAACCATAACGGCACAAAGGAAGCTTTTGGACACTCTACACCCCATCGTTACGCGATTAGAAAAGCTAGGGGTTGGTTTAGATGGGTCTTTCCCCCGCATAAAAAGTGATTTCGAAGTTTACGGGTGAAACTTCAACGAAAGGTTTTGGAACATCATGTGTCTCAAGAAACGGGAAAACAAGACTGGAAACTCCAAAACATTTTAGCGGACCTGGACTCACTCATAAACATGGGGGAACGAGTCAACGACATAGTCAACATTAACAAGAGTGACGTCGCTTCGGAGGACGAAGTCCAACTACGGCGAAATACAACACATGGAGCAACAAAGCTTCCATGCTGCATATTCTGTGACGACATGAACCACTAGTCGGTCAACTTTAGATTTATGACACCACAAAGAAACGGTGGAAGGTAATGCAAGAAAAGCAAGTTTGTCTAAACTGTGGGGGAAGGAACACTGTGCTAGAGATTGCGCCAGCGAAAGGTGCAGGAGCTACCTAGGCGAAAGGCACCATTATACACTTTGCCCAAAACGCTTTCTCAAAGCAATGAACGATAAAAACGAAAGTCGAAGACAAATTTTGTAGCACAGGCACACGCACCATCACATCCAAGGAAGGCTGTCGACACAAAATAACAAAGGAACAAACGCGAGGAAATTCAGTCAGCACGGAGGTTTCGAAGTAAAATAATGGATTGGATAGGACACAGAGACCAAAACCATTCTCAATTCCAAGGAAGAAGGAACGCTTAGGAAATATTGTTTAGTACTACTTTCTAACATTGTTGGCAAGGGATGGACTGATGTCGAGATACTCTTCGTGACAGGTGCAAATCAGTCCTTTATTAGCGCAAGCTTAACATGTAAGCTTCACCTGGAAAGCTTACGGACAGAAAGCTTCCAAATGTATACATTCGGTTCGCATGAACGAAGCCAACAGTGTGTGAGATGACCCAGCTAGAGCTCTTGGATAAGGAAGAGGAAAGTACAATGTACGACTCTACACAACGCCCCTGCTTGAGCAACGAAGGCCTGAAATTCCTCGAGACCCATCAGATACCCCTCTCGATCACAAAACAAATACGAGAATCCCACCCACAGATCTTACTGGGGTGCGACCAACTTTGGGATTTCGAAATTGCATCATCAAGGTTCACGCTTCCATCAGGTCTATCACTTATCCCTTCCAGTTTTGGCTACCTGATCATAGAGAAGCAACTCTCAAGGGCTTCCACGTCCCACAATGAGGAAAAATTTCAACATCTTTGTATGCAATCCGGATAGTCACAAAACTCAGTGATTTGATTTCGACGAAGATAAAGAAAGGCGGGACAAATACTGGACAATAAATTCGTCAGGAATCTGCGAATTCACTGGCACTGAAAGTGAAGAAAATGCGGCAGTTCGGAAAAAAGTGGAAAACTTTTCAACTCCACAATTGACAGACGCATAGGCCGGCAAAGTCCCATCGTCACCTCCCCGCGGTGCCGGCTGGCAACGGGGGCCAACCCCGGCAAACGACGAGGGCACTGTCCCGCCAGGCGGAGCGACGCGCCGGGGACTGTACGAATCAGTCGTGTCACATGCATCGGACTATTAAGGAATTTTGTCAAGCTGCTAGGGCGTCCCCCGGAGGCGACGCGCGTCATTGCCCGCATGGCGCGAATAGTGAGCTAGGGCTACCTGCCCCCGGACGAGGCAGGCCAAAGAAGCGAGTCCAGGAAATCCGACTAGCGACGATCAATATAGGAACGCTGACGAGCCGCAGTCGGGAACTATGCGATAGGCTGAAGGAACGACACGTCGACATCGCATGTATACAGGAAACGAAATGGAAAGGAAGGCAGGCAAAGGACATCGGCGACGGATATCGCTTGTACTACACGGGAGATAGCAGCCGCCAGAACGGAGTCGCGATCATCGTCAACGGTAGATACCGCGAATTAGTGACCGAAGTGACGCGCATCTCAGATAGATTGATGGCGATGAAGATCGAAGCAGATGATGCCACGCTCCGAATAGTCTCGTGTTATGCCCCGCAAGCCGCATGTACCGAAGCCGAGAAGGACGTGTTTTGGAGGGACTTCGACATCCTGCTAAGGACATTCGACGCTGCAGACTACATCTTCGTAGGAGGCGATCTCAATGGGCACGTTGGCCACGAACACTATGGATTCAAGCGATACCATGGTGGAAACGGATACGGTCAGAGGAATGAAGATGGAGAACGCATCCTGGAAGCAGCAGAAGCACACGACTTGGCAATAGCGAATACATTTTTCAAGAAGCGAGAGTCACATTTGATCACGTACGCGAGTGGAGAGCGCTCAACTCAAATCGACTACTGGATGCTGCGCCGATGCCACTTGCCAATGGTGATGAACGCGAAAGTTATACCCACGGCGACACATGCATTTGCGCCACAACACCGATTGCTTGTATTGGATCTTCGACTGAACATCCACTTGCGGTCACGAGCCAGAAGGACGACTACAAAGAGGATCAAATGGTGGAAGCTCCCCGAACACCGCCAGCAAGTCAGAGATGCTCTTAACGATTTGAGGGTGTTGACGGATGATAAGGAGTCGATTGAAGAGCAGTGGAATCGGATTACTTCGCAGATACGGTCGAGGGCCGAGACAATCTTGGGAACCACCAAGCCAGGACGCCGGTTTGTAGACAAGCAGATCTGGTGGTGGTCTGAGTCAGTCCAGCAAGTGATCAAGGAGAAGAAAGAAGCTTTCAAAGCCTGGCAACGCTCACGCTCAAATGAAGACCTCCGTCGGTATCGAGAGCAGAACTCGAAGGCGAAGCACGCGGTAGCCGAAGCAAAGGAAGCTCACTACAAGAGACTTTACGACGAGCCGGAAGGACCTGCTGGAGCGAACAAGGTCTACCGGCTGGCCGCGGCACGACATCGAGCGAAGCAGGACATCGACCACGTCATGCACATTAAGGACGCAGAGGGCAACCTCCTGACGAAGCCGAGGGCAATACTCAAGCGTTGGAGTGAGTACTACAAAGGTCTATTTAATGAGGAGTTCCCGCACCGGTTAATACCGCAAGGAGCCCCCACATATGGACCGGTATCCCGGATCGAGGAGGCAGAAGTTGTGCAGGCACTGAGGAAGATGTCTAGCGGAAAAGTTCCGGGACCCGACGACATACCTACTGAAGTGTGGAAGATGATGGGGCAGCGTGGAGCGGCATATCTCACATCGCTCTTTAACCGCATTATCGTAGACGGACAGTTGCCGCGAATCTGGACTACGAGTGTCACAGTCCCTATCTGGAAGGAAAAGGGCGACGTCAGCGACTGTTGAACATATCGACCAATACGCTTGCTATGCCACACGATGAAGATCTTCGAACGAGTCATCGACGCACGCATTCGAAGTATAGTGGAGGTCACCCCGAATCAATGTGGCTTTGTAAAAGGATCTGGCACCATCAACGCATCCACGCGGTACGATTGCTAATGGAAAGGCATTTGGAGAAACGGATTCCGATTCATTTCGCATTCCTGGATTTAGAAAAGGCATTTGATCGGATACCGCACGGGCTGATCTGGTATGCGCTGAGGAAACACGACGTCCCAGAAGAGTACGTTCGCTGGATCAAACTCCTCTATACGAACACGACGGGCGCCATACGCTGTGCAGTGGGAACGTCAACGCCATTCCCAATCCAAGTCGGAGTACACCAAGGATCGGCTCTATCACCGCTTCTCTTTATACTGTGCATGGACACGGTGACCAAGGACATCCAGCTGCCGCATCCGTGGACGCTCCTTTACGCAGACGACGTCGAGCTAGCAAGCGGATCGAGACAAGAGCTTGAAGAGGCGACTGTGAGATGGAAGACACGATTAGCGGAGTATGGCCTACGACTGAACGTAGCAAAGACCGAGTACCTGGAATGCGGAGAGCAAACCGATGGCACAATTAGCATCGATGGGCAGCCGCTGAAGAAGGTCACGATATTCAAATACCTGGGCTCCCGAGTGACGTCAGATTGCGACACGATCACTGATGCTCGTGCTAGGACGAATGCGGCGTGGCTAAAATGGCGGCAAGTAACAGGAGTACTCTGCGACCGACGAATTCCGTTGTATCTCAAGTCGAAAGTGTATCGGACTGTGGTGAGGCCAGTCGCACTGTATGGAGCCGAATGTTGGCCAGCAACCAGAAAACACGAGCAGATCCTGAGCACGATGGAGACGCGAATGATAAGATGGATACTGGGCCTAACGAGAAGAAACTGCGTCACGAACGATGATGTACGACACATTTTCGGAGTTGCACCTATCGCGGATAAGATGCGAGGTGCCAGATTAAGATGGTATTGTCACGTTTTACGAAGTGAAGATAATACAGTAGCAAAAACAGCACTTCGTCTAGATCCACAGGGGAAGAGACCACGTGGCCGTCCGAAGCAACGCTGGTTGGACACCATTCGAAACGACCTGCACATTGCAAAGCTCAAACCACAAGAAGCAGCTGATCGAGTCAAATGGAAGCAAAAATGCACCACCGCCGACCCTGCACCCGCGGGACAATGGCGAAGATAAAGAAGAAGAAGAAGAAGAATTGACAGACGCATACTCAGACAATCGCCGGGAGCAGGCAGGCGCCGGAAAGTGCGCGTTGCTGACATTTCGCATTCCGCTCGCATTCCAGGAAAATGGTCGGCGAGTTTTTGAGAGACCGCCTGTTGAATTTTTTTTCGCTCTTATCTTTTGCAGATATGTTGCTGGGTCTCTGAGGAATCCAGTAGCCGTATTCATCAACGAAACCCGTGGGTTCCAGAACCCACCGGGTTAGTGCTTTTGATGAATATCGATTTTACTCCAGGAAAGAATCGATATTCATCAAAAGCACTAACTCAGTGGGTTCCAGAACTCACGGGTTTCGTTGATGAATACGACCACAGAACTCAGCAAGCGGCGCTCCGAAAAGTTCTGGTACTTTCTAAAAAACCGCGAGCGAGGTGCGAGAAATCAGCCATCTATTTTTCCTGTGCCCGCCTGCCACTAGCGATTGTCTGAGTAGATGGATACTATGTACGCTTGCCCTCTAAGAATTCACACCCGCCTCTACTCACCAACAAAGCGATTCCACCTTTGCCTACTCCAGATGTCTTCTACCGAAGATTTTAGAACATTCCGAACAGCTAAAACAGATAATGTTCACCGTCAACCGACTGGAGAAAGACGTAGCGAAGATGTGTCTGTAGAAGGAAAAATGACCGGAACGCTTGGTATTGCTACATATGAGAGAGCATGAATGCCAACGATACAGACGGGAACTCTCGTATTTGAAGAATCAGTTTCGCACATTTTCGGCTATACCGTTCCTTGATGCCACAGATGTCATGTCCACCGACGCTTGGGAAGGATTAAAACAGCGACAGATGCGGGACCTCGCAGGAGGAGTACTCATGACAGATTTCGATGACGTCAATGTAGCTGTCGAGGCACTTGGGTGCACTAGAAGTCATCATAAAGACTCATGACATGCGCAAGCGAATGCAGGAAATGGCGGAAAACCTGACACACAAGCTGACACGGCAACACAGCTGAAAGGCATCCTGGACAAAGCATTAGTTACGATGATCACGAAGATGATTGAATGGCAGCACTGGCGCAGATGCCGCAGCCGCAAGAACGGTGGCGAAACGAGAGACTGTCGCCGAGAAAAAGATCAGGTTGGAAGAAGGGCTGACTGCAGGGATCCATCGGAACGCGAATTGGAAGAAGAAAATGTTGGCGGGGATATAACGACTTCGTAGAAGAAGACCTCCAATTGCGAGACGACACGCCAAACGCAAAAGAGCAGGACGAAAACGGATTGCCTGAAGAGCTCCACCTGCAAGAGGAGGGAGCTCCCAAACACGACAATGCAATGGATCAAGAAGAGGGCGAACTAGCCGAGCAAGACCCTAAAAAGACCACAGAAGAGGATGAGGAACCGAAAGTTCGAGAGTCCCGACGTCGTGATTGCCTAGAGGACGAACGGCGTCACCAGCAACCCATAAAAGAATTGAAGCAGGTGATGGAAACGGAACGCAACTTCAAGCAGCTGATCCAGGACCTGGCAGACAAAAAAGTGTGCCCACCGAGGTGAATTACGCATGGATTTATCCCGCGCTAAGAGGAAAAGAGTATCCAGTGTGCTTTCTGCAAACGCGTGGGACACCACTACGATTCCTGCCAGATAGTGTGGACTGCCGCCACGCGGCGCGACCTGCTAAGGGTGGAACACTAATGCGTAATGTGCTTACACACCAGCTGCACGGAAGACAAGTATTGCTCCAAGTACGCCGTGAAATGCTATCACTGTTGCGCATTCGGACATCACTCGGCAGTTTGCGAGCTGCCGGAGCTCAGCGAGGACATTGCGGATCAGCTATGCAGAGCACGATCAGAGCTAGAGAGAAATTGCGAAAGGAGGATCGCCATCGAAAGGCAGCCCCGCGCTCGACGCTACTGAGCCTACCAATCAAGCACGCAAGATGAGTCAAACGCAAGAAGAACATCCCTCACATCATAATCTCTATTAACCAGTGACGGATCGAATGGGTCGAAAAGAGGGGGCGGGGGGGGGGGGAGCGAGAATGGGTCGCAAAATTTTTAAAATTTGCTTACGTGGGTCATAAAAATGTGCAAATGACTTGTTTATTTTTGCAAACAATTAAAATAATTTATTTTCAAAAACTCAAATTAGCCCTATAGAAAATTTTTTTCGGGGGCGTGGCTGTTGGGGACCCGCAAAAATTTGGAGAAGCACCCCTAAAATTTTTTCGGAGTGTGTGGCTAACGCCACGCACCTTCATTAGAAAAATTTTTGCCCCCCCCCCCCCCGGTCCAAAATCCTTGGACGGCCACTGCTATTGATCTATGCTACGCTTCATGTATCTGTCGGGCGGGAGTACCGCGGAATCGCCATTGTATTCTGATCGTTTGAGTCAGAAGACGTGAAAGTAATGCGCAGCTGTGCAACTCGCAGCTGCGCGAAGACATAGCCGCAGAAGTTAACACGTGTGCACTTTGGGAAGGGCTGACTTCGTTAAATTCACTTCGATCAAGACAGCGACCGCGCCTCGCCCCGTCAGAAGAATCGTCGCTTCCCGTTATCGCCCACTAACCTCACCATCAAATATTCTCGCCTCATTTATTCTGTATTTTGTGATTTCAACGCAATAAATCGCAAAGAAGACGTGGTGGACAATTGGAAGTGGTCGGAGCGAACACATCCTCAAAGACCACGATTTTCGTAAACAGCGTGTCCGAAAACCTCCATAAGCGAAGTTTCCTTACAATCCAAGATCATCAACAGTTGGACCAAAATCCATGGGCGAGCCTTAGACCGTAGTACAACAGCAAAAATAAAATAATCTGAAGATCTCGGATAACTTGTCCATAGAGGTTATTCGACCTGCTGATTACGAAAATCACATCTGCTTAGAAAGATAGCTTCTATTCCTAAAGATATTTTAGGGTTATGGTGAGTAAGATTTAAAACGACATGATTTTTCCAGAATTCACTAGCCCTTCTATCTCATTTGAAAGGCAGTCTGAGTCTACTTTTTGGCGCACGATAACCTACAAAAACAGAACTACCAAATAGTACTTACTGTAATCTTTAATATTTTACAGTTGTGCTGCGCTACATTACGAAAGGACCTTTGAGAAAACAGTAAACGGAATATCGAGGGCATGCTGTACATCCGAAGTTTTGCCTGACGAGCTGAACACAATGCTGCTTTCGGATGTAGAATGAATTCATTCCGAAGGAAGTTATGTATTAGTTCTTCGTGATTCACGTGATTCGGCGGATCCTAATATGTCGCGAAATTCCCGGAATATGGCGGACTTTCACGGAATTCCGCGAGGTTCGGAAGTTTTGCACATTCTGTGGGCGGTATGTACCTTGAGAGTCGATTTTAGGACAAATTCGATCAGAGTGACTCATTAGCATACTCCTACAGTATATCTACTATGTGTCATCAGCGAGAAATCAATGGCAATATTGTTATCAGCACACTGAACAGTCCAACCAAGCAAAAATCTGCGAAATTGAGCAAGAACTTAGTTTCTACTGTGCACCTATCGTGCCCTGTAAAGTGCGGCACTTTTATAAACTGTATGATGCATCTCGCCGAGCTGAATCGAACGGTGTCCTTGGATTCAGAATTCGTCCATTCGGAAGCGAGGTATGGTGATGCGAAGGGGATTCCGACAGACTCTAGTGATAAGCGGCGTATTAGGCCTCGGACAGAGTTCAAGTGATTTAATCGTCGCGATTCAATCGCTGAGATTTCCATTCATTTTCATTTCACATTCAAAAATTTCGGGCTGGAAAAGTATCACAACCGAAAAGCAAGCTGGTCGGCTATGAACTCGTATCAGTTGTCTTGCCGCGACTGAATCGCGACGATCAAAACCGCGTGAACTCTGTCCAAGGCCTTACGCTGCTCTCCGATGGACTCTAGTGAAGACTCGCGACTCGATAATATTGCGTCATTTATCATTTACATCTGACTCAGCAATTCACCGAATTTTTGGGTCATAAAAACAGTCGAGTATGAGAGTCAAACCTCGCCTTTCTTAAAACACAGTTGAGAAATTATGATGTTGTGAAATAAAACATACCTTGAGGCAGATTATACCTTAGTCTACCTTGAGGTTGTTACGTAATCAATGTATTAGGTTGTCTCATAAGTTTTTTTCAATTTTGACTTTTCAAAGCAATAAGTCACAAATTCTCAATTTTGATTAAAATGTAGGATACCTCTCGATAGAGCAAAGCAAGCTCTATATGATGGCATGTAAAAGTTTGAACTAGCTTCAGCATATCACGAGTTAGAGGCCGAAATCTGAGAACTTCTGTGCCCAAAAAATTGAAAATTTTCTGTAACTTTGCCCGAAGAAGACTTACCAAATCCCAAACTCGCTCACGCATACACACTCCACAGAACACATTCATATGTGCCGTTGCTGTGTTTGTTTCTGTACTAGAAACCGAAAGAACCAAAATTTTCGAGCTTTCAAAAAAGCGATGCTGCGCTGCTTTCACGCAGGTATATGTATACTACAGGCCTATTGAAGTACAGTCACAAACTTCCAGCTCCCCATAAGCTCTAGTTCACAAGAAATATCAATTTCAACATGTAATACCTTAGCAAAAAAAGCTAGATTTGGTATTTCTCAAGAACAAGCGCTTCCGGGAAGTTGAAAATTTACCAATGTATTACTGAAGGCCTGTAATATACATTTGCTTGTGTGAAACAACGCAGCATCGCTTTTTTGAAGCATGAAAATCTTAGTTTTCTCGGTGTCTAACAAGAAACAAACACAGCAACGACACATATGAGTAAATTGTTTGGAGTATATATGCGTGAATGAGTTTGGGACCTAGTAAGTCTTCTTTGGACAAGGTTATGAAGAAATTTCAACTTTTGGGCATCCAAAAGTTCTTAGATTTCGGCTTCTAAATGGTGATGTGGTGAAGCTGATGCAAACACTTACATGCCATCTTATAGAGCTTGCTTTGCCTATCGAACAGCACCCTGCGTTATACTTAGAATTTAAAAGTGTGTGAGCTATTGCTTTAGAAAAT
Organism: Cylicocyclus nassatus; assembly: GCA_958299035.1. Taxonomy (NCBI): domain Eukaryota; kingdom Metazoa; phylum Nematoda; class Chromadorea; order Rhabditida; family Strongylidae; genus Cylicocyclus; species Cylicocyclus nassatus. Next base: position 107,455,953 of record CATQJL010000001.1, read on the forward strand.
CAAAGTTGAAAAAACTTATAAGACAACCTAATACTTTAAGGCCGAAAACATACCTCACGCAATTTTAGTCGTGACGCGTTTGGCAGTACTCCAACTGGTCATAACTCATCACAAGGGGTTTCCGAATGAAGATACGGAAGACAGGGCACTTTATCAACCTACGAAAGTTGTGATAAAGATGTCTTTGGGATCTACCAGCATTGAATTTGAAGACATATGGAAAACTGCCAGATCGCGGGCGACTGAAATCGCGTAAGGTTTGCCTTGGGCCTGAGTAAAATCTACCTCTTCCTGCATAATATGCGGTTTTTCAACAGCATGACGTACGTGCGGAGAATTTTTTTTGTTCAGTAGTTGCTTGGTATCACAAGGAACTTCGCGTTTTTAGAGTTGAAGTGTTACATTCAGTGAATTGAAGAAAATATGGTTCACCTAATCAAGTATTCCAAGTTCTGAGACTTTATCCCGGAAATCACTCGCTCAAATTGAAGGACTCTCCCTGTTACAATGCTTTGTCTCTCTGCAGAAAGCTGTGCTCGTTTAGTTGGGAATGTAGCAATGAAGATTTTCTCTTCAATTTCTGGCATGCTTCATAATATTGATTTCGCTGTCAGTCATAGTTAGAAATTTCTTGCTTGATATTTTTGATAGGGTTAGATTGATAAGGGATGTTGTGGAACAGTTTCTGAATTTAGGAGTGAGCGAGATATTTGTTGCGCTAATTCTGCTCCAGAATTCTGTTTACACGTCATGAACTTCTGATTTCGTGTGATAAATAGCGATGCCTGTAGAAATTCTGATGCTTGCAATGGAGTAAGCGCTAGGGACAGCATCTAAATGAGTGGATCATTTCCACAGTTTTGAAAACACCTTTTGAGAATGCGGCCCAAAGTTGGATGGATGAACGACGAAAGTAAATAAGAAGTGAAATAGATTTTTTCCCACTAGGCTAGTTCAAAGCTGCTCTCACCATCACTCCTACTCCAAAAAAAGGGTTGGAGAGGATAAGAGATGTATTTGATTTTTTCTGAATCAGTAGAATTGACTTCATAGGAGTTTATAGGCAACTAGCTGGCATACCCGGCTCCGCCCGGCACCACGTATACTTCAGTAAAAAAAGCCAAAGTTGTATTCCTCAAGAAAAGGAATACAAATTTGGCTCTTTAATTGTACCGTTTCGTTCCTACCCTTAGACGGTTTGGCTAAACAGGTCCTAGGCTTTCCCCGGAACTCATAAGTAAGGAAGGAAGCTCGACTGGATCCGTTCAGCTCCTTGTTTGTCTCACCCACCTGCCCTGGCCGCCGCTGGCCGCCAGTTTTTTTGGGTTTTCGTTTTGCCATTTTTTTGGATTTTGTATCTTTTAATTTTTTGGATTTTCCAACCGGATGGCATGCAACAAATAAATACTGTGCTATACTACAGCATGCAGTTATGTTAGCGCCCTGGGATACACTACGTCAGCTGTGCTCCCTTCGGGCGCATACATGTACAGGTTCGCCAGACTCCCGACCCTCGCGCACGCCACAGATGACCGTGCAAAAACAAGAAGTTTTCAGGTCTACCCCTACTGCTCGCAGAGACTATCCTTGCGTTTTGTTGATCTTCATAGCGAGCGCAAGCGTGACCGGAAACTGCAGTCACTTGAAGTCAAAAGGCATATCGGAGGGGACCGAAGGGATTCGTGGAATATGAACGACTTTACCTTTGAACTTCCCCACCAATGTGGTCGCTTATGACGTTTGGCATGAGATTTCTGATGCAAAGCCTGGTACCATTGCACATCTTCGGAGGGTTGATGTTACGAAGGAACATGATTGGCAAACCAACCTTCAGATCAAGTCTGTGAGGTGGTATCCCATTGGGCTCGAGTGAATTCAAGAACTCAGGGGGAAGTAAACAGCCTACTCACGCTGCATCATCGTATCAACGGATGTGTACGTTGACACTGGTCCAGCTAGGCTGTTAAAAATCTGGGCATCGATATTAATTTCTCATTTTTGGGTGTCAGAATTGCTCGCTCGCAAATCCACTCTCCATTGCTGGAGTTGGTAGCAAAGCTTGGGAAGATTTTTTCGATCAGTTCTCCCACCGATTAAACCATATTGCAGAAGTCTGGAGGAAAGGTAATCCATCTCCAGCCAGAATTTGGTTCAACCAGAATTCTGCCTTCGCCAAGAAGCAACAGCTGTGCGCGAAGCTTCGGGCAGTCTCATCGCCAAGGAGGTGGACTCGCATGTTCGTCGTGAGATTCAGCGATCGAACATGTCTCCAGAGATGAAGAGCTTTGAGGCAAACATCCAGCTCATCTGCTGGAGTCGATCGCAGATTCACTGGCAGAGTTTGAAGTCGCCTACCAGCAGCACGACGGCCCATTAGCCTGTCGCTTCCTCTTATGTTCTGTAGTGTGCAGTCAAGGGCTTCTAGGCACTTCTTATGCGCCATGGTGCATTCGTCCCAAACTCCTGTAACACCTTGACTTTCCTTGTGCCCTTGCTTATACAGCATACAGGGTGCTCTGAAAAAGCAATATCCAGAGGAAGCTTGAAGGCTGAATGAGCAGTTCGGCCTCCTTTTAGCAGTGCTGAGGCAATCCCCGAGGATGTCACTGCTAGTGCGATTTCTCGTTGTCTGCGAATCTCCGCAAGTAGGAGATTGATGAGAAACGTTTTCCCTGTTCCACGTGGAGCGTCGAGAATGAGTAGCCCACCCTTGCCACTGGAATCGTGCCCAGAACAGCACGGTAAACCAACTCTTGATCCTCCGTAAGGAGAGGTCTGTTGGACTCTACAAATGTTGTCAGCTGATCGTCATCGTAGGACCTCTCTCGGAGAACATTCTCTCGAGTGCTTGGTCATCTCCGCGTATTGATGACGGCAAACCGAGCTCTCTGAGGGTTTGACCGGTCATCGACGCGCACGTATCCTCAAGCAGTATTAACGCTCTGTTGAATATCTCGGGAGAGTAATCGATGTCTGCAGAGGTTGCCACTCTGCGACATTTCCTGAGTACGTCTTCACTCATAGCCTCCTTGTACTTCTCCCAGAGTGTTCGAGGCTTCGATGGTTGACAGGCTGTCAAGATGATGCCGAAGAGACTTCGCAGTTGAGCAGCGAAGCTTGTCGCAGACGCTTCTGCAAGGTTCTGTCCCAGTGCTGATCATTTTCAAGCAAGCCAAGTCTTTGGCATGCTTCTCTGCAGGTCTCACAAACCTCTCCACGATGGGCCTCAATGCTGCGAATGACGTCTGCCCTTGGATTGTTTGAAGCAACAACCTGAGATAGAAGCTGGCTTGGTTAGGGTGTACAGCATATACACGTGCTAACCATCCGCTGCCCTAACGTCATATCCGGGAACTTCGACACCTTGCTTTCTTCTGGCCCACTTCTTTGTTGAGTTGTTTCAAGTATAATACCTCGGAACTTCTGAGTACAACAAAGTCCGTGTAACGGATCATGTTGGCACAGAAGGAGGAATGCCGTCAAAGTTGTTTGAGGTGGTTGCGCAGCTCTTTGCCGCGCATCAGCCGTGAAGTGGACGCGTTGCCCATTCCCGGCACGAGGTGGGCAAACGAAGTTTTCCAAAACGAATCCCCCTTTGATTCCATTATATTTTACGAATACTTCTTTGAGCCCAAAAATGACGCTTTGTGCTCGTGCAACGAGAGTGCCGGCCACACTTCGCCTAAAAGCGCTCAAAAGCGCCCAAAGTGCTCAAATTCCTCAAATTACTCCTCATCTGTATCAAGATAGAAAACAGAAAGAAAAATAAGCGAGAAAAATGATGAAGGAATGATAAAATATCGAAGAAATGCAGTCATAGGAATAAGAGACGCCGTTCCCGCGCGTATCGATTGACTGGGGCGCGCTTTCCATCTTAGGAAGCTAGGCTGCAGATGCGATTTTGGGCTCTAACAAGGACAAGAGGAGGAGTTTCGGAACCAAAATTTCACCATGTAGTAAACTTTAAGTGGACAATACATTTATGTAAAAATTTGAAAAAGTTATGTAAATTGAAAGTTTTGCCCACCTAATGCCCACCTGAGGTGGGCAAAACTTTCAATTTACATAACTTTTTCAAATTTTTACATAAATGTGTTGTACACTTAAAGTTTACTACATGGTGAAATTTTGGTTCCGAAACTCCTCCTCTTGTCCTTGTTAGAGAGTCACGCTCTTCATTCACATAAGTTTTTCACAATTTTTCATACATTGTTCCTTAGTCCTACTGCGCGTATACACACCGAGTCTCGCGCGATTTTGTTTTCTCTGCGCTGCAATCGAGCCATTTTTCCATTTACTTGATAGGGGGATTTTCAGAAAAAAGCTCGCTACAACCTTTAGTCACATAATTTTTCAATGAAACTTCTAAGTTAAGCCTTGCAGGCCCGTGTTCATGTACCTACCAAGTCCCATACCGTATGGTCATCTGTGCGCTGCAAACGAGCCATTTGAATCCACATCTTCATTTACCGTTTTGCAAAATTTTTGGAAAAAAATGCTTATCACTCTTCCCATTCACATAAGTTTTTCATAATATTTTATTTTGTTTCTACTAGCCTCTCTTCGTTCGCTTACATAATTTGGTGCTATATCGTTACGCCTACATTGAGAACTGATCATGTAATCATGCTGTTCCACGGCATCGCTTATGCGACGTCGCTCACGCGGCAATTACCGGCGGCGCGGCATAGCGCGCGCGAACTCTGCTGTGCGTTGAGGCTTATGAAAACTACTTCCCCATGAATTAGATGTGTAAGGTATAGTCGTCCTCATTCCACTAGTCGGTCGGTGGTCGAATTTGATCGAACTGGAGCAGACTGGCCGCGGCAGAGCGCGGCAAACCGCCCTCATCCAACCGCTTGCACATGAGCTTTTCTCTTATTTTCTTCGTGTTTCTTTGCTATTCTTCGCATTGCGGCAGTGTTCTTTATCAGATTTTTGGACTTCGCACCGCTAACTATTGTTTTGTGGAGTGTGCTCGTTTGTTTTACATTTTTCCCACGTAAACCGGGAAGACGGATGCGATTGGAGATTTTTATATGAGAAATCTCTTTTTTTCGCTAAGTGACATATACACAAATGTGATTTGATGAAATGTGTCAAGTTCGTTAGAATATGTACTCTAAACTATTATTTTTTTACGGTAAGGCTGATTTTCTCTCAAAAAGTGTTTGTTTCAAAGAGTTAGCGGTAGGAATCTGAAAGTCCGATTAAGAACATTGCCGAAATACGAGAGATAGCATAAAACACGAAGAAAATAAGAAAAAAGGTCGTGCAAGCGGTTGGCTAAGGGGCGAAGTCTGTCGCGCTCTGCCGCGGTCAGCCTGCTCCAGTTCGAATTCAAATTCGACCACCGACCTACTAGTGGGGTGAGGACGACTATAATGAGCATGATTCGACCTTCTTTTGCTTGCACTTGGAATCTTCTTCCGGGGCTCGACCCCGCAAAAACATTTCCCCCTTGCTTATTCCACCAAAAACGACTTCCAGCTTGTCATTTGCCCACCTCGTGCCGGGCCCTGGTCCATTCTCTAGATGGACATGTATTAGGTTGGCTCGAAAATTCTCTGACATTGCATTTAGACAAAGTTTTTGTTTGGACGTAAGCACCGATTGGGGCACGCTGCATACCATTAAATAGAGGAAAGCAGTCTCTACAGAACTATGGTAAGCAAAAGCAATCAATGTTTTCTGTGGAAATTCGGGCGAAAATTCCAAAGCATAGGATTTTGACCTAACCCGGATCGTTGGCTTCCATAATCGTTTTGAAATCCCCACATGTTCCAATTTATAGTACAAGCATACTTATATACTTACAAGCACAGTTTGTGCGGAATTTGAGCTTGAACAACAAGAAAAACGAGGTGATTAAAAAGTGGCAAACTCCGCCGCCTTTGGTCCTGGGCTCCTCCCGTTTCCCATTTGCTCAAATATCAGCTACAGGTGAGGGCGAGTACAACTGCAAATTTTCGAGGATGTACATGCATAGGGTCTCGAAAAATAACAAATTTAGTCTGAAAATGTCTCAGAATTTTCGAGCCAACCTAATAGATGAATTACAGGTGGGTAATGTTTGTGTATTCTGAAACCCAGGAAACGCCAAACTGTCTCGTTGCTGCTTGTGTACCTGCCAGTATCGCTCGATCTCATCAAACGGTGCAGTCGCATGCTCAAGGCCGAACGTTGCCATGTCACTTTCCTTGTTCACATATTTGCAGGCGTACTCAATCCACTTCACCGAATTACAGTCCACATGTATGTGCTCGAAGCATTTTCGAGAGCAAGGAAGTGTATGGCACAACCCAGCTGTTGTCCACCACGACGTCGGTCTGATGGTCACCTTCACTTGATTGACGGCATTGTGTCCTCCATTATCAGGCTTTCGCCATCAGCCCCCGTGCGGCTTTCGCGGATCAGCTGCCGAGGTTACCTTTTGGTGCATATGCCGTCCTTCATGCAAGGCGACCTCGGGTTTAGTGGTCCGCATGGCCCTTCGATCATGTTTTTGAGGACAAGATCAAGTAGAAGAGGGTCCTCTTCTCGACGGGGAAGCTCCACCGAGATGATGCTATCAATCTGATCTGGGCGTATCTTCTCCTTCAGCCACACTAAGATGTGGGCATGCGAAAGATCGCGTTTCTGCCATTCCACGGTGTACATACAGTAGCGACTGTCTCCGTAGACGTGTCTCTTCGTTAGCACGTCTATAAGCTTCGTGAGCTTCTGTTTGAAGACTGTCGCCGTGATGTGGTGGCGGTCAGAAGGCGCTTCGCCAGGGAAGAGCTCTTTCCGCAATTTCGGTCCACGCCGGGTTCGTAAACGTGATGAACAGATCAGGACGCCCGTACACTCTAACGTAAGCCATTGCGTCCTGAGTGTACTCGTGCATGTGGCGTGGGCCGCCCGTGAAGGAAGATGGTAGTATGACCATTTGCCCGAGGTCAGTGACATTTCCATCTTAGTCCACGGCATCCCGCAGGTGGACATGTAGTTCAACTAACTGATGTAGTCGTCTTTACGTAGCTTTTGCTGATTGCGTCGAATAAAGACGAGCCTTTACTCTCAGTTTTGGTGTACATGTCCACGATGAACTATTGAAGTAGTTGGCGACATTTCACGAAGTGGTTGAAGGACGTGGACCTTATCATCATGCGATGCGCATAAAAATCCATAAACTATGCCTTTTTATCGGTGAAGGCACCAGTGCTAGGATTCCTCTGCCATAGTTCGAAGTGGTACCCGTCTACCCCATCCCAGAACATGAGTGGATATTGCAGGGCATCGTACGATCTATGGGATTCAGAGATGCGATGCAACGTTTCGCAACGTTTTTAGATGATAATGTCACGCCCGTCGCAGTCGTCGTCAATTAAGGCCACCGCCATCTCGCTCACAGACGGAGTGTTGAAGCGTCTTTTATGCTGACCAGCAGGCCTCCTGTCAGCACGGATAACGACCTTATACTCGTCTGTAGGCATTTGGTCCAGGTTGGTCTTGAAGTCAGTCCTTCACCAGGCCGTTTTGCTGATGCAGCATTCTTTGCAGCTCTAGCACGACGTCCGGCCTTGTGCCACCGATGATGCCGCAACGTTGATTCGCTTGCAGCTGCTCGTCGCAAACGAAGTACAGTTGCAAGAATTTGGGGCCATCATTGCCATAAGGAAGCAGGGATCCAGCTCTATGATAGACCTGTCTTTGCACCTTGAACATTGGCATGAAGCCCTGTTCCTCAATCTCAGGCATGGGGATCGTAGTGCCGAAGGACGTCATCTGGAAGCACGCATTATACTTCCTGATGTTTTGCACGAAATGCCTGGACACAGCACTTGTGCCGCACATGTATGAGCGAAGCGGTTCGGGCGGCTCAAGTAGAGGCGAAAGGTCGACTTTGCCGCTGGAACAGCACATGCCAGGAGGTTCGGCTCTGAACATCTTGGCTTGACACTTGCTACGTACGACATCCATCTGTCCGATTAGTGCCTTCGGATGGATCGAGTAGTCTACCTGGGCATCGTAGTTGAATGCCGAGAGTGAAGATCTACTCGCCTAGATGTCTGTCGAGCGTGGACATGTCGACCACGATCACGTTCGAGCCGTACTGAATGCCCTGCACCAGTTTCCGCTCTTCGTGAAGCCTCAGTCCTCATTCGACTGCTGTCGAGTCGAGACTCGCGCTGTTCAGCCGTCTCTTGATATCTGGCTTCAGCGTTTCTTGACCGCAATTCGAGTCGAGAATGGCGCTCTTCAGCCGTCTCTGGGATCTCGCTGATTGAGGCTCTCGGAGCAGCAAGCCGCTGGCGAGTTTGCGAGAGACTTGCTTCACGCTGTTCAGGCGTTGCTCTCGCCTCGGCTATTCTGGCACGGTTGCCTTCTAGCCGTTCCTCGTCTGCTCAGAGGTCTCAGCCTCTCTTTGATCCCTGACCTTTCTGGCCTTGGGATCAACTTTTCCGATGGATGCACGCTTCTTTTCGGTATCCTGTGTATAAGAAAGCCTTTGGGCTATAAGCTGCTCGGTGCCTGAGATATGTGGAGCCTTTAGGCTTTTCGGTACTCGAGATGGAGCCTTTAGGCTTCTTGGTACTCGAAGTAAAGCTTCTTGGCTTCTCGGTTTTCGAAGTAGAGCTCTCGGGTTTTTCTACTCGAGGTAGAGCCTGTTGGCTTTTTGGTACTCGAGGTAGAGCTTATTGGCTTCTCTGTATCGAAGGATAAAGAGCTTTCAGGCTTTATCGCTTGGTCCTCATCCTTGGTCCTTTATCAGGTCCTCAGGTCCTTAGAACTTCAGTCCTCGCTTGGTTCTCAGAGCTCTCGGTGGTTCAGTGGCCGCCGGTAGCAGAGGAAAGTGACCGTCAATGCCGAGTTTGGCCGCCTTATATACCCTCGAAAGGGGCGGAGCCGGCTGTGATTGGTCACACCAACTCGGAAGGGGCGGATAGATTTTATATGGAAATCCTAAGCTTAACCACACGAACTGGACCGCCCCTTGCCCCGTCCACCTGGAGGGATATATAGGGCGAGGCTATATAAGGGCCGCGGCTCCAGTGATTTCTGAGGTTACCTCGTGCCGAACGGTTGCCTCTGTCGAGAGCAGCCATGGCTATGCGTCTGCCTCAGTCGAGGACAACCATCGGTTTCCGCCGTTGAGGACAACCATCGGTCGCCTCCGTTGAGGACAACCATCGGTTGCCTCCGTTGAGGACAACTATCGGTCGTTGAAAATTGAAACGCTAGCTTAACACCTTAGTCGAGGTGGAACCAACGGTTCAGTTGACGGAAGCGTACGGATATATCAAAACTTGGTGAAGCAGGAATTTTCAGAGAAAAATCTAAAAATGCTTGTATCTCGCTCCAGAGACATCGTGGGACCTTACGTCAGAAATACGTATATGGTAACTTTTAATGGCCAATCCAGCGGTGCCACTCAAATAATTTTTCCTTTCTAATTCCAAGGCGCCACCATGATTTCCTCCCAATAAATTAAAAAGATTGTGTAAAGGTTTTTTCTAAAAATATTCATAGTATTTTACCCACATATACAATGTGTGCATGCAAAATTTCAACCATCTATTCTAGCTCTATTAGAACCTGAGATCTAAAAGAGTGTTTCATAAATAGAAGAACATTTTTTAGAATAGTTTAGACCTCGCCAAAAAATTGAAATTGTTGTGGTTTTATAGAAATGATCAGGAAGCCAAGCCAGTGTACTCTTTCAATACGTTTGGCGTGGCATTAGCACTCGAATTATTTCAATGAGGCCGTTTTGTAATCAGCGCAATTGCTTATCCCTCACCGACATCCAATCCCAGATGACAGGAGAAATATTTTGATGCAGGACTGAGGACAAGAAATAAAGATTGCCTCGTTTGAATCAGCATAACCAAGTATCAACTTACACTCTTCTAGTCCAAGATTCTGAAGAAACAAAATGCTGGATACTTTTACAAACAGTTAGTACATTCGTAATCAGCATGCTCAGTTACCCCACTGTGCCAACTCCCAGCGGCGTAGCTTGAACTTTGCAAAAAAATAAATTAAATCGATAAAAGTAATGCATAAATTCAAAAACTAATATTGTATTCGTATTCAGCATGCTCGATTACCCGCTTGTGCCATCTTCCAGCCCCGTAGCTCAAACTTGACAAAAAAATCGATAAAAATCGATAAAATCGATATCGGTCGATGACGAAAAGTAGCCTATGACACCCGCCTTGCTCCGAGGTGTATGTGTGCCAAGTTTGGTCCGGATCGGTTGAGAAATGGAATATTCTATTCGGAACATACATACAGACACACATGCACATAACCTTTGATTCGATTGGCTTGGCTTCCTGAAGGCGGGACTTCGTGACGTAATTAAGGTCTCTCGCGCTTGCGACGCACCTGCGTCTCCCTCGCGCGAGTGCTCTCTGATCACTGGCTAGCCTTAATAAGTCAGGAGCCCCGCCTTATCGAAGCCAAGCCAGTTGAATCAAATGGTACATGCATACAGACAGACATTCAGCTTTATGTATAAGATGCAATATGGTCTTTTGTAGTAGTGGAGTTTAGGTGATTTGCTAAGATGTGGTACCACTTACTTACAACTAGCTGGCTTACCCGGCTTCGCCCGGCCCTGTCAGTGCTATGATTAAGGTCTTATCCCTATCCCTGTAAAACCTTTCATTGTGCCCACTTCTACATGCAATTCCCTACTCCCGCTGTGTTAGTAATCAGCATGCCCACCTACCTCCCTCAACAACCCCCAGCCCTGTAGCTCAAACTTTGCAAAAAAAAAACAATAAAACCGGTAAAAGTAAAGATAATTCTGAAAACTGATGGCGCTATTCGGCTATCCGCCCCAAAATGTTTTTGTGATGGATCTTGCTCAAAGTCGGTACATGGGGATTATTAAAGCCGCTGATGACGAATATTGTAGTCATTTCGCGCGATAGCGCCATTTCCAGGGTTTACGTTGGGTACACATAAGAAGCTAAAATCATGGATTTCGCTGAAACTTTGAGGGGGCTAATTGACATGCTGATTACGAATATCATACTCCTTCGGCATTTTGAGGCGATTTCAGTGAGTTATGGTAGGTATACTGCAGAGGGGCGAATTTAGTTTTGGCTGAAACTCGGTCTAGAGAGATTCGACCTTCTGACCACGTCTAAAACACTCTCGTTGCGTTTTGAGACCTTTTCGCAGAGTTACGGTAGGTACATGGTAGCGGGTAAAAATCATGAACCTACCTGAAACCTTGGCAGAAAATTACCTAAAGTGCTGTTTTAAGAATATCGTGCTCATTCCCCACGATAAGGGCAATTCGTGTGGTATAAAAGTTTCCCACGACCATAATGTTTCCCTTATAGGATCACTGCCGCGCGCGAGACACCCTTCGTCGGCTTTTGCTCAAGCAAAAACAGGAAGAGGAAGATTTGCCGCGTGGGTTACGCGTTGGGACAGGTCATCAGGATGGCGCTGGAAACCGCCATGCAAAACGCCGCTTCCCCATTTCGTGAATATCTGGGATCTACACTGGCCCGAAAGCGAAAAAATGTTCATTCAAACCATGCACTCACCATAACTTCATCAATGCGTTATGACAGTGAGCAAGCATCATATTCATAAGAGATATACTTCTGAACCGTTGCAGGTAGGTTTTGAGCAAATCTGGAACTTCGACCCATCTACACCCACCGTAACCGAAGAAAATGCACTATCCTGCGAAATCAGCATATATTCATGTTCAGCGCGCTAAATGACTACCCTAGACGAAGTTTAAAGCAAATCTATGTTCTCGACCCCTTGCCATATAACCACCACAACTCTATGAAAAGGTCCCAATATGGAGAGAGAGAGAGATGATATTCGTATGATATTCGGATCCAACATTAGCAAACTGCATATGCATAGTGTGTATAACTTACGTAAACTGATGAAATCCCCTATCTTCTGTACATTTATAATGTGCTTACAATGAGTTATGGACACTTGGAATATTGCCAGATCGTGTCGCGATTAAAACCGCTTGAAGTATGCCCGGCCCTTAAGATAACCCTTATATACGAAGTTTGAGCAAGCTCTACCACAAAAATAATTTTGGGGCCCGGATAGCCGAATAGCGCCAAACTAATATCGAACTCGTAATCAGCATGCTCTACTACCCCCCTGTGCCAAATCCCAGCCACGTAGCTCAAACTTGCAAAAAAATCGATAAAATCGATAAGGAAATAATGGGCGATTTCAAAAACTAATATTATATTCGTAATCAACATGCTCGATTACCCCCTGTGCAAACTCCCAGCCCCGTAGGTCAAACTTTGCAAGAAAATCAATAAAATCGATAAAAGTAATCGATAATCCTGAAAACTAATACTGTGTTCGGTATCCCCATGCTCGATTATCCCCCTGTGCCAACTTCCAGCCCTTAGGTGAGCTCTGCTAAAAATCGATAAAAATTGATGAATTCAATATCGATCGACGACGAAAAGTAGCCTATGACACCCGCCAAGCCCGAAGTGTATGTGCATCCAAGTTTGGTCCGGATCAGTTCAGAAATGGAATTTTCTATTCGGAACATACGTACGCACATACAGACAGACAGACAGACATACAAACAGACATTTAGCTTTATATATAATATTGCAAGTCTTTATTATGCAGAAATGCAAATGGAAATGCTTACTGAGGTAAAATGTCCGAGATATGATGTAAAGGTGCACTGTAAATGTTCTGTTGGTTAATAAGTAAACCCGATGACATTAATACCTAAAGTACAAATAAGCCCCCTTTTTAGGAAAAAACCAACACATTTTCCCTTCTCTGTACGTGTAAAACTCGCAACAATTTTGTTCACTCCGATAGTGGCAAAGCCGATCTGTTCTCGAACATCACTTTCCACATGTAGCTTTTGTTGATGTTGAGGAAGTAGAGATCCCGGTCCAGATCTAGTACGTACTTGATCACATTTTTACGTTGAAGCACACCGCAGACGAGCAGCATAGCGAAGCCAACTCCCAAAAATAGGCAGCCAGTGATGATGAATGGAGTCTCGGTGTGCTAAAAAACAGTGAATTCGCAACGATTTCACGTATTAAGTTGATGCACAATTCTTGCACCAAAAAATACAAATAAATTATTTTAAAAATGCTTAAACAAACTATTCAACTTACGTGTTCTACCCTATGTTATGTATACCAAAAGTAGTATTTTGTAGTACATTTTAGAAAATCAATTTGAAACAAAATCGATAAGTCATTTCAAAAAAATCGATTCGTAAACATTCGCAGAGACATCCAATCACTACCAACTTCTTTTAGTTAAAAAGAGCATTCCATAAAACTTAGACCAAAAATAAATTTAAATTCTAGTAGACGTTTTAGCAATTTTAGTGACTAAAAGTCGAAAATTAACTTTTTGGGTATTTCACTTGTTCACCTTGTAGTTGCCATATGCCCTCAATGACTTCTGGCTCGAGCACCATCAGAAAGCGCAAGATTTGCTTTCTCTACTAAGTATCGAACCAGAAGATTTTATCGCAGCTTGATGAAGTAACAGAATTTTTGAAATTTTGGTGCAAGAATTATACATCAACCTAATAGAAACGGCTTAAAACAGAGATTTGGTTGTTCAGGCATTTTTTTCGTGATTGAAGAAAACAAGAAAAACAACTTTCAAGCAGAGCTTGAGAGTTTTTTACTCTCAACTCTCAAGCTCTACTTTCAGTTACACCCTATTAACATTTTTTAGTGGTATTCGATTATAAAAACAAAAGAAAAAAAGAAAATTTTTGGGAAGAAAGCGCAAATTCTAGGAATTTCTAGGCAGTTGAAGTCACAGAGCCATTACTTGCTTATATCTCAAACAAATTGAGTAGATCGAAGGAGCTCTCTGCATAAATTTGAGTTACTATAAAGGTTACTGTTGGAATTTTGGAGATCCATCGCTTATTTTTGAGTTACCTTAGCAAATATTTACACAGGAGACTTTACGCGATTGTAGAGGCAGCGTCCCGGCCAAATTTCACTCTCTAGTTTTCACCTTTTCGGAGCCTTTTTGCCACGCTGACTCAAAATCGGCAAAAGTGAGCTTTTTTGAAGCTCTCTATGCTTTTTGCTGAAAATTACGTGCAAGTAGGCGGCGCTCAGAACGGGGCGGGGTCAAAAGGACTTCCAGAATGGATTTTAAGCTTTCCAGGCATAATTTTTCGCTCCAGAGTTCACTTAGATTACCTAGGTATGGGTCTGCCATCGCAACGTTGTAGAACCCCAGTATCCGTCACTTTGGGATCTACCCTGGATTTTAGTGATTTGAGCAAGTGTTCGTTGCAGTAAAAGTCTGGTTTTAAAGCACATCATGAACGTTTAGGTTTAGGACCGCATGCATTGAAATCCCCGCCGGGGAGGGGTTGCAGCTCGAAAGAAAGCTTTATATCCTGAAGCTCTAAATATCTAAAAACCTGTCTATCTATCCGTACCTATTCCCACGATCCTTTATCATGAACATATTGAGCAGGAGCCGAAAATGTAATCGCTTCTTTAGCTTTTTGTGATCCCCCGATGATCCCCGGCGGGCGACCGTCTTTTTTTTTCAAAGTCATTTTTCTTTTTTCGACGTTAATGAAAACATTCCAAAAGTTGTATTGATTATCTAACCCAGCAGTCAGATTCCATGTACGACTTTCGGTGAATCTTGGCATATTAGCAGTATAAAGGATAAAGGATTCGACGTCTTCAATACCCTCTGCTGGTGTTGTAGAGCCGTCCCTTATTGGAACTTGCTCACTCATCATAGGTTAGGTTGATATGGTCTCTGTGGTTGCGGCGTACCCGCCGCACCTTGATATATTTGTGTGTGTTGTTTTCTAGTTATTCCTAGTGAACCCTCGACATGTACGCCGATAAGCAGAGGAGGAACTTTTGTGGTTTTCTAATAAATCGTCAACGACTCAACGCGTTCTACTACAGCTCGCATGCGCCGAACGCACACTACTTCATAGTCGAAGAGGCAATTGTATGCGTGCAAGCCTATTACAGTGAATTGCGGGGGCCAGACGGTTACCAAGTCAGTGCTTTTATCCTCCCAACTACTCTGGTACCATTTTGCCGACCCCGGAGGGTAGAGGGCTTGGTTGGCCCAGGGGCAGGATCGAACCTGAGTTCGATCTGGTCATAGCGGCGCCTTATATCACTACGCCACTTATATTAGCAGTATCCTTTGTGAAATGTCCGAGCCTTTACCAACATCGGTACAACGTTTATTAGGCTAATGTTTCGGCCAACTCGCCAACTCGCCTCAACCCCTCTACAAACGCATAAAGTCTCTTGTTTATCGTCCTTTCCACAGTTGCTGCTACCCTTGGTCTGCGTCTCAAACTTGCCACGTGTAGCTAACATGTTGACAGTTGACAAACGCGATTTCTAACGATTTGATGCGCTTCAAAATTCAACTTGGATATCGAGTGTACTGATTTCATGGGACGCTCACATTTATCGGAGACATAGATAAGCGTTAATAACTAGTTCCTGAGGATGTAGCGCTTGTTTGCCAAATTTGGACTTTTGAACGCTGACAACTTTTTCCAAAGAAGGGCATCACAAATATGGAAGGTGTGTTTGGAATCAGCTTGTCAAGACGCAACCACTGGCATGCAGTTCAACCCAATTCTTTTAAGTTCGGATCGTTCCTTGTTTAAAGTACGAAATGATGTATGCAGAGGCAGCGCACAGCTTGGTAGAAAAGCCGTTGTCTTCTATTGCTCGTAAAGTTCTTGAGGAGTTATGAGCATTTCTTTCTGGAATAGGACAACTAGCGAAGAGAGTTGGAAAGGGTACTAGGCTATAAGCCGCTCAAAAGAGAAGGCCTCGCGCGCGCAGTCGCAACTCTTGAACATGCAAGACCTCTACCCCGTTATGAAGTGCAAGAGGATACAGCACAAGCTTGAAATTCAATTTTTCCAGAATGAGGATCCTAGTTTCAGTTCCACATTGTAGGCAGTATTGAATATCATACTATGCATAAAGATGACCGTGGCCCTAGACGGGATTTTGTATATTGAGAGAGTAATATGCTAAGCTATATAAATTATTACATTAAATTGAATTAGTTTATTCTTACCACAGAGGTTCGCACTGGCTCTACTATCTATGTGCCTTACTCATTCTCGTAAAATCGTGGCACTGGAACTCACCGTGCTATGCCGACTACCACGAATAAAATGTAAACAACCCATTTAGAAAGTCTTTTCACGTGAGATCGGTGATTTCGAGTGGATGAAACTTTTCGCAGGAAGACAAACGCAAAATTGAATAGGTTTTTGGATTTGTCGTGGCTTGGTAGTCGCCATAAAGATAATAGTAACCGTGAGCTTCATCTCTGTGCGAAAATCTTCTCAAACACTTAGCTAGAACCTTGGCAAGTTGACCATTTACACAACCAATTCATTTTGGCGCCGTTTTCGTTATGTAGTAAACTTTCGACCACTTTCCTGTCTAAACTCCATCGCTTGCACATTTGCTTACCAAACTCATCCACGACTCTGCAAATGTGGTGATACGGACCGAATTTTGTGGTACAGAAGCCAGGTGGACCCGTTTGGCGCGCATTTCTTGAGGGGTTCACTCAACGAATCTACTCGTGCTTTTGCATGTTAGACTTTCATAAAGGTAGCATGCGCTATACAAAAGTTGGGCTTAGAACGCTGGCTGGAACACGCTCCATGAATTTCGTAACAGACACACACACAAAGTCACGTAAACATCCTTAGCGCGTTATTATATTAGGTTGGCACGAAAGTTCTTGCGTAATTCAAACAAAATTCAATAACTTTTCAAAGACTAAACCTAAATTCACAATCTTGTACGCTAAAAATATTAGAAGTCTCACGCTCCATGATGGAAGTTCAAGCACAATATTCCATGAGCTAGCCATCGAGAACGAAGCTCTCAAATATGGGGGTTCAAATTTTGCGATTTTGAGTTTGGTGGCAGAAAATCGCAGAGGGCCGCTAGCTAGCCGAAAAAAAATGTGTAGAATTTATTTACACAACAAGAGTCCATACGTTATTTTAGCAGACTTTGATCTCGCATGGAAATGCGAAAACAAAAAATTTGTGAAATTTGTCATTTCACAGGACAAATCCCCTTATCGCTCTAATTTTTCCACAGAAACACAGTTTGCACCAGAAATTAGACACAGTGCCTATTTAGCGCCTTGCGACGTTTTCTCGATTGTAAAAAAAGTGTTTTTGCCGGAAAACTGCGGACATGAGGGGTTTATTCCGCAAAATGACATATTTCACGAATTTTTTGTTTTTGCTTCACCGTGCAAGATCAAAGCCTTCCAAAGTAACATATGGACTTTTGTTGTGTAAGTAAATTCTACAGATTTTTTTCGGCTGGCTAGCGGCACTCTCCGATTTCCTGGCACCAAACTCAAAATCGCAAAATTTGAAGCTCCATATTCGAGAGCTTCGCTCTTGATGTCCAGCTCACGGAATCTTATGCTTAAACATCCGTCATGAAGCGTATGGCTTTTGATATTTTTAGCATACAAGATTGTGAATTTAGGTTTAGTCTTTGAAAAGTTATTGAATTTTGTTTGAATTACGCAAGAACTTTCGTGCCAATCTAATAAGTCATGATATAAACAAGCTGGCAAACCCGGCTCCGCCCGGTCCTGTCAATAATGTATTCAAATCAGCATGTTCACTTACAACCCCCCCCCCCCCACCCTGCACACCCCACACACCATGCACACCCCGCAACCCTGCACACCCTGCACACCCTGCACACTCTGCACACCCTGCACACCCTGCACAACCCGCACAGCCTGCACACCCCTGCACATTATAAGGATTCTATAATGTGCAGGGTTGTGAATTAGTGTGGTTACGTGACTACGTGGAATGTGCACAAACATACAAATTTTCTTCATATAGAGATATACAGGGTGTCCCAAAAATTGTGTCGAACGTTTGATCTTCAATAACTTCCCTATGAAAAGCTTTCGCGGATCTTTGAGTGTCATACGGTAGAGCTCAACTTAGATTTACCGTCTAGAGCGAATCACCGATTTCTCTTAGTTAATGTAGGATTACGTTGGGAATTTTCGACACTAATTTTGAGCTTCTGACAGGCAGAACTGTTTCTAAAAAATTCCAAAAAACCGAAGGACTTTGAACTGAGGTTTTCAAGGGTGCTGAATCTAATAACAAAGTTCTCCGCTACCGTGCTCCTCACCCTCCTATGGTATGCGCACTGTGACGCTAAATTTTTGGCTTTTTTCCAGACTTTATTAAACCAACGTTGCAGTTACGAACACGTCGTCAAGAGCCAAACATTTAGCGTTACAGTGTTCATACCGTAGGAGGGTGAGGAGTAAGGTAGCAAAGAATGCAATTAGATTCTAAAGTCTGGTTTAATAAAGTCTGGAAAAAAGCCAAAAATTTAGTGTCACAGTGCGCATACCATAGGAGGGTGAGGAGCACGGTAGCGGAGAACTTTGTTACTAGATTCAACATCCCCGAAAACCTCAGTTTAACGCTCCTTCAGTTTTTTTTTGGAATTTTCTAGAAGCAGTTGTCGCCTGTCAGAAGCTTGAAATTAGTCGAAAGTTCCAACCGTGATCGTACAGTAACTAAGAGAGATCGGTGATTTGCATTATACTGTAAATCTAAGTTGAGCCCAATTCTACCGTATGACACTCAAAGATTCGAGAAAGCTCTGCATATAGAGAAGTTATCAAAGATCAAACGTTCGATACATTTTTTGGGACACCTTGTATATATTAGGTCATTCCGAAAGTAATTTCGCTTTTCTCAAACGAGCGCCACATTTGATCAAACGAAGGTTTCTAAGAGATCTTTGAGGCATTCGATGCAGAATTTTATTTTCTTTCTAAAGGTTATGAAATTGTTGCAAAACAGTCAATGAGATTTCAGAAAATAATCAAAATTTGCGACCCATGCTTTTTGAGATGGTCAAGTTTCACAATTTTTCTAAACTTTTATATTAACCCCCCGAAAAAGCACAAGTAACGTATCTATAGAGCAAGCCCTACAGAATGCAAAACTACTTTTCTCTCCTTTCCATAGCTTGTCAAACATTTTAAACAGAATTTTAACTGATGCCACCGATTTCCATACTTGGGCAGCTAAATTCTCATAGAACATTAAAGGAAGAGCAACTTGGGCACTATTTGATGCAGCATTTTTTTCTCTTTCTAACGGGTGTTTTTTGTATCCGATTCGTTCAGTTTTCGGGGATAAAATCATCATAAGTCATTTTTTTGCGAGCCCCAGGTGTACCCGAAAAACTCGAAATTTGATATTTCGAACCCGTAAACCCTCACTTGCTTTGTAATATTGATGCTAACTCGTAGTACCATCTTGGTAGTCTCTTCCGAGTAATTATGATGTTTTGTGCGATTGTGGCTGATGTAGGCCTGCCAAAATTCAATGGTTTTGTTAAAAAATCCTTTAAAAAATTATCGCGAGCTATGAAAAAGAGAAAAAAGTTGTACTGTATTCTATAAGGTTTACTCTATCGAACCGTTACTTGATCTCTTTCGAGGATTGATATAAAAGTTTTGAAAAATCGTGAAACTTGACCATCATAAAAAGCATGGGTCGCAAATTTTGATTATTTTCTGAAAGCTCATTGACTGTTTTGCAACAGTTTCACAATCCTTGGAAAAAGAATGAAATTCTGCATCGAATGCCTCCAAGTCTTAGAAACCTCTGTTCGATCAAAAGTGGCGCCCGTTTGAAAAAAGCGAAATTACTTTTAAAACGACCTAATGTATTAGGTCGTTTTAAAAGTAATTTCGTTGGTGCAAAAGTTCTTTCCCACCAAAATCAAAAATTCATAACTTGTTGAATTCTCAACGAATTTGCAAGATCTAAATTCTGCTTAAGAGAGGAACTCATGCTCTTTGCATCTGTACCTGAACTGTTCGTCAATGTGTACAAAAGAAGGAATAGAAGCTCAAAACTAAGATCACTCAAAATTTGAATTTCTCGTGTACTGTCATAAAAAATCGGAAAATTGCGATGAAAATCGGAGCAGTCAATATTGTAGGTTCTTTCGCAAGCTCTTTCCAACAGTGCAAATGTGCCGATTAAGTTCTCTATGAAAAGTTATGATTTCCCTGAAAAATGCCAAAATAAATCAAATTCGCCGTTTTGTATTGCTTGCTCGAACATCATAACTTTTCATAGAGACGCTCAATCGGCGCAAACTTTGCACCACTAGAAAGAGCTGGTAAAAGAACCCACAATGCTGACTGCTCCGATTCTTGTTGCAAGTTTCCGATTTTTATGACCCTACACAGACCAAGTTTTGACTAATTTTCTTCTATCGCTCCTATCTACGCAATGGATGATCATTAGTAAGCAGCTAAGGTGTCATTATGAAGGGCATGAGCTATTCTTTCATAGAAAAATAAACGCAGCCAAAATGGTTGAAAAAATCGGAAGTTATGAATTTTCAAAAATATGAGGGAAGAACTTCTGCATCAACCTAATATTAGGTCGCCCCGAAAGTTCCTGCGCACGATTTTCAAAAATTTGTAACTTTGGGCTGTTTCAACGGATTTGCTTGCCTGTGATTTTGTTAGAAAGAATAAGTCTTTCACTTTCAAATGTTTTCTTGTAGAGCTTGTGTTTGACATTGGATGCGGAGATAAAAATGGAAAAAGTAAGACCATATGAGCTTTGACCATTTTAGGTTAGGTCGCCAAAAATCGGAAACGCTGCAGGAAAATCTGAAATCGTCAGTGCATATGTTTTTTGGCCTACTCTTTGCAACTGTGAAAAGTTTGTGCTGTTTTAACGTCTCTGTGAGAAGTTATGAATGTCGAGTTTACTCTGGAAAACGCCAAAATTAATTAATTTGTCGATTTTTGCGAAAATCACAACTTCTCACAGAGACGTCCAAACAGCACAAACTTTTCACAGTTGCAAAGAGTAGACAAAAAAACATATGTACTGAATTTCAGATATTTCTGCAGCGTTTCCGATTTTTGGCGACCTAACTTAAAATGGTCAAAGCTTATATGGTCTTAGTTTTCCATTTTTATCTCCGCATTCAATGTCAAACAGAAGCTCTGCAAAAAAAATATTTGAAACGGAAGACTTATTCTTTCTTATAAAAATACAAGCAAGCAAATCCTTTGAAACAGCCCAAAGTTACAAGCTTTTGAAAATCGCGCGCAAGAACTTTCGGGAACCTAATATATTGAGTTGAACCGAAAGTTCTGTCGCACTATATTCAGAAAATCATAACTTCTTTCCGTCACGACGATTTTGCGCAATTCAAATTTTATCTAGAAGCGTAGATCATGTAGTTTCCAGAAATCCCCTGGATACTTTTCAACATGCTCAGGTTGCAGAGATGAAAATGAAAGAACGAGATCATCCAAAATTCGGAATTTTTAAGCAAAAATTCTAAAAATTTGGAAATGTGCGATAGAATTCAGAACAGCCATCATCCTAAGTTTTCTTATAATTTATTACTAACTGAGTCAAGTTTGTGCTGATCGAGCTCTTCTTTCAAAAGTCATGATTTTTTGAAAAAAAATGCCGAAATATTGATTTGTTAGGAATTCTCAATAAATTGATTTTTCGGCGTTTTTTTTTTTCTTCCAAAAAATCATAACTTCTGAAAGAAGACCTCGATCAGCACAAACTTGACTCATTTAGTAATAAAATACAAGAAAACTTAGGATGACAGCTGTTCTGGATTTTATCGCACAGTTTCTAAGTTTTTAGGATTTTTGCTTAAAAATCCGAATTTCGAATGATCTCGTTCTTTCATTTTTAACTCTGCAACCTGAGCATGTTGGTAAGTCCCCAGAGGATCTTTGGAAACTACATGCTTTACGGTTTCTAACAAAATCTGCACTGCGCAAAATCATCGTGAGAGAAAGAAATTATGATTTTTTGAAAATGGTGCGACAGAAGTTTCGGTTCAACCTAATATATTAGGTGAGTCCGAAAGTTCTGTCGTTTCATTTTCAAAAATTTGTAACTTCGCGAGATTTCAACGGATTTGCTTGCTTGTATTTTTATTAGAAAGATTATATCTTCCGCTTTCAATCGCTGTTTTGATGATCTTCTGTTTCACACTGAGCGCAGAGATATGGAAAACGAAGACCATGTAAACTTTGGCCATTTTAAGTTAGGTCACCAAAAATCTGGAATGCTGCAGAAAAATCTGAAATCGTCAGTACATATGTTTTTTGGCCTACTGTTTGCAATTGTGAAGAGTATGTGCTGTTTGGACGTCTCGTTGAAAAGTTACGATTTTCGCGAAAATTGACAGATGAATTAATTTTGGCGTTTTCCATAATAAACTCGATATTCACAACTTTTCACAGAGACGTCCAAACAGCACAAACTCTTCACAATTGCAAAGAGTGGGCCAAAAAACATACGTACTGACGATTTCAGATTTTTCTGCAGCATTCCAGATTTTTGGTGACCTAACTTTACATGGTCTTAGTTTTCCATTTTTATCTCTGCAGTCAGTGTGAAACGGAAGCTCAACAAAACAGCGATTGAAAGCGGAAGACCTAGTCTTTCTAATGAAAATACAAGCAAGCAAATCCGTTGAAATCTCGCGAAGTTACAAATTTTTGAATATGAAACGACAGAACTTTCGGTACAACCTAATATATATTAGGTCGTTCAGAAAGTAATGTCGCTTTTTTCGAATGAACGCCACTATTCGTGGAATCAACATTTTCAAGAAATCTTAGGAGCATTCGATGCAGCATTTTATTCTCTTTCTGATGGTTCTAATCTCACTGCATAATGTCCAATGAGCTCTCGAAAATCTACCAAAATCTGCGACTCATGCTTTTTGCCATGGTCAAGTTCGGCTGTTTTTCTAAGTTTTTGTACCTAATCTCCGAAAAAGTACAAGTGGCAGTAGATAGAGCAAACACTATAGAACACAGAGTAATGTTTTTCTTTTCCTTGCTTGCTTCTCAGAGTTTCTACAATCAATTTCTCAATGCGAAGTCTTGAAAAGTCTTTGTGGAAAGTCTCCACAAAATAGTCTTGAAAAAAGCGGTTACACGTTATCCAATGCTCACAGATAATTCTTGTTTTATTGTTTTGTGAGATGTCTTTTAAGGTAGGCCACTCGCCAATTATGATGTTTTTCCCGGATCTTCGTTTCTCAACATTGAGATAGAAATGAGATACATGAGTAGGCAATGAGTACGGCGAAAAAGCATGATCTGGATATATGCACGAAACAATCTCGATCCTGTATTGATGACTTTCCAGTTCCATTTCAAATGCTCTGTGACCAAGGCTCGGCAAGAGCTGGCATGCGAAATTCCAAAACGAAGTCCCCTTTTACCCCAAACCCTAGTATTAAAACCCTAAACTAGTATTAAAAAACGAAACATCGACCAAAAAACGTCGCAATTCTTGCCACAGGTAAACGATATCCCTTTGCTTTTTGTCCCAAAAACGATCCCCACCTTGAACCTTTGCCAGTTGTGCCGAGGCTATCTATGACACAAATGAAAGAAACACAAATTAAAGGCATGAAGTTTTCAGGCATGTTCCGATTGTGGCCAAAATTGAGTGTTTGCTCAATTTCATGCGCATCTGTATCAACCGAAAGTGCAGGTGCGCATACCACTGCGAATATACCGGTCGAAGATTTCGTACACATCTGCACGATTATGTTATCTCTTGCGCGTCCCGCCACCATCCTTTTGCCGTTTCTCCCAATTGAAGTGAAACAAAGACCCTGGAAAGGGATATTTGACGGAATTGGATGAGTGACTATGCATCATCCAAGTAATTCAATTCCTAAGATCTATCTTGCAGAACTCTAGATTGGCGGTGGAAAATTATGGAAATGTGCTTTTTTCTGAAGTTTATGATAGTCAACCATTAAAAAAAACCTTCCCTCATACTCCTCAAAACTCTTCCGTTTATCGATATCTAGTTCGCGAGGAAGTATTCATACCCAGATTTAGACTGGTTTCTATGTACAATGATGTTTTAGAATTGAAATTGAGTAAAAATAAATCCGTCCGACAACTTTAATATTCAGGTATATGCCAAATCGAATGATTATCTGATCATCTGGATAAACTTTGAATGCGAATGATTCGAAAAATAGGATATTCGAAAATCTGAGATTTTGAACAAAAAAATTTTAAAGTCAATTAAAAATCTTCGATTTTCGAATATATTTGGTAGTTAAATATTCGATGGCCATTGCTTCAATCATTCGATTAATCGAATATTCGAATATTGGATGAATATCGAATATTTAAAAGTTGGTAAACATAGCAATGTTACGAAAGTTCGTTTGCATCGTTTTCGAAAAATTGTAATGTCTTCCTACTTGCAAAGTTTGCTTGACTCTAGTTTTTTGGATAGATATTTTATATGCTCATTGATGCATGCAGGTTGCAGAGGTGAATGTCAAAAGTGAAAAACACACACTTGAGCTTCACTGACTCCAGGCAAGCTTGCCAAAAATCTGATAAGTCGCAAACTATCACTGAAACAAGTTTCATAACTATCTTCATTGAAACAGAGTTCGAACGTTTATATAGGAAATTATAGCTTTGAGATTTCTTCACAAACGCCACAAATGTGAACGTTCAGCTTCGTGACAAGCCTCTTGACATCTCTAGTAAGCCATTTTGTCGTCATGGATTGTAACAATGAGGTATTCATCCTAGATGTTAAACATTTTCCAAAGTAAATATTTAGGGAATTTTCCTAACAAGGGAAGGATAGTTGGTCGAAGTGGCCTTTTGAGATGGTATGTATACGCTGTTGGAGGGCATAAAACGCTAATTCCAAATCTGTCTTCATTATCTGGGGCGCGTTCCTGCACGAGAAAATACGAGCGTTTATTGGAGAAAAAAATTGAATGTGCAAATAATATAAAAACAGTGGTAACATTTTTCCTAACCCTTGAATGGAACAGTGGTAATCTTTCCAGCACTCTATGAATTAAATACTCTTAGATGAGATATATCCGCGCTCCGGCGGTCTCATTCAAGCGCTGGCAAAACTTTTGCATTCTTACACCAGAAGAACATCCATTTTTTGCTCCTCTAAACGCTCATGCTTCTCGTCCACGAACGACAAATTTGGAATCAGCATTTTACGCCTTCCAACACAGTATACAAATCATTGCAAAAGGCCACTTCGACTAACCATCCTTTCCTAGTTACGTTTGATAGGCCCCCATGACACTCCCCAGGCCCAGCTCCTTAAAGGCAGCGTCCCACCAGACTGGGGGTACCTGGCTCTGGTAATAATGTAATAGTAGACCCCCTAACTAAGTGATGACGACAGAAGTTAGCGCGAAAGGGGGTCTACGAAGTCTACAAGTTGCGCCCCCCCCCCCCCCCCCCCAAGTGGCCCGAATCGTACGGTAGGCTCGGGCGAGTGCGAGATGCATGCAAGGTAGAGACGCAGAGTCGTTGCGGGACCCTGCGCTCATGACTGTGTGCGCTATACGCATTCTGTCCTTGCAAATCGATATTGCGGTGTGGGCGGCGTCCGGGCCTACCGTAAGATTCGGCCACTTTCGGAGCAAATTTCAGGCTTAGTAGACCCCCTTTTTCGCTCCGAACTTCAGTCATCTCTTGGGGGTCTACTTTGACAACGCCACAAAAACGCGGCACTCATCTTTTTGCCGGGACGCTGCCTTTAACGATACTATTCTGTATAATGTTTCCAGGCGTAGATAATGCTGGAGAGCTAATATGCGGTTATACAGAGTGTCCCAAAAAGATGTACACACTGTTTAATCGTTAATAACTCTTTTGCTTTCATGTCTTTTGCCGAGATCGAGGTACCATTCTGTAGAGCGAGGATAAACTTAGATTTACACTATTTCGTTACTGTAGGATTACGGTATGAACTTTTAGCATACAACGTCACTGTGAAATAAGCTTTTGATGACATAATTCCGAAAAAATACAAAAATTTGTGTAGCAAGGTTTTCAGGCGTGCTGATTTCACTACACAAGTTCCACCAGTTTTTCGAGCTTTCTTGATGGCGTATTCACATTTCTGACAAACATTGGAAAATCAGCTGTTGCCCTCTGAAATAACTCATGGAAGAAACAGTGTACTGAGATGCATTTTTCATATTTAGAATCAGCAACTTCGATTATCCCAGTTCTAAAGTTTCTAGCTTGTTTGGTTTTCTTTCTGAGGCAAAATATCGCTTTCAACGGCTTGAAATCGTCCTCAAACTTCCTACCGTAATCCTACAGTAATGAAGAGCGGCTGATAAGTCATTTCATATTGTAAATCTAAGATGAACCTTGGTTTAAATTGGTACCTCAAGCTTGACAAGACATGAAAGCAAGAGAATTATTAGCAGTCAAACAGCGTGCACATCTTTTTGGGACACCTTTTTCTTTTTGTGCGTATGTGGTGTGTGTGTGTGGTGTGTGTGTGTGGTGTGTGTGTGTGGTGTGTCTGTGTAATGTGTGTGTGTGGTGTGTGTGTGGTGTATGTGGTGTGTGTGTGTGGTGTGTGTGTGGTGTGCGTGTGTGTGGTGTGTGTGTGTGGTGTGTGTGTGGTGTGTGTGTGTGGTGTGTGTGTGGTGTGTGTGTGTGTGGTGTGTGTGTGGTGTGTGTGTGGTGTGTGTGTGTGGTGTGTGTCTGTGTGGTGTGTGTGTAGTGTGTGTAGTGTGTGTGTGTAGTGTGTGTGTGGTGTGTGTGTATATAACGAAATTCGTAAATTATGTTCCAACCGACGTCCTAAGCTCAAATTTTGCAAAGCGCATGCTGCCAGCACAGAAGTCCATCATGCGAAAGTACGGCGCATCCGTTGAGTGATTTTATCAAAACTGTAAGTTATACGGATCCTGGCTTCTGGCCAGCAAAATTAGATCCATAGTATCATTTTTTGCAAAGCCATGAATATGTTTGACATGTGGATACGCAAACCATAAACTTCAGCTTGAAAAAATGATCAAAGCTACATACGAAAGCGGCGCCAAAAGAATTGGTTGCGTAGATGATCAGTTTGCCAAGGTGATGCTGGCATTTGCTAAGTTTTTGTACAGAAATGTAGCTCACGGTGTTTGTCGTTCTTGTGACCACTATCATGCTATAATATGTCCAAGAACTAATTTGAATTTGCATTTGCTCTTTTGCGTTAAGTTTCATCCACGCGAAATTACCGATCTTACATGAAAAAGCATTCGGAATGAGTAGTTGTTTACGGTTTATCAGGATAGTCACCACTGCGCGGTGAGTAATGCCATCATTATGCGGGAATGAGTAAGGCACACAGATAACAGAACAAGTGCGAGCCTCTGCGAAGCAGAGGTGACGCACTGATGATTAAATAATCCAGCATAGCATGTATATCTCATTTGTACGGCGCATCTCACAATCATTTCTGTACTAGATTTGAAAAAAATTGATTTGCATTATATTAAAGCTAATGTTTGGTTGAAGCACACTGGTACGAAAGTGCAATCGCTTGATTTTATGTGTGAACTCAAATTTCTGCAGAGATTCATGATGAAAATGTAGTATTCTAAGTATAAAGAATCTGATAGAAATGATCTCACTGCTATGAGGACAATGATTCCGCTCATCATGAGCAAGATAGCAACGACGAAAAGTCCAGCCATTGTCAAGACGGTAGCAGCTGATGACGGGCCCTTTTTTGCCTGGCTAGTTTCTGTCTGAAAAGATGCTTCATCGAAATATACAAAACGATCCATCTTCGGGTTGAAACTTCAACACATTTTTAGTTTACACATTGCGTGGTGTAGAAGAAAGTTGAAATAAATAAATTCACTCCATCCGGCATGTGCAAAATCTCCTCCAAGCATCAAGCATAGATGTTAGCAATAGGAGCAGGGGATGGCATAGCACCACAGAAGTTACTCTATGGAGATTATGGGTGTTGGATTATCCATTGACATCGGAGAACCCATTAGAGCATTGTGACACAGTAGCACTGCATAATGCATTCCACATCTATTGATGTGCAAGATGTGGTATCTTTTATTTGGATTCTGGGAGCAAAAATGCAGAGACTATTCATTTCAGTGATACAAAAGAGAATAGGATAATTCTTTTACGCAGAGTTGCATTATAGGCGGCTTTCCTAAAGGAAGCTACTAGGAAGCTGGAGTGTTTGATATGTCAGGATGCGACAGGAAATGGATTACTCAATTTGATTTGCCTAGATGAAATTTGTAGCAGCCGCTTGTAAGTAACATATTACCTTGTCGAATTTTGGAGTGTCCATTCGTTCCAGTGGGTCAGCATAGGAGTATCTCTTCTTAGGAACTTTGATTTTTTGGCTGAGACCGGGCGAATGCTCCTGAATTGCTTCCAATATCACAATGACATGAAACTGTTTCTGGTTGCTGTCCTTTCTTCTAATGTGATTCTCTTGAATATTTTACAGCTTAGCTTGTAGCATATTCAGAAAACAATAGGTATGGATTGGCCAAGTTCGGGTAGAGGCCCATGTTTGCTGAGAATCCTTTGAGTCAAGAGCAAATTCGAACGTAAGTTATCAAACATCTTATTGTTAGTCTCAAAACTACTTTTGCAATCTACAACATAATGATCCTAACAGGGAGTGTCAAAAGTTTAACTGCTGATTATCATGATACGTACCGTTATTGAGGGCCGCATCATTAACATTCCCCTGGGGAGGGGATCGGAGCTTAAAAAAGCTTTATATCCTAAAGCTCCAGATATCTGAATTTCAAGTTGCCTGCCTATCCGTAAGTACTCCTCTGTCCTTCACTATGAACATATTGAACAAGGGCAAGAAGGTGTACAAGCCGCATTTTCCAGATTTTTGTATGATTCCGTGATGACCCCAACGCCCAACCGTCTTTTCTTCAACGTCATTCTTCCTTCTTCAGAATCAATGAAAATGTGCCAAACTCTCAATAATCTGAGCAAACAGCGCTGAGCATGTTTCTGATAAGAACAAATGATGTGTTGGAATCACGAAATTTGCGATGCGATAAACCACAAGTCGAAAGTTGGGGTTTATCAAAAAATTCGAATTCCAAAACTCATTTGTTCTTATCCGCAGCATGCTTAGCATTGTTGGGTTAGACGAGCAGCACAACTCTGAGAGGTTTTCGTTCACTTCAAAGAAGAAAAAATGACTGAAAAATGAAGAAAAGACGGTCGGCCACCGGGGTTCATTAGGGTATCATACAAAAAGCTAGAAAATGAGGCTTGTATGGCTCCTTGCCCCTGTTCAATATGTTCATAGTGAAGGATAGTAGGAAGACTTACGGATAGGTAAACAACGTGAAATTTAGATATTTGGAGCTTCAAGATATAAGCAACTTTTAAGTTCCGATCCCCTCCCCATCGGGGATGTTTAGCATGCGGCCCTGAAACACTAGGCACATAACACTAGGCTTCTCTCCTTAAGTGTCTGTAGAGAAGAACTTGTTAACGCTTTTTGAATCTTCGTTAGTTGTTTGAGCATAGTCCAAGATTGGTACCGATCTCTACAGCAAATACGAACTAACGTTTCATCGAACCTGCATTCTTCAAAGTCTGAAAAGACGAAAACACATAAGAGACTATCCGAACCAACTCAATCAAACATCCCGTCGACTACAGAAAAGAGCACAACTCCCTAAAAAAACAACGGCCTCAACCAAATTGCAAGATTTAGCCAATGCTCACCTTAACAGATAATAAGTTGGCGGGTTGCAGGTCTACAGGTCACAGGTTATAGGTCTGCACCCACCAATTTATCATTTGCTAAGGTGAGCACCGGCTTACTCTTGCGATTTAGTTGAGGCTGTTGTTTTCCTCCCCCACAATGGTCGGTCGCCTCATCGTGGCGTGGGGGTGACAATGGGTGTCGAACTACGATGCACAGCCAAGTGTATACTCTGGTAGGACCTCCCAAGCTGTGAAGGAGTTTGACGTTTCCGGTTTCGGCCGGATGCCTAGCTAAGAACCGGCCACGCCAGATCCCCCGCCGTCTAGCTTCTTCTGGTCGCTAGGCGGTCCCTCCCCGCTCCAAGCTCGGGGTCAGCGATCGCCCCGTGGTCAAGAGTAGGCCTAGTGAGCTACCTCTTAGGGGATAATTCATATTACTCTTCCAGTTAGAAAATTAGAAAGAAACCCTGCACATTGTATCCCGCCTACGGCGCCGGGTGGTAGCAAGAACGATGTCAGGGTACTCAGGGCGCCTTTCGGATTGGACAAAAACGACACGTCTGCCCGGACGACACGCCATGGAGACTGCCTCATGCCCTGCACCTACAACGCCAGGACAGTCTCAACAAACGCCGACCTCCACGCTCTTCTCGACGCTGCAGAGCACATCAACTACCACATCTCGCTCTGCAGGAAACGAAGTCCAGAAAGAAGGACGTGCGACAGATGAGTGATGGGACCCTCATCATTCGTGGTGAAAAGGTTCCATCACGAAACGTGGGAGGCGTCGGCTTTGTCGTCCACCCATCTATCGTCCATCTTGTCGATTCGCACGAGATCCTATCACCTCGACTAGGCATCCTACGACTACGCCCTCCACGTCAGAAGACCATCAGCATCATCAACTGCTACTCGCCAACATCAGCAGCTAACGATTCAGAACTAGATGCTTTCTACGAAGACGTGGAGGAGGAGGAGGTCATCCGCAACGAAAAGTCCTTCTACAAGTATGTTGTGGGCGACTTCAGTGCGAAAATCGGGATGCCACTAGAAAAGGAATATAGGATCGGGAAATTTGGATATGGGCTCCGAAACGAAAACGGCAACCGTCTCGTTGGGCTTCTCTCCGCCGCACGACTCTTCCATGGAAACTCCATTTTCATGAAGAAAGAACATCGCCGGTGGACTTGGGAATCACCCAACGGAACGACTCATGCTGAGATCGACCACATTCTCACCAACCAAAGGTGGAGCTTACTCGATGTCTCTGTAGTTCCATCCTTCTGTAGTGGCTCCGATCACCGCCTCCTTCGAGCGAAGATACGACTCAGCCGAAGGCTGGAAAAAAAAAGTCTGTCATAATGCCGCGAGAAGGAAGGAAGTCGTTTATGACGGTAATAGGCTTGAAGAGCTCATATCAAGTTGTGACTGGCCCATCGAGGAGGACCCAACGTACGACTACGACCGGCTTCTGAAAGGATTGCGAGCCTGCGGAGAATGCGCCTCAGTGACTTCTGAGAAGAACTTGGAACGCATTTCGAAGACCACCAAGGAAATGCTCGAAAGAAGAAGATTTCTGAGGCAGGATCCGAATGCAACCCATCTCAAGCGACTGTTAGCCAACGCCAGTTGCAGAGCAGCTTTGCAAGAGGATCTCAGGAAGTACAGGCAAGCCAAGATACTGGAAGCAGCCGAAAGAAGACGAAGTCTCAAGAAGTGCCGAAGGGACCTCTGCGAATATCACGTACCGCTGGCTGCACTACTGAACGAAGACGGGACTCCGACTTCTTCCCGATACAAGATGGAATCTATCGCGAAGAACTTTTACACCACCTCTTCCGCTTAACAACACCCGTGCAGATGCCCGTTGTTCTCACTGGAGAAGTACCACCACGAATTCCACATGCTGAAGTGCGTATCGCGATACAGACCATGAAGACGTCCACGGCTCCAGGACCAGATCATCTCCCCGTGGAACTTCTGCGAGCCGGAGGACACCGTCTACACGAGATTCTAGCATCGAATTTGACATCTTACCTTCAGAAGGAGAAGATTCCCGACCAGTGGAGAACGTCAAGAACCGTCCTTCTCTTCAAGAAGGGTGAACGGGAGGATCTTCGGAACTATCGTCCAATACGCCTGCTGAGTGTACTGTAGAAGCTTTTCACGAAGATTATCCTCGCTCGCATATCAAGGACACTGGATGAAGCCCAACCCCAAGAACAAGCTGGATTTCGCAAAGGATTCAGCTGCATGGACCACATCCAGACCGTTTCGAGGGTCATAGAAGTCTGCCGAGAGTACCGACTGCCTCTCGTTCAGGGTCAAGCTTGTGATGCGACTGTCGCAACGGGGGGTCGTAAGAGGGTATCTAAGGTGGGGGGGGGGTCGTAAGAGGAGGTAGTTAGGCTAAAATACCCTAGGCTTCAAAGGGAATCAAAAAGCAGGCAATTAGTTATGTTCTTTACAATAAATCTATAAAAAAAGTGGAAATCAGAATAAAAGAGATAAAAAGTCTGTAGAAATTCTCAAAAACATTTACAAGAGCTCAAAACACTTTTGAAGGATGTATTATTTGATAAAAATGCTAAATGTACCGATTGCCCCAGAAATCTTGCTTCTGAAGCCTTCCTGAAGTCTCACACACTCGACAAAAGCGAATGTCTTTACCAGCTGTGACCATCATAAAATTCTAAATCTTTTTGTAATGTTTTTCACGGGCTCATATGATTTATCTGTACTTTTGAGATGCTCCTCTATATCAGTGCAAAATTTGGTGTTATTTTGTCAACTGTGGATTTTCTTATGATTTTATGTATGGTAGCAAAAAGTCAGGAAAGGGGGGTCGTATCTGGGTCGCATCTAAATTTCTTCGGAGCTATTGAAGCTTGTTGGCTGCAATTTTGCTGTAATATGAGCCCATCCTCCTTCTTTCCCTCATAAAAATTGCAGGCTCTTTTATACCTTCTCTGGTAAGTTGCAAAATTTTAAGCTCAAAAATCCCGGTTTTTGCTTTTTAGGATCGCATCTAAAATTGCGAGGGTCGCATCTAAATTTTTTTGAGCTTACTGCTCCTCAAGAGCTGAAACTTTTTCTTCGGATAGTCTGGGCACTATACTACAGGACCTGTGCTTTGCAGCCTCTCAGTCTTTTCCTGGCCTTAGTTACGAATTTTCAAACTACCGTGCTCATGCACGTTTTTGACGTCGTTGTGGACGGCGCTCAAGCGGTATTTTGTGCGGGAAAAACTGTGGAAGAAGTAGAAAGTAAGCTTCTTAGTCGAAAACATCTTTTGTAGTTCAAGAATGTCATTTTTTCTCCGTGCAAAAATTTGTGTCGCCTAAGGCCCCGGTCAGACTTCACGCGACTTAATCGTCGCGATCTAATCGCCAAGATTTCCATTCATTTTCATTTCACATTCAAAAATGTCGGGCTGGAAAAGTATCACAACCGAATGCAAGTTGATCGGCATGGAATGATGTTGTAACAGTTGTCTCGTCGCGACTCAGTCGCGACGATCAAATCGCGTGAAGTCTGCCCGGGGCCTAAGGGAATCGAATTTGCTGGCCTGAAGCATGCCTAAAAATTCAAAAAAAAACTTGCAGAATTTCAAACATTATTAAAGGTGTGTATGTGTGCTAGAGATGATGGACGCACCCATTGGCCTAGAAATTCTGCTTCCGAAACCTCACTGAAGTTCTCACGTAGGTGTTTTTTGAGATTGACATTCGTTTATGCAGGTTACCGCGAGGAATGTGGGCAGGGGAGGTAAGGGGGATAAATGGGTGAGGGTGGGT
The DNA here is from genome assembly GCA_958299035.1 of Cylicocyclus nassatus. NCBI lineage: Eukaryota > Metazoa > Nematoda > Chromadorea > Rhabditida > Strongylidae > Cylicocyclus > Cylicocyclus nassatus. The sequence continues at coordinate 107,489,399 of CATQJL010000001.1, forward strand.
GGGGGGGGGGGGGTCGTACGGATGGGTACCTTCAATGGGGGGGGTCGTAAATGAGGGTCTCGGATCGCATCAGCACGCTTGACCCTGCTCTCGTTCTAACCTTCGTCGACTACGAGAAAGCCTTTGACAGCGTCGAAACCAACGCCAACCTGTCTGCGCTAGTCGATCAAGGAGTGGACCCAGCTTACGTGAAGACGTTGGCCGACTGCTACAAGGACTGTACAACGACGATACAGCCATTTTATCGCCCCTGACCATGCCAATCGGGAAGGGGGTCCGACAAGGCGACACAATCTCGCCGAAGCTGTGCACCGCGGCCTTGCAGTGGGTGATGAAGTCACTGGACTGGGACGAGAGAGGCATACGAGTTGGTGGGAGATTCCTATCCAACCTTCGTTTTGCGGACGACATCGTTCTCTTCTCGAGCAGTATCACCGAAGCAGACGATGCTGAAGGAACTGAACGAAGTAGGGAAGAAGATCGGACTGCGAATAAATCGGAAGAAGACTCAGTTTATGAGGAACGCCCTTTGCGAAGATGCAGAAATGGAATTGGAAGGCACCCTATTATGGAGACGTCTTCTTACGTGTGTCTGGGACGTTCGATGAACATGGAGAGCAACTTGAGGAGAGAACTTAACAGGAGAAGAAGAGCAGCCTGGGCCGCCTTCGGGCCGGAAGCCACCGACCAACTGACGGACCGGGAGCTTCGTGCCCACCTGTTCGACTCAACCGTTCTCCCGGCGCTCTGTTACGCAGCTGAGACTTGGGCCGACACTGTAGCCACGTCGAAAGCTTTACGGACCACCCACAGAGCGCTCGAGCGCAGTCTTCTAAAGATGACCGGACGCAAGCAACATCTAGTCGGACTTCGCAGCACGGATATGAGAAGAATGTCCCGTCTTTGTGACTCAGCGGAATACGTTGCGAAAGCCAAACATCGATGGGCCGGTTACATAATGAGAAGAACAGACGACAGATAGACACTAAGAACATCTGAGTGGATTCCTCGCGAAGCCAACGTCTTCGAGGAAGACCACCGACGAGATGGGCAGACGTGTTCGTGGAACGGATGGACCAGCTGAGAAATCAGCTGGATACGATTTTCGCCCCTGGAACTCGTAGACGCAGCCACCGACGACGGCCAAGAAGATCGTGGATGTCTGAAGCGAGGGACAGGGAAAAATGGCAACTTCTGTACTGGGGCTCGCACGTCACGTGAGGACGGGCCATCTAAGTATCTAAGTAAGTAAGTTGTTTTCCTAAGGAATTGGGCTCTTTTCTGTAGTCGGCGGGGTGTTTAATTGGATAGTTTACTAATGTGTCTTCGACTTTTCAAACTCTGAAGAAGGCGAGTTCGCCGAAACGTTAGTCTGTATTTTGTGCTATAAAGATCGGTACCAATCTTAGACTACGCTCAAACAACTAACGAGAAGATCACAACTATGCTAAGATTTATGAATAGTCGAACATAGAGCTTTTTGGTGTACTTATTAATATAGTCAAAAAGGAGCAGTATTATATTAAATATGTTAGATAAATAAAGAGTGCTTAATTTATAAAGTGTCCTGACATTTGTAACTCCTTTATTCGAGCGCTGAAAACTTCAAGACTTTGCGTTATTCAGAGTCCGGCACCTGAAACCACATCAAGCTGGATTCGTTTTCTAGAGAAGAAAACAAAAAATTATCGGTTTTGCAGTATCCTAGGCTGAGCTCCGGAAAATTGGAGGGTATTATCCAAAACCCACCGGTTGCAAGTTAAAGCAGATTCAATGCTACATGCGCTAAACAATCTTTTACAGTGTACAGTATAGGCCACGAGCAGGACTTGGCGCAAGTGGTCTAAAGCGCAGGCTGGATATCGCTCTGGAGGTAACAAGCAAAAAAGATGTTAGGTTGTCCCAAAAGTAAACTTCATTTTAAGAAAACTAAACTGTTCTTGTTTTCCTACTCAACTACCTTAAAATCGGATCTCCTTCCAGAAAATTCCTACGATCCAATTGGTTCTTTATATAGTAGACACATAGTTGTACCCAAAAATGTATTTGTCGAATTTTTTCCATAGCCCAAAGTTGAGAAAAAAGATGGTGCGAAAATGCCAAAATTTTCGATTTTTTTTTAAGACTAGGCATTTCTCGTTTATAAGAGCACCTACAGGTGTAAGTTTCTGAAATTATACTTAGTAAGGCTTGTAGTATACAATGGCATATGAGGGGGCTGGGGGCAGAGTGCCATTTTTGGACAATTTTTGTTTCTCGCTTTCTATGCTCGAAAAAATTAGGTAAAGGCATACTTGAGTATTACTATGTGCCTACTGTATAATGACTCTGTATAATGACCAAGTACGAGTTCTGTAGGATTCTTTGTGGCAGAAATCCAATTATCAGGCGACAAATTTTTTTTCGATTTGGCTTCAAATTTTTTATGCAATACGACTTATGCGGATCCTTGATGGATATTTTGTAGAGTTTTTACATAATTCTACTCTACATCCTTTTGCCTATCTGTGCGTTCTTAGATTGCCGCAAACCCTCTCCTTTTACCTTAGTTACAGCCCAGAAAGTTTTTGAATGGTAGAAATGGTTGCAGAAATGCTGCAAGCGCGCAGTGGTGCGCGGCGAACACAGTATATTGCCAAAGCAAATCATACAACACCTCGATTTTTTCAGAAGTTTTGAAATGGCCTTCTATTCGTATGCTAAGAATTATTAGCTCCACCTCGTGTGGAGCCCTAGTCCCAGCAATCAAATGACTTGTCTGCACCGAGCGTACAATGATATTGCACCAAATTTGTGTACATGCGCGTAAGGGCCTTAAACTGTTGGCGAGAAGTTTGAGAAAATTGATCTGAATGAAATCGGCGATCAAGTTTTCCTGAGTTTGCTGGAACCGTTTCTCAGAACTTTTATTGGTTTCGCAATCCTGCCTCAATGCGCCCCTAAGGCGCAAGGCGTACCTTCAAACTTTGTGGAGTTATCGTGCGCAGCATTTATGTATATTCAAAAGGGCGTGCTTTGGTATATTGTCACAAGCACATCAAGTCTTGCCTTAGCAAAGCGCTTTCACCCCAATGATGAAGCGTCGTTGCTTTACGAATCGCTTAATCCCAAGGCATATCTCACGCAGCGCGTGAGGTATTGCCTTGGGTCTAAGCGAATCAAAGTGCTAGCGTTTCATGTTCAGTGTTTAGTGTCCATTACGCTCGTTCTTCTCCTTCAATCTCTTTTTCGATTTCAATTTTTAGTTTTAAAGAGTTCTTTTATTGGTATTTTCCATTGTTTCAAAAAATAGAGTGAATTTAGCTGCGGTTGTGCTCTACATAAGTTCTGTCAACATTCGCAGGGTATGGAAACAGAAGTGTGGAAGGAAGGGAAGGTGGAGTGGAGGAAACGAGAGCATAGCAGGTAGATAGGGCTTCGCCATGGAGTAGATAGAGGGTAGTGGAAAATTTCGAAATTTCTATGGAGCGAATAGCAGTAGAGGAAGTTTCGCTCTTCCGTAATTTCTAAGCAGGTCAAGCAGGAGGTGTGGCACACGCGATCGCTGGTTACGACCCCCCCCCCCTCTTATTGCTGTCTCAATAAGACCCCTAAACTATATACCTAAGATAGCATGACTTGAAGGCCTTGTCAAACATAACGGACCAGATATCCATAATTAGCATGTCAATTAACCCCTGCAGGGAATGTTTGAGCAAATTCTGAAATTTCGAGATACTAGGTCACCTAAATGAAATCGCCATTTCTAGCATGATTAACTTTCTTTCAAAGCAAAGTAACTAGCTGTTTTTGCACTCAAGATGAAGCACTACTCTCTTGGCTAATTCAGAAATCTCGCTTTAAAAGAACTCCTGACTTTGGAATTAGAAGCCAACCAAAATCTTGTTTTTCTATTTTTCACTTTTAATGGCTGTGCTTTCACCAAATATTCCTCAGAGCTAAGAAAATCAGGCTCAAATCACTCCTATAAATTCTACGAGGTCTAGGCTATCGATTCATATAAACAACGTTCGCTAAAATTGTTTTTTTGATATAGTTGATGGGGTGTGGCGCCACCCCTAAAAAGCTGTGGCTGCCACAGCTTTTTAGGGGTGGTGCCACACCCTATTAACTTATCTTCAAACAGATCAAATAGCTGGTTTTTTATATCGTTCTTACTGCTTAACCTTCTCCTTTACATAGCAGAAATTTCATATGAAAATGTTATTTCAAGAGCAAGATATAATCGTTTTCCCTCACCTATGCAAGTGTAAAATACTGGTAAAATACAGCGAAAATATTGGGCTACGGTAACATGCTAAGTCTGCGCTCGTAATCTACATCAAAGTGATTTGAGCCTGATTGGTCTTCTCTAGCCTGAGATAATAGCGAAAATGGAACAAACGAGATTTTGGCTTGCTCTTAATTCCTTAACTTGGAGATAAATCAAAGTAGGATTCCTAATATGAGCAAGAGAATAGTAGTTCTCTATACGAAGCGCAAAAAGAAGTAGTTGACTCAATTTTGAAACAAAGTAACATGTTTGAAAACGGGGTCTCACTGGTGGTCCTGATTTGGAAATCTCAGAATTCGCCAAAACTTGTACGAGGCACGAAACTCAAAAATTTCATAAATACAGTGCCACATTGAAAAAGGGAAAAGTCGGAGAACAAGTCGCAAAACTTACTCAAACAATTGCCGGGGGCAGGCGGGCACCGAAAAAATAACCTGATTTCTCGCACCCTGCTCGCAGTTTTTTGGAAAGCTATCAGGACTTTTCGGAATGCCGCTTGCTGAGTTCTCGGATCTTCAGAAATTCAGCAATATATCTGCAAAAGATAACAGCGAAAAAAGGCGGTCTCTCAAAGACTCGCTGACCATTTTCCAGGAATCTGCGTGCGGAATCAAACGTCAGCAACGCGTATTTTCCGGCGCCCACCTGCCTTCGGCGATTGTCTGAGTAGTTGCCAACCTAATGCTAAAACCGAAATTCATCTGCGGCAAGCACGGTACTGTGAGCATGATGTTGTTTGCCAAAAGATTTTCGGCGTACGTGGCATCATTTTACGTTTTTTTTTTCAAAAAACGAAGAAACAAGAAAGAAGAAAAACGAAGAAACATCACTGAATGCTTGAGCTATAGGTCGTTCGCGCTGGGCGCGGAGAGTGCGCAAGGTGTGTATTGCGCGTCACTCCTCTTTCCCCGTGCACTCTCGCCGCCTTATTTTCTCTGCGCCCGTACTATCTTCACTGTACGCGACAGCGTTGCTCTCCGCGCGCAGCGCGGATGGCCTATACATCTACCTAGGACATCAATATAACAAATGACTTACTTTCAGCAGGAGAGAACGAGAACAGAAGAAGAACAATATAGGGAATTTAGCAAAGAATATGTGAAAAAAACAAAGAAAAGGTTCTATTCCACGCCCATTCCCAACTCAAGTACTTTCTGCTTTAATCCAAGTCAGAGAAATGCGGATCTTTAGGCAAGACCGCGCTGTCAGAGTTGCAGGAGGTATTATAAAAGTCATGCCAAGCGTGATCCACTTCTGCAGGTGAAAGAGACAATACGGAGTGCGACACATACCAGAAATCGAAGAATAGGCACGCCACCGTTTACGACAAAAAAATAGTGAATAGGGTAGGTCGGACTGAATACTATCGACTTCATTAGTGAAATCTTGTAAACCAGGTGTACCGCTGAACCGACGTGATAGCCTACTTCCATTCTGTGACATTGGTAGTCTCGCTCAAACGCGTCTCATTTATTTGTGCAAGAACCCTCCCGCCGTAGTCTTGGTAGGGTATGTGATCATTCAACGTCAAATGTTTCCTCAAAAATAAGCATTTGCAACTGTTCGCAACCACATAGGTTGATGAATGATGAAATACGGCTAGAGCATGTTGCCAAGATGAATGATGGCTACCCGTTCGGAAAGTGTTTGCGTAACACATGAGCATTGTGGATCAAAATGGAGTCATAAGACACAAGAGACAGTGAGTGCTACCATGTCTTCTAACCGACCTAGTCTACTCAAAAGAATGCCTCAGTTTACAGCACCATAGAGTAGCTTAGTACTTTGGATATTTTAGACTCTTCTTCTAAAGAGAATATGTGCCAGCTTCCACTTTATGTGGATTTCAAATCTAATCTTATGTAGCTCTTTTAATTCTTCATGTTGAGCACTGTTACGAAGACTGCTGAGACAAACACTATTAAGTCTTGCAAAGGGAGGATGATTGGAGCAGTTTTTTGGGATGGCGTGTAGCTAACAAAAGAAGTTCATTAGTCACGTGGCCTTCCAAATTGGGACGCACATCTTTTTCGAGGGCATAAGAAACTTATTCCAAAATGCTTTTCTGATCTGCGAAACTTTTCCGGGCGGGTCTTACGAGGGTTTTCAACGGCAAAAGTCAAGCTGTCACACACGAATGGATCAAATAGAGCGACTGAGGCTCTATGGGAAATAGTGTAATAATTACGTGTATGTTTTGCAGGCTTACGCTCCCAGTTTCGTTTCCCTTATTGTGTGTTTCGTTATACACTTTGCAAAATTTTTTTTTAAACTTGGGAATGTCCTTATACAACCCTTTTCTTCTTCAACACAATCCCTAACTAATTCAATAACTGGAAATTCCCCTCGAAGTTTTAAAGAGGTAGAAAACGTTACAAGTATCAATTTGATGCTCGCACTTGGTCGGTAAACATGAGAATATACACGTACCAGTTCATACTTGCTAATTTCGAAAAGACCTCAATCTCTAACAGGGGAACGATCCCAACTTATAGGCAGCGTTCAGGCAGATTCTCGACTTCTATATTTTTATGTGATCCAGGCCTTTTGGCGCTGATTCCGAATATGGAACTCAAAGAGCGTGAATTTCTCAGAAAACCACCTTTTGGGGCTATTTTGGGAATACCCGGACGAGTGGTTCTGATGTTATCCTTGTCGAAAGCAAGTATTAACAGGTAAACGCTGTAAGTTCGACTGTGTTGGTCATGTGAAAACACATCAAGGCTGAGGAGGTTTCGTTCAAAAGGGGTTGGCCGTCCGAGGGAAGTGGGCGTGGTCGTCGAGCTCGGATCTGCCTGGACGCTGCCTTTAAGGTGGCGAATTGGAATGAGCCGTATATCATCCTTGAATGCGTCTTGATGAGCTGATTCCAAATCTACCTTTTATATCTGCGATGCCGCTCTTTGCAAAAGGTTATGAGCGGTTGAAAATGTGAAGTCATAGAGGCAATGCATAATGTGCTTCAAAATCCAACTTGGGAGTGTATGACTAGCATGATATTGAGTGTACTAATTTCAACGAACGCTCACATTTAAAAGAAACACAAATAAGTGTTTTTAAACAACTGAAAAGCAACAAAGTTGCTTGGCAAAAGTTATGAGCAACAAAAAGTCCAAATGTGGCAAATCTACAGCGCCGTACCTCGAGAATTAGTTGTTTAAAAACACCTATTTGTGTTTCTTTTGAAGGTGAGCATTCCTTAGAATCAATACACTCAATATCATGCTAGTCATACTTTCCTAAGTTGGATTTTGCACATTATGCACTAAAACCCTATTACTCAGACAATCGACCGGACCCCTCCGCCGGACAGTCGGAATCTGCCAGAGTCGCGCCGGATCCAGTTGACCAATGAGAGCGGGGCAAATGGGCGGTCCCTTCTTGTAGGTCGCGGTGACATCACTGGCAGGCAAGTGGGACGCTTCTCCGGCCCTGCTGCAAAGGTACGCCATTTCTGCTCCGGAGGTACGCCAGATTTGGCAGAGCCGCGCCGGAGAAATTTGCCCGGCGCGAGTCCGCCAGATTTGGAAGAGCCGCGCCGCAGAAAATCGGAGGGGTCCGGAGCACAAATGGGAGGTCTCCGGAGCACAAATGGGAAGGCTCCGGAGCACAAAATGGGAGGGCTCCGGAGCACAAAATGGGAGGGCTCCGGAGCAGAAATGGGAGGGCTCCGGAGCAGGCTGCGTATCGATTTGGCGCGTAGCAAGCAAACGTCTAACTCCACGGTGATGAGTCCTCTGTTTACGCTCTTTCTTCATATTTTAGTCGTTGTTTTTTTGATTTTGTTGTTTCTCCGCGTTTCTTACCGTTTTTTTTTCTTTGTCGCGTTGGCTTTTATGTTGTTGTAAGTTCCTCGTTTTCAGGTTTAGGTTTCAATTTTTCGTGCGGATGCACTTAGCCACTTCTAGTGCTTGGCTCTTTTCGAGTTGCTGAGACATCATTGACTATTGATGGAGTGGTTTTTGTGATTAATTCTGGATTTTCGAAACAAAAAGTATATAATCCGAGTGATTCTACTTTTTTTGTTTCGCACTTGTTCATGCTTGAGCTCCACGGCGGATTGCCTGTTCAAGACACGTACTTAAATCTACACATGGCTGCGCAAAGCGCGCCCCATGCCCCAGTGCGAATTTCTCCGGCGCGCAGGATCTTCGCTTTGGGGCACGCTAGACATTGTGGACTTCTATTCTATGCGTAAATAGGTTATATGAGTGCTGTCTTCCCTGGAGGTCTTCCACATACTAACACCTCAAATCTAACGTAAGGTGATATTCCATATATGCTCAGCGCTTTCTCATGGTAATTGAAGGCTCACACTTGCGAAGTAGGGGTCTCTTCTAAGATTTCTCTTCGTTTACGTATTTGAAAAAGGTCCACCTTCTGCATTTACCACAGTTTCTTCATTAAGAAGCTGGAGAGAGTATTCATGAAAGTTCTCTGACATAGGCGGCTAAAGCTGTATTGTAGGTATTGTTGATTTCTGTCCTTACGACCGAGTCTCTGCCCATAAACGTGTCGTATAGTGCCAGTCAGTACGATACGTACTTTCTCATAACTCCTATCCAGCGTTTGGTGCAAGTCCAATTGAAGACTAGTGGATAGGAGTGTTAAGTTGGCTTCTAACGAAACCAGCTCAGAACTTCTTTGTTGATTGATTTGTTGAAAGCTATCTTAGAACTTCATCCAGTTCTTTTCCTTAGAAACCAAAGAAGTATTGATACCTCAGTCCATCCTGATAAAACTTTTTATTTAACTGATGTTTGAAAAAGGCATTGTAGAGGAGCTCTTAATTTTCACTGAAACCTAGGGATCAAGTCTGTTTCGTAACAGAATTTCTCGATGCTTGCCTGTTTTTCATGAATGCATTGCTGTTTCACATCTATGTGCACCCTCCAAAGAGCAAGAACGGATGGGCTTGAAGCCATCGGACACAGTCATATGATGATTTGTGACTGGAGCAAAAAAGCACTTGTTAAGCATCAAAAGGCATGCATAGACGCGTTGAGTTTAGAACAGTGCGCGGATCGATGGATCGAAAAACAAAGGATTTACTGAGAAATCCTCGTGTCATTCACTCACTTCCTCATGTATGGGCTTTTCCGGAACATGGGAATAGAGGCGGTCAAGCACTTTTCGTTGGTCTTGCACTTGACTTAGTGGATTACATCAACTGTTTGTAAGTAGTGACAACTTAGTTTGTTAAATTGCATGCTCTGTTGTGTTCTAAACAAAACGTGAAGAACCTGAAGCATTAGTGGACAGTAACTCCAAACCAATTTCGCCTATGGTCTTTGCAAGGCATCCATCATTGTTAAACAACAATTCTCGAAACTGATTGTGTGGCGCATTTACGTTTTCTTCAGATAGAGTTTGGCCTATAAGTTTATGTGGGGACAAATTGACCCATATTTAACTTAACATTTCAACAAGCAATCCATTTGAAGGCATGAACGAGATGGTTCTTGATGATTCTGAGATGATTCTTTGCTTATCAACCATGTAGATATGCAAAGAATCACTGATTACATTGATTCCACCGTATGCGAAGAATCCTCGGTTACATTGCCTTCACTTTATGCATAAAATTTTAGAGTTCAAAGTACCTAGTGTGCTCCGGCATCGTAAACCATGCGCGCTGGCTAATTTGGCGCCGGGTCATGGGGCGCGCTTTGCGCAGCCATGTGTAGATTTAAGTACGTGTCCTGTTCAAGTGTGTATGTGCGCTCAGAGTCGGACTCATTCATTACCTAATCTGCTACGTATCTTCCAAGATTCATGGTAAACGTATAGACTATCGGTATCGGTCGTATTATCAAATCAATCTCACATTCAGGTTACGCGTGTAGAAGAACAGTATTGGAACCATTTGCTGTCACTCTACTTTCTGATACCCTTCTTAACGTGTACATTGGCTTTCTATCAATTCAATAAAGTAAGTGATGCCAGATTTCCCTTTCTGCTTCTCACTAAACCCTAGTTTTAGTATCCAGCACGAGTTTTTGTTTGTGATAGATTTTGTTATTGGGCAGGGATGACTCTAGTCGTCCTATCAATTCTTGGTCATTTTAGCAAGACCATGATACTGTTCCTTGATCCACAGGTACAGTCGAGTAGATTTAGCGGTAAATATAGTATGCTTGCACAAAAGGTGAAATGCGGTGAAATTGGCGCGTGAAGAAATAGTTTCGACTGTGACGTCGGCCAATTGCGCGCGCAAGATACCCGCGGTACTGACGTGGCTACTTGTTCACGCGCAAATTTCACCGCATTTCACCTTCTGTGCAAGCACACTATATTTACCGCTAAATCTACTCGACTGTACTTTACGGCCATCGCTCGTTATTGTTCTTATAGACTGTGGTTCTATTGCGGATTCTGCGAGTTTTGTGTACTTCAGGTATTTAATTTTCTATACTCTTTACCACAACTCTTCAAACTTGTGCCATGTCCCCGACATCGCTTACCGAAGTTTAATCCGGAAACGAATAAGGCATGTTTAATCTCCACATTCTGTCCTTGTATCCATTTGTTGGTGTTTAGGTTGGCATGAGAATGGCTGAGTTTAAAGAATCGGATCTCAAATTTCTCGGAAGTTTTACTCTCAAACTGTTCTCCGGGTTTGGTCTACTTCACAGTAGAAGTTTTGATAGAGATGGGACGAGGCAAGTGCTCGTTATTTTTCTTCGAGAGATATTCGACTTTCTCTCTAAATACAGTGCTGGCCAAAACTATAGATCCACTATAAAAAACTGCCGTAGTTCATCTGCTTCTCAACGAATTGATCTGAGATTTGGTACAGTTGTGTGTTCAACAGGCTTTCATCAGTGACCGGAGCGGATTCCGCTTTCGTTAGATTATTCAGGAAAAAAATTAAAAATTTCGAAAAAAGCAGGCTCGAAGGCTGGCCAAAACTATAGATCCACCTAAAATTTCTGTCTGCTAACGTGACTCTTAGCTTCCAAAATCTTTTGTGCATAAACCTAGTCGAAAGTCAAAGCAGTGGGTTTAGTTTAGCTGCGTCATACCTTTATAAGAAACTCTTATCTGCTTTTTTCCACTCAAAAACTGCTCTCATGCGTATTTTGTTCCCGAAAATGTGTTTTTGTAGAGGGTTCCGCACTTTTTTGACTGGTTTGAAAGTGGTAGGGCTCCATCTATCTTATAGATGCTTAGCAGCGTGAGCAGTAGGAAAAAATTCGGGTTTTCGTATCCAAAGCGCACCTGACACAGACATAACCGTAGGCCTGCGCTCGAATTTTTGCCTTCAAAATTGGTATCCGCTATTTTTATAAGCTCAAAATAATGTAGAAGCATTATTTAGCATTATTCACCTAAAAAGAAGTTTGTAAACTATAGTTACAATTGCTTGCGAAGTCGCACTTTAATTCTTTTTCAAAGCATAAGTCTTGCGGTGTGTTCGGCAATCTCAAAGTACTTACCAACTGGTACCTTCTTTGAATTTTGCCACTTTTTAGCTGCTAACTATTGAATACACCCTGCAATATGTGTTGTCTTGTGATTCACATGAGCATTATGGTCAGAAGCAGAAATAACTTCAAGGCTTGTTGCAAATCACTTTTTGCAGGAGGAAGTCCTCAATTAGCTTGCATACTAGGATCTGCAGAAACCTGCAACCACTGCACACGGACTCTCATACATACCAACAATGTAACTACTCCAGTTCACGCTCATGACAACGTTGCAGAAAGAGCATGAAGGCAAAAATTCGAGCGCAGGCCTACGGTTATGTCTGTGTCAGGTGCGCTTTGGATACGAAAACCCGAATTTTTTTCTACTGCTCACGCTGCTAAGCATCTATAAGATAGATGGAGCCCTATCACTTTCAAACCAGTCAAAAAAGTGCGGGATCCTCTACAAAAACACATTTTCGGGAACAAAATACGCATGAGAGCAGTTTTTGAGTGGAAAAAAGCAGATAAGAGTTTCTTATAAAGGTATGACGCAGCTAAACTAAACCCACTGCTTTGACTTTCGACTAGGTTTATGCACAAAAGATTTTGGAAGCTAAGAGTCACGTTAGCAGACAAAAAATTTAGGTGGATCTATAGTTTTGGCCAGCCTTCGAGCCTGCTTTTTTCGAAATTTTTAATTTTTTTCCTGAATAATCTAACGAAAGCGGAATCCGCTCCGGTCACTGATGAATGCCTGTTGAACACACAACTGTACCAAATCTCAGATCAATTCGTTGAGAAGCAGATGAACTACGGCAGTTTTTTATAGTGGATCTATAGTTTTGGCCAGCACTGTATAGTTGTTTTCAAATACACTCACACGTGTGGGATCTAATGCTAAATCATGCAAAAAGTTTATGTTCCATCTTTTTCGCAAAAAAAACTACTCTAAGTTTGCATTTGAAATGATGGCAAACCTGCAATCAAAATTGTCGATATGTGCTTTTGCTATCTCTGTTCACCGGTTTGGGTCTTCTTTCCTGCATAAAGTTCTTCTTATTAGCAATACTACTACTACGTCTTATGTTATGTCTTGTGTCTGTTGTTACGGCCATAGGTTGCCGGCAACTGTTGTCGGTGTTGTCCGTTTTGTAGCCGCTAGTTTTGTTTTGCAATTTGCAGGCGATTGTTTGTAGTTAATTTGAAATAAATGTCTTGTTTCTTCATTCTTCTATCTTCTATCCACAAACGCTAGGGGTGAGAGGGAGGGGGTAAAGAACGGGGTTGAGGGGCGCGCTGAACTCTTACTCGGGGGGGGGGGATCGTATTCGGCTGATTTGGGTGGGGTTTAGAGACAAAATTGGGGTTTGGAGCTTAATTAGGGCTAACTACAGTATGCCGCGGCAGACTTGCGGAGCACAAAATCGGAGGGCTCCGGAGCGCAAATGGGAGGTCTCCGGAGCAGAAAATGGGAGGTATCCGGAGCAGAAAATGGGAGGTACTCGGAGCAGAAATGGGAGGTCTCCGGAGCAGAAATGGGAGGGCTTCGGCGGACGAGTGGCAGACCCACCGCTGGGGAAACCCCGCGGCCCTGCCATTTCTCCGGCGGAGGGGTCCTATCCGCTGTCTGAGTAACTTCACATTTTCCACCACTCATAAGTTTTTGCAGAAAACGGCATCGCAAATATAAGAGTTAGATTTGAAATCAGCTGACGCATTTGGTTCGTTCCTATTCGCCACCTCAAGTTGGGAGCGTTCTCTCGTAAGAAGGCTATGATCATTCAGATTCTCCGAGAGCAGTCTTTACTTGCTTCTCCCTTTGTGAAAAAAGCATAGCTATTGTTATTTTCACATTTAGGTTAGGTGAAATTTTTGCATATACATACGTTGTCGTAAATAGGCTAGGATTTTTCTATGTGTATAAGACATAAAGCGAAGTCGCGAGACAAATTTACAAGGACAACGTGGACATACAAAGCAAAGGCATTTTTTACTGGAGCAGCGAATGAAGAGTTTCGTACAAGGGATCATATAGAACTTATAAAACTTATAAAGCAGAGATAGGAAGGTGAATAAAAATAAGTTTGACCAGCATAATCACGGCAAGACTACCGCGTTTGAAGCGCCCGTGCAGTATTGCTTCTCCTTCTGCTTTGGTTTGTGATTACCCAGAATGTACGAAAATACTTTTCATTCGCTGCTCTCACCGTGATGCCTTTGTTTTGCAAGCTTTGTCCTCTGATTTCATGAGTGCCCATGAAGTTTCAAGCGCTTATTTCCATGACATGTTCAAGAAATATTTTGTACACGAAAAGCCTTTCAAAAAACGAATTTTAATGAAAAAAACCGAAGGTCTGCTTGGAAACGAAGCTCGTCTTTGCACGTATCGCAAAAGGCAAAACAACCAGCACAACGAGAAACTCGAACTTGACAGCATTCACTTTAGACACCGTCACCCTAATCACTACACCACTGGGCACATATAAATTGCACCTCTCAACAGTATTTGGCAAGTGTGTGAGTTAAGACAACATTTTATCGATGTAAATGTAGCTACCGCTAGGTACATTAGATTAGGTTTAAGTTGCCTTTGTAGATTTAGGCTTTGCAAAAGGCGGTTTTTCAACGTGTATGTGGAGTTTATACATTAAAGAAACAGCGAGACGTACGTATATTTCATCATATCTCAGTTGTCTATCTCAATTTGTTGATTTGTCCGTTTGTGTTCGATCATTTTTTGCATCATTCCTCTCAGCCTCATCTCTCTCTCTTTTGCTACTTTTTTCACTGTTTCATTATACTTGAATCAGCGAAAAGGTTGTATTAGTGGAAATGCGAAAACAACCGCCATTACCGGAGGGAGGGGGAGGGGGCATGGCTAACTTAACATTGACAACTTAGGAAACGTCTCACATAATCAAGAGAAGATGAATTCTAGGGCATCAGGCTATTCCCGATTAAAGCGGTGGCCTAACTCCCTAAATACCTATCGCGAAACCGATAGGACTCTGGGGCACTACTAATCTCTGCATTGATTACCGAGCGGCGGTTAAAACTTCGTGGGAACCCACCGATCATCATAATCAACTGGCGTTTTACGCTTCCTGGCCGCCAAGAGCAATCATAGCTATGCGAACGCGTATCAAAACAAAGGCTGGTCTATTTGCTACTGCGAGTTCCAATAGTTGGTAAGTATTGATACTAATAGCATCTATACAAGAAGACAAGAAAGCAAAGTCCACGAGGCGTAAGATAGAAAAGTACGAGTCAAAGACTTATTAGGGGATTCGATTAAATGAAAATCAGTTGGTGAAAAGCTACAAAGAAGCACAAGTCGGAAAGGAAACGTCAGATCAACATTGTTCAATTGATATCAAACGATTGGAAATGGATTAGGAAGGTAAAGCGGATTTTAACGAATTAAAAAACAGTAGTTTAGTAAAAAGTTTACTTGTCCTCAGCAAAGAACATAAGTGCGCTGCTTTTTACATGCCAACGATGTCAAGTATACGAACTCCACAAGCTTCGTGCTACTGCTATACCATGTTTGGCAATGGAGCCACCAAACCGCGTCGGTTGCCGCTTTTGCAGTCGGAGCGCATTGGGCCAGATCTTGTCGGTGGGGGGACGTAGTGGAGAGCTTTGCGGCATTGATGCAAGGTTACATGACATTTAGTTCCTCTATGATCTGTGATCAATGTGCTGTGTGGAGCCAAAGATATGATTGCCAAGCGAAGGTTTTTGATGGCTCACTTGAGGCTCGTCACTATGCTGAATGAGCGATGTTGCAAAATAATGTTTTTTTACTCTTTTCAAACCAGAAACCACTCTACTCCGGTATGGATTTTCTGACATATCAAAGTTTCTTAGATTTCTGAGCTATTTTACTATGGAAAAAAGATATCTACGCAAGTCGAGATTTTGTCGCCTAATTATCGTTTTTGCTGTCTACAGCAAAAAAATGCATTGAAAATGGGCTTCACACAATATCGCTCACCTAGTAGACACAACGATATCGCTCACTTAGTATAGCAGACCAGCCTCAAAAGGAAGACAATAAATGGAGTTTACTTCGCAATTATATTACTCACTAACAGTTTTAATAGCCAGAAGTCGAAGTGTCCATCAAACAAGTTTTCACCATTCGATGCAGCATAAAACGCTGACTTAAAACTGTTCTCGGTTTTATCTGCCAAACGCCTTTGCAGGCGATGTTATAAGTGTAATTAGTGCAAAATATTTGTACTTAGAAATTGCAATGAACACATCACTGCCTTTCTAGCTGGTCTTTATGTATGGGTCATAATCTAATAAAGTAATCTAATTGCATATTTTGACGCAGTGTCAAGCCGACCATGGCTCTGTACGGGCAAATCTACCCTTTTACACGCAGGATTATTTAGCAAAATTATGATCTTTGATGGCTTATAGCTTCGTCTACAGAAGTGTTCAGCAGATAAGGAAGACAGATGTATATTTAGCATTATGCTGCATCTAATGGTGTACAATTTGACCATTCCTTTGATAGCATAGCAGATGGTCAAAATAAAAGCTATTAGGGTGATCCAAAAGTAATGAGGCACCTAGAGAATAAATGTGGTTTTTTCAAACAGAAAAGCTAATTGAAAGTCCAAGTTTTGGCAGATGTTAGTACATAACAAAACCTTCTGATCGAGGTCCACAGTTGGGCACTGTCACATGGCGTTATTTTTAAAAGCGCTTAAAATTAAAGCTCATCTCTTCAAGTAATTTTGAATTTTTAGCAGCAACGCCACAGTAGAACAAGTGAACCTACCAAGGATATCTGCGCAGCAATGGGTGAGGGGACTGTCACCAAATCCGCGATAGCTCGGTGGTTCCAAGGCTTCAGAACAGAAGATATAGCATTAAATATGAGGAAACACATTACTTATTCTTTCATCAAGGTAATCAAATAAGCTCAACCTTAACAGTTGCTTTCTGATAGTGCTTTTTACGCCCTATCCATACATATGCAAATTACTTCGACTTTTCTCATTTTCAAAAAATTGTGGGTCAAAACATGAATTTTAGTCTGAAAATCTGCGCCAAACATCGCACTTTTTCGAATAAAGTGCCTTTTTTGTATGAAATAATGGGCAATTTTTGAATATTCAAGTAGTCATTAGAAAGAGCTTGGGAAGCTCTTTCGAATGGTATGCCAAATGTCGAGGGACTATCAGGCGCAGCAGCACAAATTCGGATGGCGTTCAAAAAAGTCTGTCTTACTTCATTGAAGCGCCGCTCGAAGGAATTTTGGTGAGGTGCTGCAAGGTGCTGTCAAGATAACCTGCGAAGGTCACTTTATACAAAGGCGTTCAAATTGCTGGTTGTTCATAGCTAGTCAGAAAGAGATCTTGAAGAATGTTCAAAAGATCAAGGTGCCCCATTACTTTTGGATCACCCTAACAGATAGTAGCATAGCTTCAACAGATCAATTTTTAAAAACTTCGTTTTCTAATAAAATCGGCCAACTAGCATAGAATAGTAACCTGAGGAACCGTAGAACTGTTTAGACTAGATCGCTTCTTTTTTCCTGGATAAAAGTATAGGTCCGCCGTTGAAGATTGATCAAAGAATTTTCCTTAGACAATGATCCAATCACTCCGGCATCATACCACAGCGAAAAACGAACCAGACCAGTAAACCACATCTCCAACGGGGTTGTTTACTACAACTTAGAAAAGAACCTTCAACAAAAGTATAGCAACTAAAGAATCAAAGAATCCTGCAGGTTTCCAATTATGCAGACAGTCCCCACTAGGCGGCTCGACGTCAGGAGTCACGCCGCGTTGGGTCGACGCTTCGCCGCGACGTCGCGCTCGAATTCTTACGAGCGCGGCGGACGAGCATGCCGAGCAACTCTACGCGAACACTTGCCAAGCTTGTCGACTAATTGAATGAAATGTGAGGCGCCAGGGCTTACATATAATAATGTTATAACTGGTTACAGATAATGGATCTTTCTCTGTTCATATAAGTACGATTTCGTGGAACATTTTCTCTTGACCAGCAAGCTTCTAGCAGGCGCAACCCCAATCCTTGAAGTTAAACAGTCGAAAATTTCGAAACAATCTTTTAGTTTGCCTATTGAAGGCCTATTGAACCTTTTTTCACTGCTGATGCTTGTTCACGATAAAGATAAGATGGGAGCCTTTGTTTTGTCTCTTTTGTGTAAAATGAATGGTATGTGTGCGTGATCATTTAAAACAACCTTGAAGATGTTTTTTCTCGCCAAAAACTGACATACTCCATGCACATTAACTGTTTCTGATCATATCATCATAAAGAGCTGTTTTTGACTAGTGGAATCTTAAGTGTGGAACAAGAAAGAATGCAAAAGCGGGGGGGGGGGGGGACTGGAGCCTCGCATCTCTTGTGGACGCGTCAAAATCTATGCTCTTAAAGATCGTTTCCAATCTGAGGTCGAAATGTACGCTATTCAACAAAAAATACTATGCTCTAAGAAAATGTGAACAAAAATGATGTAAGCGACGAGTAAATTAGATCAAACTAGCTGGATTTACGATACTCCAAAAGCTGATACTTACCTTTACGACAACTCAACCTGCAGCTTATTTACTTCCAATTATGGCTTCACAAAAAGAACACATTGTTTTTGCTTTTCATGCGTTGAAATCACACTACTTTTGTAGTCCTGCAGTTTCTGAGACAGGGGCTTGACCATTTACCAAGAGACTAGAATGGCAGTTTATCGCCCAAACAGCATCATTTTCCTACAGAACAGCCGATTTGTTATGGCGTGCTTGCTACAACGGCGGGATTCCCGCGCGGAAGCGACAGTCCTTCTGCGTCCTTTAATAGGCCGCCATTCAGCTCGCGCACTACGCGACGTTGCGTGCGGCGGCCATTGCGGCGATTTCTCGCCGACCGTGACTCCTAACCGTCCCCCCACTAGGCGGCCCACGGACAAACTCTGACCCAGTACGCTTCGGCTGCAAGGAGTGCAAAAACGGCTACGAGCTGCAATACCGGCTATACGGGCTATGAAGCTCCTTAAACCAGAGAGGCGTATACGCATCACAGAGTTTTCATGAAGATGTGGGGAGATTTACGAATTACTGATTACCTCCAATCCGCTATACGCGGGAGCTGACGCGGTAATCAACTACATCAAAGCAAATTCCCGCCAAATTATCATTCAAATAGAATGGCGCGACACTCGCGAAGTACTCAACAACACTCATCGAAAACGCAAAAGCCGGACGAGGATCGCTTTCGCTTGAGGGATCTCACGCAGCAGGATCCTTGACCAAACGGACAAGGACAACGTGGACATACAACATAGCAAGGAGCTGGACATGGACATGATCACATGCATCATTATTATCCTCATCTTACAAAGGAAGGATACATTACAATGCTTGCCTTGATACGGTGACCTCGGAATTATGTTCTTTATCTTCGGACCGTTTTTTTTTTGAGAAAAATCAGGGCTTGTAAAAGCGAACGCAACAATTTCGCATTGACCGAGATCAATCCGAAATCCACTGTGCAATAATGCTAATCACTAAAATTAGCGTTTCATGCCTTCCGAGATGATGTGCGTCCCATTGTGAAAGACGTAATCAGCTTTGAGGGGTTAAGCACTGAATCAAAAGCTTTCTTTCCGTACGCTGACTATGAAAGTGATCTCACAACGCAGTTGTCATTGGACATCAGAAGCAAGAAGGAGGAAACACTATAAGACAAAGTTATCCTAGAACAGACCAGATAAATTGGTTTTGAGACAGGTGGCGTAAACTCCAGCTCGTTGAGGTTCAGTTCAAGTGGCCGACTGACCGGTAGTTGGAGATGATCCATGTCTGCCATTTCTAAAATTGATGCTGTCAGAATTTTGAAGAAGCAGTCTGTCACAATAAAAGGAATGTACTGTGATATTGGACGGCAAGGATAATATTTATTCTCACAGCACTGATTATGGAACCATTGAAGATCTTCATTTCTAATACTAAGGTTTTCTTCTCAATCATGCAGATAAAACTTTTTGCTATATACAACCTGCAGAAAGCCGAAGGTGAAATTGGCATCTTAGGTGTAACCCCTAAGATGCCATTACTAAGATGCCAACTTTATTGAAGAACATAAACAGTCCTGTTGTTTTCGCACGGTTGTAGTACGGTTTTTTATCGTAGACAACAGCAGTACATTTGTACCCCTAATGCTCACGCCGAAGTAATCAACCGTTTAGCATAGTGAGTCCTGATTTCTGAATACAAAATGCGTGAGCCCTTACAAGGCGGTCAGAAATCGAAGGCCATTCTAAACATATTGTGATTTATTGGACAGTGAACAGCGCTGGATAAATCTGATTGATTATCTGCTAGAAGCCATTGTGGAGAAATCACAAACGCATTATCGCAGAAAGTTGCACATACGTAATGTAAGAGTAGGATTTGACAATTTGACTTATTTTTAGAATTTCATAAGTCGATGTGCTTACTGATGTTATGGCTCAGTACCCAGCCAAACATGGATCCCTAGTATATCCAGATTTACATTTCGCATGCAGACTTCTTTGTGACATGACTTACAGAGGCGTTAAGTATACTAAAAATAGTAGAGTCAGCGTTCCGAGCTGCATTAATTGGTACGTAACTTGCTGAAAGTAGCCACTTCGACTTGCCATCCCTTTTAGTTTAGGGCTGCTTTAAGGTATCATAGGCTTCAGTAGAAGCAATGTGATTATACTCATGTACAGGTGTGCTTCCTTTATGCCAGAGTGAAAGTATGAAAATCTAATTAGTTGGAGTACTGGACTAAGTCGGGAAATTCTCGACAGTAATTTTTTTTCAAAGTTTAACATTACTTTGTGCCAATCATGGAAAAACACAAATTTTTAAGGTGTCGTCTCAATATCTTGTACTTATGGCCTACTGTAGATTTGAGGTTCAATGACTTCCTTTGCTTTCACTTGGCATTACTTCTCTACACATAAGCATTCGTGCTACAAAGTGTCCCAAAAGCGACTGCATGCTGTTCATCAAAGGCAGTGTCTTTGCAAAAGTGGAAAACAAATCTTTCACGCAGTAAGTGGAGATGTGACAATTACTCAGACAGCGGACCGGACCCCTCCGGCGGAGAAATGGCAGGGCCGCGGGGTTTCCTCAGCGGGGTGTCTGCCACTCATGCTCCGGAGCCTCCCGATTTTGTGCGCCGGAGACCTCCCATTTCTGCTCCGGAGACCTCCCATTTTGTGCTCCGGAGGCCTCCCATTTTGTGCTCCGGAGCCCTTCCATTTTGTGCTCCGGAGACCTCCCACTTGTGCTCCGGAGCCCTCCCATTTTGTGCTGCGGAGACCTCCCATTTTGTGCTGCGGAGACCTCCCACTTGTGCTCCGGAGACCTTCCATTTTGTGCTCCGGAGCCCTCCCATTTCTGCTCCGGAGCCCTCCCATTTCGTGCTCCGGAGCCCTCCCATTTTGTGCTCCGGAGCCCTCCCATTTGTGCTCCGGAGGCCTCCGATTTTCTGCTCCGCGGCTCTGCCAAATCTGGCGTATCTCCGGAGCAGAAATGGCGTACCTTTGCAGCAGATCCGGAGAAGGGTCCCACTCGCCTGCCGGTGATGTCACCGCGACCTACAAGAAGGGACCGCCCAATCGCCCCGCTCTCATTGGTCAACTGGATCCGGCGCGACTCTGGCAGATTTCGACTGTCCGGCGGAGGGGTCCGATCGATTGTCTGAGTAGCATTTTTGAGGGTTTCCTTGAGACTACTGATGAGGGGAACCAAAGAAGCAGCTGCGTTGATATAGTTCTTGTTTTCTGAATCGGGTATTTTTTTAAAATCAACCAAATTTGTTGACACTCTGGCAAGTTTCTGGTATTCTATCCGTCAAATTAATGAGTTTCCTTATAGAAAACGAAGAAATCGTTCTGGAGAAGGTCCTCCGCCCTCCTCGGTCCGCAGCTTGCCCACCAACGAGGCACGAATGCACAGTGATTTCTGATGGAACCAGCAAGCATCCCTGCACTCTTCTCACTATCTGATTCGATACCACACTCTCTTAGTCCGATCAATAGCGTCTGGGCTTTCACTCCAGTTTTCAATTGTTTCGAGCAACTTGGAACTAGCAACCCGTACCATTCTTTAGTGCGATTGAAGGCTCAGTAAAGACAGAAATCCAAGGTGGACAACTTCTCGGACGTTGCCTTCATATCTTCCCACCACCCTCGATACATAGAGCCATACACTCTGGTAACCTTCACTTTGAGCGACATAAAGAACACAGAATTTGCTTGAAAAAAGCAGAAAACTTCCGGGTCGAAATCCATTGTTAAGCTCATAACTATAGGATGCAAAAAAGTACTGCCCATTATCTTCAACTCTATTGTGCCGTATAGGTTTGTTAAGGTGGCAGAAACGTTAGGCCAGCATGAATAAATCCGCCACCTTAACAAACCTGTACGGCGCAATAGAGTTGAAGATTATAAGCAATGCCCAGGTTTAAAGAAAACGGAATATGGAAATTACTGCCCATCAGTTTGCTTCCTAAAAGTTCTTACAGATAAAAAAAATCTAAAGTTTCTTTGGTTTTTGATTTCTGCATTCAGGAGATTTGAAGTTTAGACTAACAAGTTTGATTTGGAACAGTCTCCTCCTGTTCATTTGAGTGGGTGATAACAGCGAGCAGGATGATCGATAATGCGCCATAGCGTTTGAATGCAATTTTGGACCATACAGTAGCTTCATTTCATATGATCATGTGTATCATTGCACACACAGTTCACCTTTGGCGTCCCCATCCTGGATTCGTGGGAGAAACAAGCATTCAGGTAAGTGTTTCCAAGGTGTTCTTAACATTTTCTTTCCTTTTTAGTCACTAGTCACCTCAAATTGATGTAATCGATAACAATCGGTAAGTCTCTTACGTTTTTGCAACTGTAAATCCAGGATGAGGGCTCCAAAGTGGACTGTGTGTGCAGTGGCACACATGATCATATGAAATGAAGCGACTGTATCTATACTATCAAAAGTGATAACAGTTTAAAAATTAGATAGTGCGTAGAGCATAATCTCTTCTTCAAAATCCTATACTTGATATGGATCAGAGTGTGACTTGAGATTTTGGCTAAACAAGGAAAACCGCGTCCTAGCCAAATCGCACAATTTTTGAAAAGAGGCTAATCAGAACTGCTCTTGCTCAATGCATTGGATCCAAATTATAATTCAGAAAAAAATCGGGCTTTGCCTGCATTATATTCTAAGGTCAACGAGCGATTGATATTAGTTTCTGTGCCACGTTTCCTGATCATATCCTGTTGCGTCGTAGCAACTTTTTTGTTAAAACTCAAAACTTTTAACTTAGTACAACTGCGGACTAGCTCTTTCAGGATATTTTGAAGACACTATCATACTTAAGCAGTAGAATATTTCTCGAATTCACGTTGGGAACAAAGGAACTTTCCAATTCTTGATATGGGATGCGTTGCGAAGAGGGATTGGATTCGCCAGAACAACCTGGAAACGCCGATTTTTTAAAATCTTTATCTCGAGGGGTAGCACTTCTTCTGCACCCTCTTTATGGTTGTGAATGAAGTAATCATAGAGAGTATTGTCTTAGAAATTCCAGCAAAGCCAAAAAATTGCATTTCATAGCTATCATGCTAAAAACGAGATTTATGTAAATTTCACGCACTCGGGAGAACATTTCTCAGTTGACTTCTTCTTAGACAACCACTGAGTTTGAAAAGTTTACGAAAGTGTTGAAGTTCAATGAAGGCGAGAAACTGCGCTCAAATACTACGCAGAGAGTCGCGCACGAAAACGCTGGATTATCTCGTTGAGGGTTTAGGAAACTTACCTACCCGAAATTTGCCGCCACGTAGAATGGGGTCATGTGTTGTCAATAACGGCAACTGGCATAGTGCACAGAGTAGAGTTGCGATAGGGGAGCAGTGGATCTTAACCCCCTCCCCCCCCCCCCCCATCACGTTTGAGCCAGAACTCGGATGACCCCTTTCACCTGAGGCTGATTTTGGGAAGGTAATCTGAGAGTTAATCATGATCAAAAAGCTATTGGAGATTCACCTCCGTCGTAAAACACAACAACCACATATTCCATGAAAAAAATTCTATTAGTTACAATGAAAATTATTACAGCAATTGCTTTTTTCGCACTATCAATGGCGTCTACGATGGATACTGTAGCATAAAAAATCAACTAACTTCGAGAAAAAATAACTTGAAAATATAAATACCCCAAAAAACAAATACAAGAATCAAAAAACATTTGATTTTTTCAAGAACCTAAGTGGTTGATGCTTGTTTGTTGCCTCTTTCTTCCACGTTTTTTGGAAAGACTTTTTGAGAATATTTATTTTCAAGCCTCAAGGTTTTCTAAGGCTTGTCACAGTATCAAGATAGGTAAACAGATAGACGCCTTTGCTTGTAAGAGAAGCAAGAAAAAACCAACTAATAAGTAGGTCTGTAGCTATGGTAAGTCTATCAAGTTGCCGATGCTCGTAAAAACCAAAAAGATCTTGCTAAAGACTGCAAAAACAGCTCAGTGTGATACGCAGTGGTTACCGTCAGAATCCGGGGGGGGGGTGGTGCTTTCACAAGCTGGATATCGTTTTTGGCCCGAAAATGCACATATCATTCTTTATTCATCATTCCTTGTTGATGCTACTGTCCTATGAACTTCGATTCCAGCAATGTGAAGATACTGTGCTCCGATCGCTAGCCTTCCCGCAGGCGGGAATTCAAATCGCAATTCTTGTAAGAGGAAAATAACAAAATAGGCTCGTTTTCAATGCACAAGTAACGATATGACATCAAATTTGCTGTGTAGTTGGAGGACCATGAGCACAAAAAAAGTATGAAGAATTATGAGAAACTTATGTGAATTTAAAAAATGGTAAGTGTTTTTCGAAATTAGGTGGCTCCCGCGCCACCTGGGAGCCACCTGGGTTGGCTCCCTGCTTCCCTTCAC
Source organism: Cylicocyclus nassatus (assembly GCA_958299035.1). Classification (NCBI taxonomy): domain Eukaryota; kingdom Metazoa; phylum Nematoda; class Chromadorea; order Rhabditida; family Strongylidae; genus Cylicocyclus; species Cylicocyclus nassatus. The sequence continues at coordinate 107,514,056 of CATQJL010000001.1, forward strand.
ATAATTTCCCGGATTTCTTTACATAAATGTGGACTAGGTCGAGAGTATTACTATATGTTCAAATCCGCTTCCAAAACCACCAAGGCACCGCTTCGATACAGCCCCAAATAGGGTTCACAGCGTTATGATCGGCCTCGGAAAGCGCGCTCCAATCGCAATCGGTCATTGTAAATTGTAAAGTTTCGCAGCTGACTGGTAAATGAGTAGTATCTTGGATATGTGAACGTCAAAGTTTGTGCAAATCTTGACCCTATGTTTTTTTGTAGATTCCTTGGCGGATGAACCCATTGAGCTGAAACTGATGAACCGGGCTGGACCAGGAAAGCCAGGCAGTACTACTATAATAAGCGCTGAGGCCGCCCATCTTATTATTTGTGTATATCTGTTTGTCAGGGACTTACGGGGGGTCAAAAATAGGGTCAAAGGGAAAGTCGTAAGAAATTTTGGCTTCAAAGGGGATATCGTTTTCAAAACTCTGGAATGCCACCTCCTGCCGGGCCCTGGTTACCGTGATTAATAAATGACTACGATAGCAAGATTACTTATTTTATAAATTGCAAGGGATTCAAACGCATTTTCTGTCATCGAAAGCGAATCAGTAGATATGTCGGTCAGATAAACCCTCATATCTTACTGCTAAAAATAGATAGAAAAAAGCCGACGGCTTAGGTCGATTCTCCATAATCTCAACTTTCAAATGGTACATAGCTCGTTGACGCATCGAGCTTCTCGGCTTCAAAAAAAAGCTTGTTCCGGTGACCCGAAAAATCCCCATACATTGGGGGAGCTGGGTGGAGCAAGCTAATAGTAAATACCTCCACACCCTTTTTTAAAACTGGCAAATTTTTTTAATCGCCGGGGGCAAGCGGCCATGCGAATTTTGAGCAAGCGGGCACCGGAAAAATAGTTCGCTGATTTTTTGTGGTCCGCTTGCAGAAATTTGGAATAATTTTGGCCAATTTTTAGACGAACGCTCGAAGATCTATCGCGGTTTTTCTATACATAAGTTGCGGCACAGTGGCCGCATTCTCGCGGATTTTCCGCGAGAACATGCAAAATTATTGAGAGCCGCACGGTCCTTTTTGAAGGACCGCACAGCCCTCAGGTACTTTCCGCTGAAAGAAAGTACCCCAAACTTGGGTAATAAAACCATCGATGGCATCTTTGCCATATAGAGTCTCATCTTTTCTCGGCGTACGCCCGAAACTGCGTAAAAAGAGTCTGAGCGCCTGCTGAAAGTTTGGCCAGCGCTCGCTGAAAGAGATTGTTTGACGAGCGCCTGCAGAAAATTTTGTATTGATGCCCGCTTGCAGAAAACGCAAATACCGCCCGCTGAAGATTTGGCCACGCCCCGAAATCCTGCTGACCGCCTGCAGAAAAGCGCGAGTTTGCGGACCGCCTGCCCCCAGCGATTATCTGAGTGCCCCCGGCGATTATCTGAGTATATACCATTCGAAAGCTCAGGAAAAGGGGATTCGAAGTAGACCGCCGTCTTCTTTCTAGCCCCCCTCTACCGGGAGATACACTCATTTTGAAATCATGTCCAATTTCAACAGCAAATTTCTGTCAAACGAAGACCTATTCACTGCTGTTTATCTATCTATGTTACAGAGCAAGTCCTCATTGAACGTGGATCGTCGACTTTCTCGTAGCATTCATTTGTAGAGCAGAAAGTGAGGACACAAAATCAGTTGATATATAAAGTACATAAAATTCCTCATATCTCGCGGCACAGAAGACCTAGAAATAGTCGACCGTCTAAGTTTATTCTACATGACCTCAGCTTTCAAGTGGTATATAACTTGGGGCATTTTGCTTTCAGGGCTCATTTACCCCCTTCACCTTACAAAGATCGGAATAGCAGAGACCCCGTTCACCTGGAGAGGGCCCGGCTCCCGCTATCGCACCTATGGTACAGAGCTTAGTCTAGGTATGTTCTAAGCCTCGCCCTGAACCATCGACTTTCGCAATGCACCCATCAATCATAAAACCGAAATTACAAAACTGATTTTCAGCAGCAGTATCTGCTCAATCTCAGTGAAAATACAGAATCAGGAGTTTTCTGAGGCGCTCTTTCCAAATATGCTATTAGTTTCTCGCGTTCTTTTCATTACAGATCCGAAATTTTACTGAATTGAAAAAATTGGTACTTTTCCGTTATCCGGACCCATTTTTTCAAAAAGCTCTCATAAAAGACGTTCTTCAGTCTGAGAACAATATTTTATGGATTCCACGAGGACTGCCTTCCTGCCACGTGTCAGAAAAATATTAACACGTTTTGGTCCATTTTGACATGTTTTTTTCGAAATCACTTTCGGTGAGGTAAAAGAGCATTTGTGATTACCTAAAAGCTGTTTAATTGGTTTGTCTGAGAGCAAAACAATCTGAAGTTTATATCAGAACATGTTGATCGCTTTCAGCAACGATTCGGCATTGTCTTTTTCTTCAAACTTTTCGTCTTGCGTATTTACCCAGACGAGACTATAAATGATGGCTTGAAATTCCTTGCTATTGCTTGTTTTGTCATTTAGATGTTGGGGTCCTAGTCCACTTCTCTACTCTTGGCAAGTCTAATTTGTGTAATTAGTAACAGAATGACGTCATTATGATAACAATACTCATTTTTGATAGTTCGGCCAGTTTAATCGAAAATGGGGTCACTATTGACTAATAAAGAGATCAAACTTACGTCGCTAGGTAGGGCAACTCAAACTCTTGGTTAAACCTGTTAAACATGTAAATGACATGCCAAATTATTTTGACACGTGGCAGAAGGTTGACACTCCTTCCTGTGAAGTAGGGACCAAATATGGTACGAGGGAAGAAGCAATATGCTTGTTTGAAAAAATGGGTCCGGATAACGGAAAAGTACCAAAAAATTTTACTTTCAGCTTACGAAATCTTTATTCTAAAATATAAAGCTGAATGTGTGTCTGTCTATCTGTATGTACGTATGTGCTGAATAGAAATTTTTATCTCTGAACCGATTTGGACCAACCTTGGCACACATGTTCTTCGGGGCAGGGAGCGTGTCATAGGCTATTTTTCGTTATCGATCGATATCGATTTTGTCGATTTTTTGCGAAATTTGAGCTACAGGGCTGGGAGTTGGCACAGGGGGGTAATCGAGCATGCTGATTACAAATATATTATTGACAGACCCGGGCGGAGCCGGGTTTGCCAACTAGTCTTATATATAAAGCTGAATGGTGTCTGTCTGTGTCTGTGTGTACGTATGTGCGAAATAGAAATTTTTATTTCTGAAACGATCCGGACCAAACTTGGAACATTTACACTTCGGGGCGGGAAGCGTGTCATAGGCTACTTTACGTCATCGATCGATATCGACTTGATCGATTTTTATCGATTTTTTGCAGAGTTCACCTACGGGGCTGGGAGTTGGCACAGGGGGGGGGGGTAAGTGAGCATGGCAATTCCGAATACAATATTAGTTTTCAAAATTATCAATTACTTTCATCGATTTTATCAACTTTTTGCGAACTTTGAGCTACAAAACTGAGAGTTGGCACAGGGTGTAACTGGGCATGGTGATTCTGAATACAATATTAGTTTTCAGAATTATCAATTACTTTTATCGATTTTATCGATTTTTTCAAAATTTGAGCTGAAGGGCTGGGAGTTGGCACAGGAGGGTAAGTGGGCATGCTGATTTCGAAAACAACACAGAGAACGGGAAATGAAGTGTAGAAGTGGGCACAGCGAAAAGCTTTACAGGGATAGGGATGGGAACTTTATTACAGTGTTTTGACAGGGTCGAGCGGAGCCGGGTAAGCAAGCTAGTGAGAAAATAAGGCGCGTTTTTTAGGACGCAGAAGATAAATGTTCTGTTTACTGAGTGGTGTACTTTCAAATTGTTTATCATCCAGCAGATATGATCTTTGTGAGAGAAAAGTACAATTGATTCGAATAGACGTTTATCAAAACTGGCATGTCATACTACCTTTTTACCGTTTTTTTTTTCGGGACGTTAGACGAATGACCCATTTAATGAGAACACTAGGCCCTGAGGATGTAACCTTGAAGGCATTGCCCAGGCTAAACCTAATCCGCCCAGCCAGGGTCTGCCTCTCGACACTACCGACATGGCAGTGAGCAGAAGCTGCACACTGCTGCAACTGCACCCATGCAGTTGCAGCTCCTCCCCGCTGATGCCGACGAGGACGAGCGATTCGAAACTCATCCGCGCCCTCAGGACAGGGTCTCCAGGAATCGTTTTTTTTGTGAATTTTGGAGAGTTTGAATTTTGGAACTTTAATCAGGCCACGGAAAGACCCCAGAATGACGCAAACATAGGGGGCCAAATTCTGGGTGGACGCTGCCTCTAATGATAAGAGACTACGAGGGTCAGCTAGTCTATTATTCAATCACTGTATACTGGGCCCTGCACAAATTTTTGTAACCTAGATACTTTGTTTATATAATTATTTATTTATATTCACTGTCCACATTCTTTCTTTTTCCCAAAAGTTCTGCTAAATTGCCTATTCTTGCAAGTAGCAGAATTTTTACCGTCTGACTAATCCGTTTTGGCTTTACGGATCTTTTTGCGACGAATTACAGCTATTTTGCTGCATTTGAGATTTCAGCATTTATCTGAACGATTTTTGTAGCAATAGTAACTTTTTACCGGTCGAATGATTACATTTTGGAGCAGAGGATTTCTTTGTACAAAACTGAAATTTCTAATTCGGCACTTAATGCTGTGGTGTGAAATTCAGTCATATTCAAGCTTGCCCAATCCTTATGATGATAACCCTCCTTTTTCTGTCCATTAACTCCATTTTGAGCCTCGAAGCCCTCTTCTAGCACATTCTGGGGCTGAGCCAACCTTGATGTCCTCAGATATTGCCAGGCTTTCCGGCGTTCCTTACTATGCCAAAAAGTGCAACTTGTGGGCGGGCTTAGCTTAGTGCTGTATCCTAAGAAACTCGCTATACTTAATTATATCACGCAGACACACATTGAGTTGCGAGAATATTTCGGCTAGGTAAGGTCCGTTCCCCTCGTTAAAGGCAGCGGCCGGCAAGATGGGGGTTTTGAGATTTTAGTGCATGCAAGAGTGGCCCCCCTCAGACACAACATCGCGCAAGTGCGACATCATAACGCTCAACCTAAAGCAAGAAAAACGATCGGAAAGTGGGGGAACTTACGCCTGGGCCATTTTGAGTATGGCGCCATTTTGAGTGTGGCGGCATGCGGCAGAGTACGCATGCCGCCACATTCAAAATTTAGTTTCCCTCAACTACTCTGCGTCTCTGCCTAGGTGGGGACCGTCAAATTTCAATTTGTACGGCTTTGGAAAATGTATGTGGTCGCCGTTTTCGCACCTTTTGAGGTGGATTTTCGAATTCAGCGTTGCGGATAACCCCCGGATTTCCTACAAATCGAGTTGTTGCCCGGAACTGCCTTTAAGAAGTGATTTTCGACGTTTGCAAAGTTGCCAGTATTCCTAGTCCTGTCATGACGATCATAGTGATATCAAATCCAGGGTTTAAGACGTCGCGATCTTAAACCGCTTAATCCAAATCATTTTCTGACTCAAGCGATTCAGGCAAAACCGTGTTTTCAAATATTTTTTGTTTTTTCTCGAGTCAGTTCTTTTCACGCCTTTTTGTGCATAATGTGGTCGAGGTTGCTCCTACTTCTTCAGTTGTTCTGAAATATCCGATGAGCTTCAAAAAACTCGTTTTGTTCATAGTTTTTATCAGGGTGATTAAGCAAGCATTTTGTTCACGCTTGGAGGCGTCTTGCTCAGAATGATGAGAGAACAAAGCTGAAACGTCGATGCCAGAAGAGAAGAGTGGAGAAGGGGAGGGGGGGGGAATTTTTCGCATTTAAAACGAGATTGGTTTTGAAGTGCATTCCGACTAGAAGGATAGCCTTGCATTTCCGTTCTTTTATTGTTTATCTTCTTCTTGATAGCCACCATTTCCCAAACATGGTTGTTTTGAGACAATCACAAAGAAGAAACTAGCTTTATTTCAGCTTTCAACTGAGCAAAAACTGCAATCGTGAATCGTAATTTTAAGATTTCAAAATCATTGCAGCGTTTTTATTCAGTATCTAGAAGTTTTTTCTGCTTTTGCTGTTTGTTTTATTCTTTTTTCTCTTCTAATTTTCTACATGCAAACTTTGCTTCCTAGGGGGGGGGGATACTTGAACAGCCTTCACTTTTGAGCCCTGTCTCTAGACTTGTAGACGTTGTTTTCGAGCTACCAAGATTGGTAACAATACTTTTATTGGCTGACGTCGACGTTTCGGCGTTCAACGCCTTCTTCGGAGCGTGGAAAGCCGAAATCATAAGTGACCATGCAGTCAGACGTCAAGAACAAAGACGAAACAAATCGAAAAGAAGATTAGTCCAACGAAGAACGCCGAAACGTCGACGTCAGCCAATGAAAGTATTGTTACCAATCTTGATGTAGCTCGAAAGCAACGTCTACAAGTGATTATCTTGCCAAGATTCAAGAACAACCGAACAATGCCGATGCCTCTAGACTGTCGAAGGTATGCTCGCACGAACTTTCTGCTTACTTGTAGGTAATCACTGATCGCTCTTGAGGCATACGTCTCGCCGATCGGTCACCGCGCGATTTGTCCGAACACTGCCTTTGAGCGGTAGTTGATATGTATGCATAAGCTTACAAGAGTTGTGCGTAAGCCCTAAATCCCACATGCATTGGATTTCCAGAGAAATTGTCAGATCGCTTGGCGACCGCACTGGAGGAATCGCTTGAAGTCAGGGCCCGGCACAGATGGTCTGGGGTCAAACTGGACTTCGTTTTTGAAGTTAGAAGCAACGGAAATGTCGTTTTTATAAGGTTCTGGGGGAAGCGCTGGTAAAAAAACGACGAACTGTCAGGCTTTACGAGTTAAACGTGTTTTTTTGCAAGTGCGCGAATTTCAAACGCAAGACTCAAACAAACAAACGGCTCGTTTACAGCGCAGAAACATTCACATGGTTCCGAATTTGGGCTATGTGCATACAATATTATTCCAAACTATGTTATGTAAAAGATTCAAAAACTTATGTGTCCCAATATCCGTTCCCGAATATGTTGGTTTTCAAACCAACACCAAACCAATTGGGTTGGTTCGGAGCATAAATATCGGAAAGTTCATATAAGTTTTGGCTCTTTTTGATTTGGACGATTAGAACGGTCGAAAATCTATCATTCAGTGAAGAGAGCGAATCAAACCATTTCCTCTCCTCTTTTTTTAAGCCAAAAGTAGTGTAAATCTATGCGCTGATAGATATTGCGCTCCAATCACATGCGGTGTCCTTAAAACTATGTGGCGAAAAATGCATCTCTCCAAATTGTTGGGGCCTCAGATTTGGTTGGCCTAGGAGGTTCTCGACATTCTTAGCACGAAGGGAAGGTACCCTACCCAATGACGGAGCTTTTAATCAACTCGAAATGTTTTCTTTTTGCTTTTTTGTTATATTAAATACCTCAAAATGCTCTTTTTTCGCTTTTATTGTCATTTTGATTGATTAGAGGTGATTTACATACTGATTTTTACGTCAAGAGGGACTTCGCAAATCCTCGCGAAGTCATGGGGGACTTCTTCTTACAGGTGCGATAGTGTGAGACTTTTCTCACCCCCCCCCCCCCCCTCTTCACCCCTGAGCCGGGACCAAGGTGACCCCTTCACCAAAAGCCGAGAAAAAAACAACAGCAGGTTTAGGTTAAGCAAATGAGATATTTGTACGTGAGTTGTCAATGTATAGGAAAGGAGGAGTCTGTTGAAAAAAGTGCTTGGTGACGGGTGTGAGTAGTGATTTCTGGAGATTTTCGAGTTTTTGACATAAAAAAATTCATAACTTTTGTAGATGAATATCTTTCACGGCGAGATGGTCACCATTGAAGCCACCTCGTTCTTCGCTTTCAGAAAATATATAGCATGTTTGAGATCCATTTAAAAAAGTGCCTGGTGAAGGATGTGCCTTGTGATTTCTGGGAATTTTCGAGTTTTCAGGATAAAAAAATCCGTGACTACTGCAGATGAATAGCTGGTGCAAGGAAATAGTAACCATCGGAACCGCCTCGTCCTTCGCTTTCAAAAAATATATAGCATGCCTGAGATCCATTCAAAAAAGTGCCTGGGTGAAGGGTGTGCATGGTGATTTTTAAAGATATTCGATTTTTTATCCTAAAAAAATTCATAACTTTTGTAGATGAACATCTTGTACGCCGATATAATCACCATAGGAACCGTCTTGTCCTCCGCTTTCAGAGAATATATACTTTGCCTGGGATCCGTTGAAAAAAGTGCCGGGTGAAGGGTGGGTGAGACTTTTATTATGGGAGTGCTCAAGTACGGCTTTCTTACTATTGTAAAAAGGCGTCTACTTGAGCACTCCCATTATAAAAGTCTCACCCACCCTTCACCCGGCACTTTTTCTAATGGACCCCAGGCAAAGTATATATTTTCTGAAAGCGGAGGACGAGACGGTTCCAACGGTGACCATCCCGGCGTACAAGATGTTCATCTAAAAAAGTTGTGAATTTTTCTATATTAAAAACTCGAAAATCTCCAGAAATCACTAGGACACCCTTCACCCAGGCACTTTTTTCAACGGACACCGGGCATTGTATATATTTTCTGAAAGCAGAAAATGAGGCGGTTTTAAAGGTAGCCATGGCGGCGTAAATTATGTTCATCTTCAGAAGTTACTAACTTTTCTATCCTAAAAACTCTAAAATACCCAGAAATTACTACCCACACTCTTCACCGGGCATTTTTTCAACAGACTCCAGGCAAACTATATCTTATATATAAAGCTGAATGTCTGTATGTCTGTCTGTATGTCTGTACGTATGTGCGGAATAGAAATTTTTATTTCTGAACCGATTTGGACCAAACTTGGCACACATATACTTCGGGGCAGGGAGCGTGTCATAGGCTACTTTTCGTTATCGATCGATATCGATTTTATCGATTTTTGGCAAAATTTGCGCTACAGGGCTGGGAGTTGGCACAGGGGGGTAATCGAGCATGCTGATTACGAATAAAATAATGACAGGGCCGGGCGGAGCCGGGTTTGCCAACTAGTATTCTCTAAAAGCGGAAGACAAGGTGGTCATAAAAACATTCACCTTGCTGACGTTGCTGTTTATCTACAGAAATTACGAATTTCTTCTTTGAAAAAAAATTCGTAAATGCTTAAAAACTGTCTAACTCTTTCCGAAACAAATGTTCTCGCATGCACATCATCTATGGTAATTCCAAAAACAGGCAGGGCTATGTAAAAAAGGAAAAAGGAAATGTAAAAAAATACAAGGTGCTGGTCAGAAAATTAAAGGTAATTGTGCTTCACATTTCAGAAAAAAGACAAACAGTGATGGTAAGGAATTGGAAATTATGAACTTTGACTGGGAAAAATGATGGCTTCCCCCCCCCCTCCCCCCGGCCGACATTTTATGATTTCTCTACGAAGTAAGGCACCCTTCACCCTGGAGGGGCTGCGACCACTGTGACCCCCTTTACCCTAGAGGAGTCATTCTCACCTTATCGCACCTGTGCTTCTTCTCCAAAAATGCTCCAAACCACACGTGCCGAGCCCTGGATGACGAAGGTTCAATTGACGAAGACACCCAATTTTGCGTAGGGATCTGTGAGCGACGCGATATTGCACAACACTTTCGGCTTAGAAACTTTTTGTCATTATTCGCGACATGTAAGGTTGTTTTGAAAACAGCTATCAAGATTTTCTTGGACTACAGCTCTGCGGGCCCCAAGAGCCTCGTAAACTGCCCTGAGCGCAAAGGATAGGAGAATTAGGCTTGGAAAGTGCCTCTGCAAAAAATGTAGGCCACCAAGTGGTCCAAATCGTCGTCAATGAGTTACAGGCATTGTTCCAATTCGGCATCCGTGTTTTTACTGTTATCGCGCCTTTTCTTGGCCTTGATTTCAGTTCTGAGGTGCAAATTGGGTGAAAAACGTAAAATGACCCTTTCTGAAGCCCTCTTCGACAGACGTGGACGAATGCTCGCTAGTCAAAGTACTAGCAGGAAATTTTGTTGTATGCAACAGTGACACATTACACAGTGGTCTCGACGTTTTGTCTTGTCGAAATGGGTTACCGGGATTCCCGTTGGCCGCATTTCATGTTTCTTTTGGAAACAACTATAGCCTGCTTATACTCTATACAGTATTTGAGTAGTGTGGATCTCGGGTGGACGCTTCCTTTCGTAAGTCTTCACCGTAAGATTACGGTAAGAGATTCAAAGAAGGGTTCAAAGGCACCGTCACCCTAGGTTGGGAGACTTGAGTTTTTGGCAATTTACTATAGTAGGGCCTCTTATCAAGCCAATGCCCAAATCGCGGCGCAAAATGTCGCTTAAGAAGCGAGAAAATCTCTTCGGAATAGTAAAAAGGCATGAGGAGAAACCAAGTCGGCGCCACCCCCCTCCAGTACCAAACCGTGCGCCCATCCAATCATCGTTCCGGAGAATTCGTGTGGGTTCTCCCGGAGAGTGTCGGGTTTTCGCCAATTCTTTGCTTCATATTCGGAATCAGGGACATGAGAAGGCCCCAGAACGACCAAAATATGAAAGTCGAAAATTTGGATGGACGGTGCCTTAAGTCATTGTGGTTCATTTTTTTGTCTCAGGCAGGAAACGAACAAATCAAGAGCTTTCAAATTAGGGTGATAGAAGTCGCTGACTCCAAATATGTATGTGCACTTTGTATGCTTCTTTTGAAAGGTATGCCAGGTGTGCTGTAATACCCGTTTTTTTATCCGTTTTGAAGCTTCTCGCGTTCGCGGTAAGTTCAGTAATGGATGAGCGTGTGTAACGAAAATTCTGCTACTCAACTTTTCAGGTTTTTTAAAAAGATTTTTTTACAATGGCAGTCAAATCATAATGGTGATGCATGCTGAAAGTTACCATTCCTACTGTAATGAAGGCGATCGGTGATTTCCCTTATGTTGTTAATCTGAGTTGAAGCCAGCACAGAATATAGATTGGCAGAAGGCTTTTGGAAAGATAGACGCAACAACCAAGAAGTGTATGTACTTGTTTTTGAGAGAATATCACTGGCGTACCGAGAACGGGTCGCTAAATTTTTGGAAGTTACTTATATAAGTTATAAACATGTGCGAGCGACTTGTATATTTGTAAATAACTGATAGAATCTTCAGAAATGTTTGAAAATTCAACCTTAGCCCATAAAAAATTTTCAGGGGCGTGTGTTGTCAAGCCTCTTTTTCTAAATTTTCGAAGTTATTTCAGAAAAAATTTTTTAGAAAGCAAACCAAAAATTTTTTCGGAGATCTCCCGAATGGAAATCCTGGGTACGCCGTTGCTTTATCTATATGAATAGATTATAGAATGAATCATGACTCATGATTCATGAGTCATGCATGCATCATTTCCAAGGCTAAACACTTCTCGAGGATGCGCTGAGATCGCGACCAACTGAAGCACATATAACAGTGATAAAAAAATACATTTGTTGCTAGAGGCAATTGATTTCATACTGATTACCATGAAACTACTCAAGTCAAGTAGCGAAAAGTGGGGTTACAATGAAGCGGGATCACGGTATTGAAACCGAGCTGACTGTTGTCCGTGTAGTGGAGATAACGGCTGTAGCCTGTTAACTGCACATTTCGGGGAGAAATTTTTTCCAAGATCTTTAGGTTTTGAGGTTGAGTTGAGTGTATTGACGAACTTGCACTTGGATTGCTTTCAAGGGAAGTACTCTATGGTCTTATAAAATCAGCCCTTTTGACACGAAAAATCGATGAAAAATCGCCCTCGCGCCGCCAAAAGTCTTGCAGATAAGTCCTCCCATCAGATAAGTCCGGACTTATCTGTGACATTTTAGGGTAGCTATAATGGAAAGAAAGCGGACTTATCTGATGGCGGACTTATCTATGAGATTTTAGGGTAATGACAGACATTGGCCAAAAACTACGAAATCCAAGCATATATTGCTTATTTTATGTGTGCTTGTCGGAGAAAAAGCAAGTGCTTACGCAGAAAATTGCTAGAATTACATTGTCAAATGATAAATGTCAATTGATACATAGAAGAGAAGAAAGTGTCAACGATAGCACGGAACTATCCCGATAACGTTAATCGGCTAAATTATGCTTCATAAACGATCTTCTGGTATGTAATTATTAGGCTATGATTGTAACCAAAAAATTATTCTAAGGAACGTTCGACACAAAATCGAACTAGAAGAGCATCTGACAAAGAATAATGTTTTGAAAAATCGATGGCATTATTTGAACACCGATGGAGAATGGTGCGCCGAAAGCATTGTCATGGCATCAATAGACAGCGCAGATTATGCAATGTTGAAGTTTGTCAAAAGATGGACAAACGAGTTTTTGTGACTCCATGCTAAATGAATCTGAATTGAAGAGACTGTTTTTGGAGAAATGAGAACCGAAAAGTGCATAAGCTGTACAATTTTTACGAAAGGGTATATGACAAGGGAAAGAGAAGTATGAAACGACAGTCTTCAATATTATCTACGACGATACGATACATAGGGAAAATTCTTGAACAGAATTGAAAGCTTCTCGTTTCTCTCCGTCGATCAGATTATGTGAGAAATAAGAGCGGAATCAAACGTGGCAGGATTGTTTAACGCTAAGCAAATATGCGAAACATGTTGATGACCACTGAGGAAGTGTTTGAAGAAAAAACGCGTTTTTGTTTTTAAATACTTCTCCAGTGATGGCCATTCCTGGCCTCTGCCAATTTGCTTTTCTGTAGAGACTGCCAAGCACAAAAAAGCGGAACTATTTTGCATGATAACTATGAATGTAGGATTGTGAGAGTGCAAGGTGAGTGTTTAACTAAATTCCGTTGAGAATGTTAAGTATGTACTCTTTCAGGTTTATACAGGCACTAAAAATCGATTTGTAATACCGATGAAGGGAGTACAAGAAAGAGAAATTGCTCTTGTGAAGCTTCCGGAATCGATCCGGGATGCAAACAAAGAGAGTGTTTGCTCACCTCCACAATGGCATCATTACACAATCTTTCGCTCGTTTAGCGTTCTCACAGCTTTTCTATTGTTTGAAAATATGCTAAATTAACTCCGCACTCTATGCTTTCCTGGCGAGAGTGTTGCAACGAATTGCTAATAAAAAGGTACAGGAGCACCTCTTTTGAAAATCAAAAATATGGGCAACAGAACAATAGTGCTTTACTTAGCGCACCTCTATTTGGTAAAAGCTACGGTTAGAGACTGAATCATCCGCATTGTGCCGTTGGGATTGGGAAGTGGGAGACGTAGGACGCGACAGCGCCATAGTGAGTGAATGACTATCAAGTCGTGATAAGCAGCCGGAACAGGCACGGAGTGGGCTGATGTCAGACTGAAATCGCTTGTGAGTGAAAAGCGATGTCAATATCGTTAATTCCTGTCACAAATGTATATATTGTTTCGAATATTCTCGAATTGTCATAACTAGACGAGTCATCAAAATTAATACGCAGATTAACTGGGAATTCAATGAAGGGTAGTCAACTAGTATCATAATATTGTAAAGTGTGCCATGTTAAAAGGCATTCCACAAAAGGGATTGTGAGATTTTTTCAATTAAGTATGCATGTACTTCATCGTTTGTTTTTCGACCTTGAGATGTGTGGCTGAGAGTTGATGCAGGAGATAAGTGATTATACTGGTAAGAATAACAACCATTTGTACAAGCTGCTTCTATTGATATTACCGTGTACGAGAATGTTGCTCTAGCTGCGGCACATCATTTCAAAGCGAGTTACTAATCTTCTATGTCATTACGGTTATCATCCAAGAGCCAATTTAGTGCGTTAAGTTTCTTGTCAATGGGCAAAGAATAAATCTGATATAATTTTAGTATTCCAGCACTGTTTCCGAGCAGAGTTAGTTCAGTGGATAGTGCTCTACGTAACAGTGCCGTGCTGAAGGTCACGGATTCGTTTTCACTCTGAGCCTAATTTCTGCGGTAAAAACTCTGCTGACAATTCCAGCGTTAGGCTGCCCTTCTTTGGAAGGGACAAGCCGGCTGAGAAACACCCCGTCGCATTGTAAATGCAGACATGTCTCAAAGTATCTCAAGTAAAGGCTAGGGCGTTCCCGGACGCAATCGAGCTCAACCGCTTATGCGCTCAACGTCAACTATATTGCTCCTTAGATTCTCGAGACAGCTATACCAACCCCTCTGGTGCAGGTGGCCGTTGTAGAGCAGCTTATATCCATCTCCGATGTCGCGTGACTTTGCTCCGCTCCACTTCATTTCCTGTATGCAGGCTACATCAACTCGCCGTCTCTTTAGATGATCTGCTGGCTCTCGGGAATAGAGGTAAGTATACCCATATTTATGGTGGCTAGACGGAGAGTCTGCAATGCCTTTGGGTCGTTGCCTTTGGTGAACTAGCCACTTTGACCGTCTCCGTTAAGCTGAGACGCCCACTATTCGCATTCGTCGAGTTCGAATGCTTTCGGACGCCCTAGCCTTTGCTCGAGATACTTTGAGACATGTCTTCATTTATGATTGTCTGATGAGCATAAAGGTAGATGATGAGAAACAGGTCCTACGAGAGATCATAGCCTATGCGCCACAAGTCGGATGCAAGGATGATGAAAAAGACGCTTTCTTGCAGGAGCTGGATGACCACATCAGTTCAATTCCACTAGAAGGGACACTCCTGCTAGGAGGAGACCTTAACGGACATGTGGGAAAAAGCGAGGAGAAGCCGAGAGCTGTCACGGAGGCCACGGATACAGAACATGCAATGAAGAAGGTGAGCGCATTCTATTCGCCTTAGCTCATGATCTGGTTTTGGCAAACGCATACTAAATCAAGAAGGATGATCACGTCATAACATATACGAGTGGCGATCGACGAATACAGATAGACTTCTGGGCTATCCGAGAATGTAACCCGAAAACGTAAAGAACTGCAAAGTCGTCCACAGTGAGAACTGCATACCTCAACACAGACCACTGCTTCTTGACATCAAAATAACAACGGATAGCCACATCAGGAGGGTCATAGAGACCAGGGCATGCATTGAATGGTGAAGGTTGAAAACCCACAACGCAGCGAAACAAGCAGTGCTAACAACTCTAGCTTGCAAAAGAACCCAGAGCGATCCTGAGCGAGCCTGAAAGATCGAGGTGGCACCGCTGTTTAATAAATGTTGTTGTTTAATAAAGCTGTTTTAAAAGAAGTTATAGCTAAATCCCACTTATCCCGCAAATCCCGCGAATCCCGCAAATCCCGTGAAGTCGCGAATCCCGCGAATCCCGACAATCCCGCGAATCCCGGAAATCCCGCAGTTTTGGACAAATTCTACCGCTGCAACTGTATGCTTTTTCAGATGGTCAAGTTTCACAATTTCTCTAAACTTTTATATCTATCAACCCTCCGGAGAAGCAAAAGTAACGTATCTATAAAGCAAAGCCTACAGGATGCAAACAGCTTTTTTCTCCTTTCCACAGCTTGTCATACATTTTTAACGGAATTTTCACTGGTGCTACCAATTTCCATACTTGGACAGCTAAATCCTCGTAGAACATCAAAGGAAGAGCAGCCCGCATACTATTCGATGCAGCATTTTCTCCTCTTTCTAAAGAGTGTTTATTGTTTCCGATTTGTTTAGTTTTCGGGGATCATCACTATTTCTTTTTTAAGGAGCTCCGGGCTGTACCCGAAAAACTCGAAATTTGATATTTCGAATCCGCAAACTCTCACTTGCTTTGTAAGATTAGTGGTAACTCATAGTATCATCTTGGTAGACTGAAATTCCGAATAATTATGATGTTTGATGCGATTATGGCTGATGTAGGCCTGTCAAAATTCGCTGACCTTGTTTAAAAAAACTTTTGAAAAATTACGGCAAACTATGAAAAAGAGAAAAAAGTTGTACTGTATTCTATAAGGTTTGCTCTATCGAGTCTTTACTTGAACTCCTTCTGGGATTTGATGTGGAAGTTTTGAAACATTGCAAAACTTGCCCATCTCAAAAAGCACAGGTCGCAGATTTTGGTTATTTTTGAAAGCTCATTGACTGTATTGCAACAATCTCATAACCATTAGAAAGAGGATGAAATGCTGTGTCGAATGTTGCCAAGATCTCTTAGAAACCTTTGTTTCATCAAATGTGGCGCCCGTTTGAAAAAAGCGAAATTACTTTGGGAGTGACCTAATATACAGGATGTCCCAAAAAATGTGCTACTGTTTGATAACAAATAATTCTCTTGTAACGAAGTGTTTCGAGAGGCTTTAGCTACCAATTTGTAGAGGGAGGTTGAACTCAGTTTGGAGCGGATCTTCGATCGCTCTTCATTACTGTAGGATTACGGTAAGAACTTCCAGCATATGGAACCATTGTGAACACTACCTAACAAAATTTTTTTGAAAAAATCTGAAGAATTGTGAACCAAGGTTTTCGCGCATGTTAAATATCACCTAACGACTTTTTACGAATGTTTTCAACTTTTTTTGACGGGTAATCACATTTCTGACAAGTACTGGGGATTCAGTTATTACGGTTCAACCTGGGATAACTTTGGAAGGAAGCATCACAGTAAAGTGGAAATTTTGAATTCGAAGTCAGCTGCTCCCATTACCGTAGTATAAGAGCTTTTGCCTTGTTTGGTTTTGTTTCGAGGCAGAATATGGCCTCTAATGGCCTAAAATCCTTGTCGAAGTTCGTACCGTAATCCTACAGTAATGAAGAGCGATAGATGATTTGCTCCATACTGTAAATCTAAGCTTAACCTCGCCTTACAAAATCGTACCTAAAGCTTCTCAAAAGACTTCGATACAAGAGAGTTATTTACAATCAAACAGTTGGTACATTTTTTGGGACACGTTGTATATTAGGTCGTTGCAAAAATAATTTTGCTGTTATGAAACTGTTGCAGCGCAATCAACGATTTCAAAAACTAACAGAAATCTGCGACCAATGCTTTTTAAGATGGTCAAGTCTCACAATTCTAAACTTTTATATCAACCCTCCAAAAGGGTCCAAGTAACGATTTGATAGAGCAAACCTCATAGGATAAAGCACAACTTTTTTTCTCTTTTTCAAAGCTCCCATCGGATTTTGGCTGGCCTACGCCAGCCACACTCGCATAAAACATCAGTAATTAATCGGAATTTGAGACTACCAAGATTACTTTTGGAACGACCTAATATATTACGGTGACTGCCATTGCGGACAAGTTACCTTCCTTTTTTATCGCTCATTTTTGTACGGAAAACAAAGATGAAAAAAGATTGGATCGCCTGAGGTGATAGAACTCTTCAATGGAAAAGAGCATCCATTTTATCTGAACAGCTTTGTTATAATAGGATTGAATAGGTTTCCATGTAAAGAAAATTGGCTTGAAAAAGGAGTAGAAGTTTTTTTTCAAAAAAAAGCAAATTAAAATTGGCGGCGGTGCAGGAGGAACCAAAGACCTTACCGCGTGTCTCCAAGGGGGAAAGGAGAGGAGCTAGCGTGCTAAGAAGGATCTGGCGACCTTCCAAGTTCCGCCCTCTGCCCTGGGTCTGGGTCTTGCCTTTCTAGCTCAGGGATTCCTTGAAGGAAAAGGCTAGTTTAAAAGACCTGAGGGGGAGATACAAGGAAGGGACAAACAAGTTTGTGACCAGGTTTGAAGAACGAATCTTTCAAATGGACTTATGTTTGAATTCACATCAATGCAAATCTAGCATTCTTTTAAAGATTGGAACTGATGAACAATTTTCAAAGAGATAGGTGCTTCGGCTCGATTTCGAATTTCTCATGAACTCTTAAAAATTGCTTCACGGAGAACTTACTCTAAATTGCATTTTATTTATAATTTTCTCAATCTTTTACGATAGTCACTGCGTTAGCTGCATTTGTGCTAATCGATAGCCGATCATTTGACCTTTGCAGGATCAAGCCAGTCGTCCGACTGATGAGCCAAGAAAGTCATAATTCAAGTGAAAACTTTATTCTTGTTAACTCCAGTAAATGTTTTACTCGGGGAATGGGGAGGGAAAGGGTGAGAAAAATTCGCGAGAAACACGTTGAAAAGTCGTATTTCAAATAGGTTTTTGCGAAAGTAGATGCCAAAAGTTTTCGAGTTGAATTAGACCGGGCAAAAACTGCAAAAAGCAGGCAAAGTCACCAAAACTTTTCTATTATAACAGTTAAATCAGTTTTCACTGGTTTTCCCCCATTTATATGATGTTGTCGCACTTCTCTAATTCTATGCCTCGACAACTGCCAGCGGGGTAAAGGTTGTCCAGGTTTGGTTCACACTTCAAATCTGAGCTGTGAAGCTTCATTGAGCCTCTTCTCAGGCATAAGATGTTTGCATTTGCATTTTACGACCTTTTTGGATCTGAGTATCAGGATGCAGTGTTAGTCTCTATGTTAAAGTTATTGTTGAAATCACTTTGAAACTTCACCAACTTCTGAGCTTTGTATCATCATCACTTCGATTTTAAACAAAATCCATCAATGATTAAATGTAGCGGTGTTCCATTTGACTGTTACAAAGATAACAGTTACTGTGTTCATTTATTAGGTTTATGACATGAATACTACTTTTATTGTCATCCTGGTAGCTAAAAACCTCTTTGAAGATCCTTGCTGTCCATTTCCCAAATTCCAAATTCAAGGTTCAACCTCTTAACCATCAAATTTGATCAATATATGGTAGTCCATCTACCATTCTTGCTCAACACAAATGGGAGCATCTCGTGGGCGGAGCGATGGGCAGAGCCTCCTCTGCCTTCCACTATCCCCCTTGGATACAGGCGGCAAGGGCTTTGGTTCCTCCTGCACCACCTCCATTAAAATTCAAGCTTGGGTTTTCTTGGAAATAATGGCTACCTGATTATTGTCCTCGGCTAGTATAATATAGTATGCTCATCTGTCAAGAAAACTTCTGTTTTTGCTCTAAAAGAAAACCTAAAGAAAAATTTTCGCGTTCGAAGAACTATTGTCCGCGACATTGTGATGCGGCCATTATTGGACTTTTTGAAAAAAAAGACTTTCAAAATTTTTAGAATACATATTTTCTAAAAAGCGCAATGTGAGGATTGTAGTTCTTGAAGAGCTCTATAACCACATGCGATCCAATCATTTTTTCATCTTTATTTTCCATCCGAAAATGAGCGATAAGAAAGGAAGGCGGCTTGTCCGCAACTTTTCGGCGGTCACCATGTATATACAGGGTGTCCCAAAAGTATGTATACACTTTCCATGTGCTCTCATCTTTAAACCTGGGCATTGCGTTGACTTTGTAAATGATATTGCGCCAAACAGGTTTTTATGGTGGATGTTTATTGCCTAACGTTTCGACAGGTATCGTATTCTGCGGAGGCCTGAAAAGGGATTGCAGTTCTGTACTTGTCAGTCTACACGACCAAACGCCTCTTCTAACTCGCGGCGTTCAGACCTTGTCTCAGTATATCGTCCGGGAAACAATCCAAAATGGGGTAGATACCAACTTTCAATCCCTTCAATCCCTTTTCAGGCCTCCGAAGAAGACGATACCTGTCGAAATGTTAGACAATAAACATTCATCATAAAAACCTGTTTGGCACAATATCATTTACAAAGTTTATGTATGCACTGCTTGACCGTTAATATCTCTCTTCCCAAGAAGTCTTTTGCCTTGCTTCAGGAACCGTTTTGTAGAGCTTGCTTCAACTTAGAGTATAGAACGAACCACCCATCTCTCTTCATTACTGTAGGATTACGGTAGAAACTTGAAACATATGGTGTCAATGTGGAAAAAGCTGCCGTTTCAGAATTTTTCAAAAAGGTAAAAACTTATAATAGGGTTTCTATGGACGCTGAGTTCAATACTCAACTATTCAGAAAAGTACGAAGCTTTCTAAACGGTGTAACCGCACTTTTTAGGAAAATTGAAAAAATGGCCGCTACCTCTCACCTAGCATAACTCTTCAGTGAAGCATCATAATAAGTTGGAAACTTTACAGCTAGAATTAGCAACTCTAATTAACCTGGTGTAAAAGTTTTCAGGCTTTTTGATTCCTTTTTGAGGCAAAATATGGCCTTTTATGGCCTAAAACCCTCTTTCAAGTTTCTACCGTAATCCTATAGTAATGAAGAGCGTACGGTGATACGCTTCATACTGTAAATCTAAGCTGAAGAGAGCTCTACAAAATGGCGCTTACCGCTTCTCGAAAGACCTCAAAATAAGAGAGTTATTAACGTTCAAACAGTGGATACATTTTTTGGAGCACCCTGTATACTAGCTCACTTACCCGCTCCGCTCGGCCCTGTCAAAAGGCTATGATTATGGTCCCATCCCTATCCCTGTACAACCTTTCCCTGTGCTCATTTCTACACGCCAGTTCCCTGTTCCCGCTGTGTTAGCAATCAGCATGCGCACTTATCCCTGTGAGAATTCCCATTTTGCTCAAAATTTGCAACAAATCGATAAAATCGATAAGCACAATCGATGATTCCAAAAATTAATAATGTATTCGTAATCAGCTGTGCCAACTCTCAGCCTCGTAGGCCATACTACGCAAAAAATAGATAGAAATCGATAAAATCGATATCGATCGATAACGAAAAGTAGCCTATGACACGCTCCCTGCCATGAAGTATATTAGTGGCTATAAAACAGATACTTTTGCTTGACTGTATCTATTACAAGAAAGATTTTCTAGCCTAAAGATTGCAAACAACTTTTTTCAGAAGCCTCTACTTTGAGAGAGCACAACTTATGTTGAAATGAAGTAGGATAAAGCAAATTTCGCTTGTCGTGTAGCCAAGGGTCTTTTGAGCAGTAATGCCAAGTTTGGATTTTACGGAAAATTTTTGAAAGAAAATACCGCAAGAAAGTCGTTAGTACCCACTTTTTTCTGACATCTCGGCGGGTTCAAAAATCGGTCATTTTTGAAATTATTTCGTTTTCTCAGCTGGAAAGTGAGAAAATCCTAGCTCTTTTCTACCATCAAATGAACTAGGTCTACCCTTGCTGTATAGTGCAAAAGACCTGCAATCGCCTTTTGATTCAAAGATTTATGTGGCACGGAAGGACCGCGACGATCATTCAAGTTCGCAATTGAATTTCTCGGCTCAGATTCCATGAATATTTTGTTCAAAAGGCATCTTATAGCCCAAAGTTTCATGATCCTTAAGCATATTTTGAAATTAATTCAGCTATTCCTCATGAATTTAGGGCAAAAAGACTGAAAAGCTAAAATTTTGGAATTTGGTTTCTTTTATTTGAAGAACTTCGGAACGAAACGAGATGTACGAAAGCGAAGGCCCGCATGAGAAACTAGAAAAAACGCTCTTATAGATAGCTTAAAAGGTTTTGAGGAAATCGGTTATAAATTAAATACCAGCTCTTGGAAGAAGAGGTAGGAAAAACGGGCATTAATTATAAATCAACCCAATATATTTATATATTAGGTTGGTGCAAAAGTTTTGTCAGTTTTTTCAATCCATCGGCAAACACGCTAGAATGAAGATAAACAATTATTTCAAGATGTATCAGATGCAGAATTTCTTCCTCCTTCCAGCGGCTAAACTCCCATTGTGATTCGGCGAGAGAGTGATGAGATATTCGCTGGAAATTGTAACCATTCGTTTTTACCATGTCCATATTTCACTAATTTTCAAAAATTTTGTATGAGACTTTCGGAGGGGCCCTAATAATCACCAGATAGGGCAAACCTTTTGCCAACTTATGCAATTTTTTCTTCTTTTCAGCTGCTTTTTCAGATTTTTGCTAAATAATTTTCTAAAAGTCTTGTGTTTTGGAAAATCGCATAACTTGTTATTGCATCAAACACCGCAAAACCTGCGGAACACTGAGGTTCACCACTTGATTATTACTACCGCTACCATTACAAAGTACATGAGCGATTTCCGCTTCAGATTGAGAAGATTTTGAAACATAGGTTACGGCCGTGCGCATTCCTGAAATTGAGAAATACTGCAATTTTCCCCACAAATTTCGCCTGTCTCGGCAAAAAAAGACAAGTGTTAGAAGGAGGAGAAAAAGTTGAATCGAATGGTGACGAAGTGTTCAACATTTTAGGTTCTACGAGGTAAAAATAGGCTAAACGCAAAATTTGGTCACTTCAAATAAATCGTGAAAATTCTGAAAGGCAAGCCGTAGGGCTACAAAAAATTGCATAAGTTGGCAAAAGGTTTCCACTATCTGATGGTTATTAAGGCTCCTCCGAAAGTCTAATACAAAAATTCTAAAATATAGTGAAATTTGGACACGGTAAAAACGAGTGATTGTATTTTCCAGCAAATATCTGTCAATCTCGCAACGAAACGCAATGAGAGTTCAGCAGCTGGAAAGACGAAGAAATTCTGCATCGGATACATTCTGAAGTGTTTGTTTATCTTCATTCTAGCGTGTTTGTCAATGGATTGAAAAAACTGACAAAACTTTTGCACCAACCTAATATATATTTCTATTCATATACATAATAAGTTGGTCCGAAAGTTTTTGCGTATCATTTTCAAAAAATCATATCTTCCTTGCCACCCGATGAATTTCGCTACAATTATATATATTCGAAAGAGGAATCCATGCTCTTTACAACAGTTCCTCCTACATGAATTATTCCGAGAAACTTTGAAAGTTGCAAGCAATTGAACGAAATCCGTCGAGATTGGCATTTTTTGAGCCTCACGAAAGATTCTGGAAGTATTTTTATTTGATAGAGAAAATTATGCCCGTGATGGGACCCGTGATGCCCGTGACACAATGGTACCTTTTTCATGGATTAAAACGAAGTAGATCGAGACTTATAAGCAAACTAGCTGATCTGCCCGATCCAGCCCGGGAATGATCACTGATCGGGAATGAAGATAAGGTATTCGGTGGCTTGTAGAAACTGTGTAAAGAACAAAAACAAAATGTGAACACTTATTAGTCGGTAGCATATCTCTCTTTCTCCAAATCAAGTTCAACACGCAAAACCTAAGCAAGCAGCGCGAGTTAATTGATAGCAGCGCTCATTGTTACTATGAGGATCATTTTTTGTGACACTTTGCCGTTAACCGGCTACTTCATCTTCATTCACTGCTTGCCGTCAATTTTTGTGGAGTCGGCAGTACTTTGCACTCGCGCACTTTCCTGGTCTCAGGGATCAACTATAGCGAATGTGAGTTGTCGCTTGTCTTGACATTATTTCTGGTATTGACAAATAATTTGTGCGCAATCTCATGAAAAATTTTGACCCCTCATTGTTTAAATTGAGCATGTAACGAAGAAAGCATTGATTATAAGCGTAAATTGAGCACGCTTCCGTACAAAACACTCGCTACAAAGCACTTGGTCTCTTGCACGCTAAGGTTTCCGCATAAGATACATTTAGTGCATCCATTTAAATGAGCAATTGAGACTCACATCAAGAACACTTTTCACTGCACTTCGTCAACAGAAGTTCACAATGAGACATGCCAGCCTTGTTTACATACCCCTGTTTTGATAGCAAATGATAAGAATCATTTTTATTGCAAAGTGCTGCAAATCAATAAATCGATAGAAGGACCCAACGAATCGCTGCAAAAAGTAGCCTATCATCTGCGCAAGGCTCGAAAACATATGTGTGTAAAGTTTCAGCTTAATCGGTTGAGCGGCGCGCGTTTCTATAACGCACATACCCTCCAAACTGACAATTTTTGAGTTTTATATATATATATATATATATATATATATATATATATAGATAGATAAAGAGAATTTCTCCAGTTTTGCAATTTTTGAGCATGCTCAAAAAAGCCTAAAAACGTCACGGAAAAAGGCGAAAAAGTCATAAACATGGGTTTTGTGACCTTTTCCTTCTAGCTGAGCAAAAATGCGCGCCCATCGAAAGCAATTTTGTTTTGCGTGATTTTTTCGGGTTTTCGGGCCTGCGTTTTTCACGAAAATCAAAAATGCTCTCGATTAGCACAAAACTCGCTCAGCTAAAAAGAGAAAATTACAAAACCGATGTTCATGACTTTCTCGTCTTTTCTGTGACGTTTTCAAGCTTTTTTAAGCATGCTCAAAAATTGCAAAAGTGAAGAAATTCTCTTTATTTGCTCCTAACTCTCAATCTTTTTAGTTTCATTTGATGGGAAAGGTACACTTAGTGTGCAAAATTTTCTCTATCAAATAAAAATACTTCCAGAATTTTTCGTGACCCAGCTCGAAAAATGCCAATCTTGACTGATTTCCTTCAATTGCTTGCAACTCTCAAAGTTTCTCGAAATAATTCATGGCGGAGGAACTATTGTAAAGAGCATGGATTTCTCTTTCGAACATGTATAATACCAGCGAAATACATCGAGTGGCAAAGAAGTTATGATTTTTTGAAAATGATGCGCAAGAACTTTCGGACCAACCTAATATACTAGGTTGGTCCTAAAGTTCTGTCCCACCATTTTCAAAAAGCCATAACTTCCTCCTATCGTGATATTTCTGCATGGCTAAAACCTTTTTGGAAAGAGCAATTCATGCACTTTTTAAAACTACCTTCGCTGCTATCCACTAAGCTCTGAATGCAGAGATAAAATTGAAAAAAGGAAATCACTTCAAGTTCGGAATTTTTAAGCAGGCCCGTTAAAAAAATCCATATCCGTGCCTGAAATCCAAAACAACCATTATCCTAGGTTTTCTGGTCTTCTCTTTCTGTATGAGCAAAACTCGCGCTTATCGAGCCCTTCTTAGAAAGGTTATGATTTTCGAGAAAAAATGCCAAAAAATCAGTTCCTTAGAAAAATTGTTTTTTTGACATTTTTTTCAAAAATTCATAATTTTTCAAAAAACAGCCCGATCAGCGCAAGTTTTGCTCATATAAAAAGAGAACATCAGAAAGCACGGTTTTGGATTTTTTAACGGGCCTGCTTAAAAATTCCGAACTTGAAGTGATTTCTTTTTTTCAATTTTATCTCTGCATTCAGAGCTTAGTAGATAGCAGCCAAGGTAGTTTCAAAAAAGTGCATGAATTGCTCTTTCCAAAAAGGTTTTAGCCATGCAGAAACATCACGATAGGAGGAAGTTATGGTTTTTTGAAAATGGTGGAACAGAACTTTCGGACCAACCTAATATATTATATCAGTGTTCATCCAATCTGACCAAATCAATGCGAACTATGTTGACACCAACAAAGGTTTTTCCTTTATTGATTACTCAGCAATCTTTCACAATTGCAAGACGGTCGGTCTTATGTAGACGTTTCAGTAAGATATACAGTATTCTACAGAACTTTACCTTGAAATATTTTACAGATTCAATACACCAGACATAATACCGACCTGTCCCAGCAGAAAGTTCTTGGCATGCTTTCTTATCATTAATTTCCCTATAAGTGAAGCTGAATGTCAGTGTGCATGTATGCTATCTATGCACTTTTTCTAGAGCCATGTGAGGGAAAAGGGACGCAGAGAGATTTCTGCGCTCTTACTCCTACCTCCGGAGAAGGCGTCGTGAAATTTTTGAAATCTTATATATAAAGCTGAATGTCTGTTTGTCTGTCTGTCTGTATGTCTGTCTGTATGTCTGTCTGTGTGTACGTATGTTCCGAATAGAAAATTCCATTTCTGAACCGATCCGGACCAAACTTGGCACACATACACTACGGGCCCCGGCGGGTGTCATAGGCTACTTTTCGTCATCGATCGATATCGATTTTATCGATTTTTATCGATTTTTTTGCTGAGTTCACCTACGGGGCTGGAAGTTGGCACAGGGGGGTAATCGAGCATGGGGATTCCGAATACAATATTGGTTTTCAGGATTATCGATTACTTTTATCGATTTTATCGATTTTTTTGCAAAGTTTGAGCTACGGGGCTGGGAGTTGGCACAGGGGGGTAATCGAGCATGGGGATTCCGAATACAATATTGGTTTTCAGGATTATCGATTACTTTTATCGATTTTATCGATTTTTTTGCAAAGTTTGAGCTACGGGGCTGGGAGTTCGCACAGGGGGTAATCGAGCATGGGGATTCCGAATACAATATTGGTTTTCAGGATTATCGATTACTTTTATCGATTTTATCGATTTTTTTGCAAAGTTTGAGCTAGGGGGCTGGGAGTTGGCACAGGGGGGTAATCGAGCATGCTGATCATCCCCAAGGGGGGTGATCAGCATGCTCGAACACCCCTGTGCCAAATTCCAGCCCCCTAGCTCAAATTTTCAAAAAATCGATAAAATCGATAAAAGTAATGGACGATCTTGAAAACTAATATTGTATTCGTAATCTGCATGCTCGATTACCCTCTGTGCAAACTCCCAGCCCCGCAGGTCAAACTTTGCAAAAAGATCGATAAAATCGATAAAAGTAATGGACGATCCTGAAAACTAATATTGTATTCGGAATCCCCATGCTCACTTCCCCCCTGTGCCAACTCCTAGCCCTGTAGGTGAACTCTGCCAAAAAATCGATAAAATCAATAAAAGCAATCGATAATTCTGAAAACTAATATTGTATTCGGAATCCCCATGCTCACTTCCCCCTGTGCCAACTCCTAGCCCTGAAGGTGAACTCTGCCAAAAAATCGATAAAAATCGGTAAAATCGACATCGATCGATAACGAATAGTGGACTGTGACACCCGCCGGGGCCCGAAGTGTATGTGTGCTAAGTTTGGTCCGGATACGGCGGAGCCGGGTAAGCCAGCTAGTAGCTTATATTTTACATGGGTCGTTCGGAAAGTTGTTCCGTTTCTTATCTATCGTAAAACGCGTGGGTTGAAGATATGCAACCATTTGAACGACCATTCGACGTAGTTTTTCTTCCTCTTTCCAGCAGTCACGTTCTGATACCGTTTGCTTTTGTGGTTACTAACAAGGGAAGTCCGCTTGCTCGAAGTGCCAATCCAGAAGGTTATGTATATCAGCGATTGGAACTTAAAACGCTGATTTCAATTGAACGCTGACCTCATATCTGCCTTCAATATAAATGCGTTTTTCTGCAAAAAGTTTTTGTATGTATAATGGAAGTATGGCCTAGAACGGTGACGTCCTGTGGATAACAACTAAGGTGACCGACCTCGTTCAACTCGACTGACGTAACCGACTAATTCACCTCCTCCGACGATTAGCTTGACTAAGGCATTCAAGACTCATATCCACGAAACTCCATACTCAGACATTCGTGGTTAAGTCCTGCAGGAGATCCGCCCACAAAATGAGAAAAGCGATTCGTTTTCCATTTACCCATGATTTCTTCAGTTAACGCGTTGTACACGTTATACACATTATACATACGTTATACATGTTACAGTCGTATCTTATCGTACTTCATTTCTAGAAAAAGAGTATAGGTACCTCATTTAAAAGCGTATACCTGACACATACGGTGAACTTTCGGAGGCGGTGCACAACATGGATGCAACCAAGCATATCAACGCTGCAGCAAGTGTATCCAGCGAACTGGTCAGATGTTTACCACTTTATGTTGGAACTCGAGTAGAAAGATGAAGAAAGTCAAATTTTAAGTGCACTTCTATGCCACATTGCACGAACTGCCCGAAAGTCTGGTTACATTTTTGATAAGTGAGTGATGGTGTTTTCAAAAATTCTAAAGTAGATTTTCTAGATTTCGTTCTCTATGCTGTTGGCCTCTACTCAGAAGAACTTCAACTGACTGCTGCTGAAGCGCGCGGAAAATAGGTGTACAATACCGATCATAATTCGTCAAAAAAGTCGCCGGAGTGCGGCGCACTCCGCCACACTCCGCCGCACTCCGGCGCACTGCGCCGCACTCCGCCACACTCCAACGCACTCTAGCGCACTCCGCCGCAGTCCGCCACACTCCGACGCACTCCGGCGCACTGCGCCACACTCCGCCACACTCCGACGCACTCTAGCGCACTCCGCCGCAGTTCGGCGAATTTTTTGACGAATTATGAGCGGTATTGTACAAACATATACATTCACACATGCAAACATACACACACATACACACATTCATACATACACACATACACGGATACATGTATACATGCACACACACATACGCATACACGCATACACAAATAAAAAATGTACATACACACATAGACAGATACAAGCTCCCATGCATACAAACATACACACATACATTCACATCATATACACATAGGAACATACAAGCATACACATACACATACAAAAACAAACTATGCCCAAATTTTTTTTCAAAAAGTTGGGTAATTAAACCGACCGCCGAGCCGGGAAGACCCCATTTTTGCACTCTGACATGGTCCCTGCCGCCAGGGTCGTCTACAAGGAGAGCATCTACAACCCGAACCCAGCACCTTCTATATAGTGTATTGCCGTGCACAATCGCTCGATTGAGTTCGGTCAAAGTGCATCGAGGTTCGTTGGCGGCAGACCACCCCTTTGTGTGTTGCGTCGTTTGGTTAGACGTGTGGTTAATAGATAAACAGGGCAATGATTTTGAAAAAAAATTTCTTGTTGAGATACGGAGGTATTTTCAGTGCAACTCCTATTTTAGGCTTGAAAAGGGCTTATCACGGCTGACAGATACTCAAAACGCCCCAAGAACGTAGTGGGATAGCATTTCTAGAAGATATCGATGTGCTGCATCTTTTCCATGCTACTTGAGAGTATTTGATCCCGAGACTCCCTCCATGGATGATAAAGCTTCAAAATTTCAACTTGAAAATTCGTCAAAGCAGGTCTAAACTGCACTTGAGGAGCCACGAAAATTGTAGTGTGTTTATATGTAAGAGTTGCGTCTAACGTGATTTTTGGGGGAATTACGGAGCAACTTTGGGGGAGTCAATTTTACGGCCTGAGCTTGCATGTTGGGGGGCTAATAACTCTGCGAATATTACAGCTACGGGGCCGGGGTTTGTTTTATTCGACAGTAAAAATATGATTTTTAGAGAGAAGGTCGTAGAATAACAAATTTCCATTAAAAGTGCCTAATTGACAGCCGAACTTGGGAAATCTGTCAATAAGGGCGATTTCGGCGCCTTATATCTGTAAGAGTCGCAGGGCTGGGGTAATCTCAGGTGGCCATTGACATGTAGTTTTGGTAGCACTATTTCTCTAGGGGTAGCTTGTGCCTAGAGATTCCCTGTAGGAGGCGCTATATAAAGGCGATAGTGCATATTTTGAATTTTTTCTCCGCGGGGAGTAGGGATGACGGGCTGGGATAGCCATTCTTCAGTTTGTATTCGAGGGGGACACCACATATAATTCGGAGAAAATGTAGGGGCTCCGCCTGTGGGAGCCTATCTATGAACCTTCCCGGACTTGAAAAAAAAAACTTAGACACGCGATTTTTCCTCTTTCTCCCCCCCTTTCTTTCTCCTCCCTTATTTTTCCCCTCTCTTTATTACCGCTTCGTGTACAGCTTCTCCCCGGCCATCTGGACCTGGTTAGGGGGCTGAAACCGGCTAGAAAGGGGGTAAATAGGCTTAGAAAAACGCGATTTTCGCTTATTTTTCCTTATTTTCTTTAATTTTGATAGTGTTGTGGAAAATAAAGTGGGCGGAGCTTGTTTGGACGAGTTTTAGGTGTATAATAGCACTGGAAGTGAGGTTGCTCCGCACTTCTCCAAATTTTTCGCCGTTATTCGCTCATTTTGTAGAGTTGGGAGGAAAAGGGGGCGGGGCTTGCGGTTGAGTGGGCGGAGTCTAGTGAAGTGAATGGAGCCTTGAGGTTTGAAGGGTGGGTGTGTGAATCTTCAAAACTGGCAAAATCAAAGTTTTTGAGGTTGCGAAATCTCCAAATTCTCCAAATCTCTGATTTTATCGATTTTCGGAATTTCGCAACCTTCAGAATATCGATTTTAACGATTTTTGAGGTTGGGGAGTTTGAGAAACATCGGATTTATCGATTTTTAACAATTTTTGGGAATTTTGCAACCTCCAGAATATCGATTTTATCGATTTTTGGCAATTTTTGGGATTTTTGCAACCTCCAGAACACCGACTTTATCGATTTTTGACGTTTTTTGAGGTTTTGATAGTTCTCTAACTTCAAAATATCGATTTTATCGCTGTTGAGCTGTGAACTGTAAGCCCCGCCCACTTCTGATGTTATTATACACCTAATATATGTATATTTCCTTCCACTCACTCCATATACAATACCGATCATAATTCGTCAAAAAAGTCGCCGGAGTGCGGCGCACTCCGCCACACTCCGCCGCACTCCGGCGCACTGCGCCGCACTCCGCCACACTCCAACGCACTCTAGCGCACTCCGCCGCAGTCCGCCACACTCCGACGCACTCCGGCGCACTGCGCCACACTCCGCCACACTCCGACGCACTCTAGCGCACTCCGCCGCAGTCCGGCGACTTTGTTGACGAATTATGAGCGGTATTGTAGACAAAAGTATTTTAACCCCTTGATATCTCATTGATGCAGATCTGGGCTTAGGGGACGACGACTAGGACAAAGACGTTTGACAAGTTGTCCGAGGCGAGGCTAACTTGGAATGGAATAGCACGAGTGGCTATAGGAAGAGCTTTGTGGGTTTCTTTCACAAGATTGTTTCCATAAATCTATTGAGAAATTCAGACCACCAGATGTGCCCTATCGGTTTGATGCTGAAAGGGAAAAACTGACGCCATCCTCGGTAATACTCTATATGATTTCTCAGATCAGTGCTAGAGTGTCTCTTGTTTTCCAAAAGAAACTTTCTGCCTTACTACGATGCATGCTTCTTTGGCGCACGAGCAGGCTAATGAGGCGAAGCATGAGTAAGACGAAGAGATCGAAAGCGTGAAGTCAACTTGAATCATGGACTTAACCTCAAATTTTGATCTGGACATTCCAGATTTGTTTCGGTTAATTTTGTTTTGATGCTTTCAATGATGTTTCGATCACGAAAGCTAATAAATAGTGATTCTGAACTCTGTATTGTGCACAGCACCTTTGTAAGATGTGTATACTACGAATTTTTTGAGTACTTTGAAGGAAAAACAGTTTGAGAAAAAGCCCAGCTAGCAGCTGATCAAGTCGTTGCTATATGGCGTCTCCCGCAGGAGGTTGCAGCCTAGAGCGGGAGTCCCGCCGGTGATTGGATCGCGACATTATCTGGTCTCCCGCAGGAGCTCTCGGTTTTTTCATTAGAAAACATTTCGGGACAACCGCGTGTGTTGCGCAACACTATTACGAATGAAATGCAGGACCGGTTTTCTCGCGAATCATTTTACTTGTGCCCCGCAGTCATTCCGTCGGGACACAAGTTCTCACCGGCAGAAATTAAACGCGAATGTCTGAGTAATGGAGGAAAATGGACTTACTTAGCCCATTTTATTCGTTCGCGGGAGAAACTGATCGAAATCGGGTCCCCTTTACGATATCCAAGGTCTTGCATCAAACCGCGAGGCAAAGCGGTGAGATTAAATTATTCAAGCTTACTTAAAGGCAGCGTACACCCAAAATCTAAGTTGCCTAATTTTCTAGATTTTTCTACACCGTGTATATACTGGGCCCAGAAGAAGACCAACTGCGTTGGTCCGGTCTCCCAATGTTGCTTCTGAGCGGGGAAAACCCCCCCTCAATTTTCTTTCACGCCGCCCCTTTTCTTTCGCTCCGCCTCCTCCGAACGAATCCATAACAGCGTAAACTGCAATTGCAGTTGCAGTTGCTGTTGCAACATCTGTTGCATTTGTTTTGGGTGTACGCTGCCTTTAAGGGCCGGGCATACTTCACGCGTTTTCAGTCGCCACGCGATTTGGCTTCGCCAGAAGTCTTCAGATCTAACACAAGCAAAGTGCACATATATAGTACCTACTAGATGGCTTACCCGGCTCCGCCCGGCCCTGTCATTATTTTATTCATAATCAGCATGCTCGATTACCCCCCTGTACCAACTCCCAGCCCCGTAGCTCAAATTTTGCAAAAAATCGATAAAATCGATATCGATCGATGACGAAAAGTAGCCTATGACACCAGCCGGGGCCCGAAGTGTATGTGTGCCAAGTTTGGTCCGGATCGGTTCAGAAATGAAATTTTCTATTCGAAAGATACAGACACACAGACATACATACATACAGACAGACAGACAGACAGACAAACAGACATTCAGCTTTATATATAAGATAACTTACGTGGATTGATAAAATGCCCTAACTTCCGTACATTTAAAATGTGCTTACAGTGAGTTAGAGACAGTTGGAATATTGCAAAGTCGCGTCGCGACTAAAATCGCATAAAGCATGCCCGGCCCTTTAGGCTATCGTTCGCGGAAGATGACGTCAAAAGTCCATTTCAACATGGAGCAAAATGCAGTTCACCTCCATGTTCATTCTCTCTCACCTTTCTAATAAGCCTATTCTACTCCCAGCAGCCAGATGTGCTAAGAACTAAGTTCATTTTTGATCTTTTTGATCATTTTCAAGTTCAATTTTTTGCGAGTGTGTTTTTGGTTTACTTTAGGGTAATATAAAAAAGAAAAAAACCAGCTTATCTGTGAAAGCTCAAAAATGAACTCCTTTCAAAGATGCATAGAACACATGAAAATTTTAGGAAAAGCTTTTGTTAGAATGTAATTTGTATAGCTTATCTAATCGGAAATAGCCCATAGCAAGTCCTCAAAGATAATAAGAATGACCTCTCGTATCACGTAGAGAAAAACTGTTGGTTAACCCATGTGATCGAAAGCGCAACCATATATCCTCACAAATTCATGTTCTATATTCCTTAGCAAACTTTACATACTCTCACAAAAGTTATGACAAACAAATGAATTTACTTTTCATTGTTGCTACTGAATGACTTAAGCATATAACAATTCTTTTTCAGCAAAGCTGTTTCTTAATTGAATTTATTCGTATCCAGACGAAGTTTGTTCAATTCTAATTCATTCTGTGATAGCTGCATCTTCAAGTCCGCAAATCCTACTTTCTTCACCTTAGTAGCGCTTTCGTTCCTCGACTAAGAACTCTGTAAAGAACTCTTACATAGCAGTAATACGTCGTTCAAACCTTAACCTCGCATGGAGACATAAAAACAGAAATTCATGAAAAAAATCATTTTGAATGTGTTGTAGTTTGTTGTTTGAAATTGTTTTTATCACGGCATTTTTTCAGCGACACTTTCTGCCGCCTATTGCAGTCCTTACGATAATTACCACTCGAATTTCCCTTAAAACTGAAATTTCTTCTGTTTGTTGCTTTCAATTTTTTGTAGATCTGTAGTTCTCTAACTCAAAAGAAAACTCTTCAGGCTGTAATGTAATACAAGGTTTCCTTAAAGTGAGAAGTCTACAGCATTTCGCTTCATAGACAGCGGTACAAGGCAGCAGAAATTTGCTCTCTGCAGAAAAGCTCTGCATACTAACTTGAATTGAGGCAAATTTCATAGAAAAAGTTGTAGAAACAAAATCTTGGATTTCGATTCTGAGTAATACTGGAAGCACTTGAGTGATTCATAGTCATCGACAATAGATGGGATCTTGTGAGATGTAATGGAATAAAAACAAAAAGGGTGTCCCAAAATATGTGAACACTGTTGGATCATTAATATCTCTCTTCCCGAAAGGACTTTTGCTCACCTTCAAGTGTCTTGTAGAGCTGGCTTCAACTTAAATTTAGTATATCGAACGAATCACCGATCGCTTTTCATTACTGTAGGATTACGATAGGAACTTCTAGCTTACAGCGTCTTCGTGGATTAACCCTTTGGGACCTGGCGGTGGCAATTGCCACCAACAAGTTTGAAGGACCGTAGCATCGCCGCGACAGCATGTTTCTGGCACTCCTAGTTACAGTAGCTTGAGATGGACTATTGCTTTCTATCTGCGCGTCCACTGGCATTTTTGTTCGTTCTGCGCTTAGTATCAGAAGCAATTGCGTGAGAAGCAACGCTGAATCGCGCTCGACTTCGAAATCTGATAGTTAGTGCCAATTTTTTTCTTTAACATTGTGCTTTTATTCACATTTCCATTGCAACCGTTGTGTATGAAGTTGTTCAAAAAAACTGACACTTGATTGTGAGCCCACATGTGCTGACTCTTCGCCATCATCTTCGAAATTGCTGTACGCAGTTGCCACCAGTGAGCTTTAGTGGAACTTTAATGGAAGGTTTTCACTCAGAGGACGGACCGCCAACAAGCTTCAACAAGAATCTAGCTAGCATATCTCAACAAATCACCCTGAGAGAAGCTGCGGCAGCATCATTGGCGAAGATTATATTGACGAGGAGTTTGGAGACATTGAAAATAGCGACGAAAAAGAGCGCGAAGATGAGAAAAGGAAACTTCTCTGGCATCGCAAATGAACCAAAACAAGGAAGACAGGTGTCCAATTCTTCGATTATCATGAATGCACCTACTACAGTCCCAACAAAATGCGTGAAGCCCAGATTGAGACCTTCGAGTGAAGTTAGATATGACAGCGTCGCTGGCCAATACATAAGATGATAACGAACAACGCTGTAAACTAGAATCTTGTAAAAGACGTTCTCGTCATCTTTGTGATGAAACATCGAAATTGCTTCTGAACATTCGATTGTAGTTAAAAAGGTGTAATAAAAACTGTTCCACTAACGCCCGTTGGTGGCAAATGCCACCATTTTGTAATTTCTTACTATATGGTCAAAAACTTTCCAAACTTGACTGAAGCGTTATTTATGTGCCTACTAGTAGGCAAACCCGGCTCCGCCCGGGCCTGTCAATAATATATTTGTAATCAGCATGCTCGATTACCCCCTGTGCCAACTCCCAGCCCTGTAGCTCAAATTTTGCAAAAAATCGATAAAATCGATATCGATCGATAACGAAAAGTAGCCTATGACACGCTCCCTGCCCCGAAGTATATGTGCGCCAAGTTTGGTCCCGATCGGTTCAGAAATAAAAATTTCTATTCCGTACAGACATACAGACAAACAGACATTCAGCTTTATCTTATATATAAAGCTGAATGTCTGTCTGTATGTATGTCTGTCTGTCTGTACGTATGTGCGGAATAGAAATTTTTATTTCTGAACCGATCGGGACCAAACTTGGCACACATATACTTCGGGGCAGGGAGCGTGTCATAGGCTACTTTTCGTTATCGATCGATATCGATTTTATCGATTTTTTGCAAAGTTTGAGCTACGGGGCTGGGAGTTGGCACAGGGGGGTAATCGAGCATGCTGATCACCCCCGTGGGGGTGATCAGCATGCTCGATCGTAATCTGCATGCTCGATTACCCCCCTGTGCCAAATCCCAGCCCCCTAGCTCAAATTTTGCAAAAAATTGATAAAATCGATATCGATCGATAACGAAAAGTGGACTATGACACGCTCCCTGCCCCGAAGTGTATGTGTGTAAAGTTTGGTCCCGGGCGGAGCCGGGTTTGCCATCTAGTATCTAAGTAAATCAATGAGAAGAAAATTTCTTCCCTACGGGGAAAAAATCAGTTCCGAAAGGGTTAATCATGTTTCAGAAGAAGTTTCCGATTAATCTTGAAAGTGGTGTGCCAGAGTTTTCACGCGCTCTCAATCCTTGCTTTACCTTTTGCGAGTTTGTGAGGCTTTTCACATGGTGTGATCACAATTTGAGGGAATATTTCAAAAACAGCCATTGCAGCAAACATGGCATAACTTACGAAGGAAGCATTGCGGTGAAGTCAAAGTTCATGGTTAGTTTCCGGGGCTTTAATTGACCTAGTGTAAGAGATTTCAGGTTGCTTGGTTTGCTTTCTAAAGCGAAATAAGACTCAACGGCTTCATTCCCTCTCAAAGTTCCTACTGTATTCCTACAGCAATGAACAGCGATCGATGACTCGCTCGATACCACAAATCTAAGTTGAAACCAGCTCTACAAAATAAGGTACTTTTCCGTTATCCGGACCCATTTTTCCAAAAAAAAAGATATTGCTTCTTCCCTCATAACAAATCTGGTCTCGACTTCACAGGAAGGAGTGTCAACCTTCCTGCCACGTGTCAAATAAATTTGACCTGTCATTCACACGTTTAACAGGTTTAACAAAGAGTTTGAGTTGCCCTAATTAGAGACTTAAATTCAATCTGCTTTTATTCGATAGTGGCCCCATTTTCGACTGGACGTTATTGAAAATGAGCATTGTTATCATGTTAACGTCATTCTGTGGTTTGATAAATACATTAGACTTGCCCAGAATAGAGAACTGGGCTAGGGTCCCATCATTTGAGTGAAAAAACAAGCAATGGCGAGGAACTTCAAGCCATCATTTATAGTCTCGTCTGGCTAAATTCGCAAGGCAAAAAGTTTGAAGAGAAAGACAATGCTGAATCATTGCTGAAAACGGTCAAGATGTCCTAATATAACTTTCAATTGTTTTGCTCTCATAGAAGACAATCAAACAGCTTTTAGGTGATCACAAATGCTCTTTCACCTCACCGGAAATGATTTTGAAAAAACATGTCAAAATTGATCAAAACGTGTCAATATTTCCCTAACACGTAGCAGGGAGGCAGTCCTCGTGGAATCTATAAAAAATTGTTCTTAAAGTAAAATACATATTTAATGAGAACCTTTTGAAAAAATGGGTCCAGATAACGGAAAAGTACCCAAAATAATACCTGAAATCAAGCAAAAGGCTTTTTCGGAAGAGAGATATCAGCAAACAAACAGTGCGTGTACTTTTGCAACACCCTATAATTTTCACAAGAATCACAACGTTATGTTAGGTCTAGTTTGGCTAGACATCGACTAGTATAGTGGGAATGAGTTAACAATGATAAGTTAACAGGTCGAGACAAGTTACAAAGGGTTCACCAGAGCATTGTTGTATGGAATGAACAATTTCGCGCGTGCGATATCATATCGCACCGCATGGCCTAAGCCCATCTTATTCGCGTTCATTCGCGAAAAGCCCACTTCCAAATGCGCTTTCGTGGATATCATTCGAGGAGTGGTAGTGATATAGTCGAAACCAACGAATGATGTGATAGTTTAATCATGATTACATCGTGGTAAGCATGATCATCTTCTTACGGCCGTTCACTTCAATCGGTCATACAAAATTATAAAACATGCAAGTTACTTTCGGAAAACCGTACTTGTTTCATGCTTGTTTCATTCTAAACCAAACTATGAATTGATCAGCAGGTTAACACCGTTTCCTTATCAGGTAGAGTAATGAAAACAGCATTTCATTTCATGAGACGCAGACCTGAAACCACCATATCATAGTTCAAAATGAAAAAGTACCCCCGACCGCTTTTTCGTTTAAAACAATGATGTGTTGGCTTTGCAAGTTAAGGAGAGTGAGGGAGATCATTCTGCAACTGACTATGAAAAAGCTTACTTGTTTACAGCTTAGATAAGGTTACAGGAAAGTGCAAGGCTGGAGATCGAACTGCAAATTTGGTAAAGTGCAATGATTGCCGACAAGCATGAGAATGGTTGGAGTTTCGATCTCCTCCCATAACTTTGCTTTGCAAGATAGCATTTTGAGGTTTCCTATTGGTTAACTCCTGGTTTCGTTGGGAAAATGATGTGAAGCTGCTGGTTAGCTGGTGTCATGAAAACACAGTTAACATGATAATTTCGACCAAATTACTACCACTCCAGGACTCATATCCACGAAAGTCCATAATGGAGGAAAATGAACTTACTTGGTCCATTTTATTCGTTCGCGTTAGAAAGTGGTCGAAATCGGCTCCCGCTTACGATATCCAAAATTTTTCATCCCATCGCAACCGCGAGACAAAGCGGTGAAATGAAAATGATTCAAGCTTACTTGAGCTATCGCTCGCGGAAGATGACGTCAAAAGTCCATTTTAGAATGGGGCAAAATGGAGTTCATCTCCATGTTCATTCTCTCTCACCTTTCTGATAAGCCCATTTTACTCCCAGCAGCCAGATGTGCTGAGACTAAGCCCATTTTTGACATTCTTGCATATTTTTGATTGCGATTTTTTGAAAATATGTTCCCTAGCCCATTTTAAGATAGTAAGCGAACGGAGAAAGTTTTATTTTCTTTAGGAGGGCCAAAATCTATCTTTTCCAAACAGCCTTGAAATGCTTTGAAAATCATAGAAAAAAATTTTTCGTAGACAGTTGAGACAGACAGACAGACTGACAGACAGACAGACAGACTGACAGACAGACAGACAGACAGACAGACAGACAGAGACAGACAGACAGACAAAGACGGCAATTCCAAATTCGCGATTTTGAGTTTGGTAGCAAGAAGTACTGAAGCACCGCTAGCAAGTCAGAATATTCCGTGAAAAATTTCTTACTAGCTATAGTCTATACATTAGTCACTTCTTGCTCTCGTATGGAAATATAAAAAAATCGCGATTTACCAAAATTAAACAAGTCATTTTATAGAGAAAGTCTTCTCTATACGTCATTTTGTCACCGAAAACACTTTTCAATACCCAGAAAGTCGAAACTCTGTTTTATTTTCGATTACAGAGCATCACATTAAGGTTGAGAAAGAAGGTTACCTGATTGATACTGGATTATGCGAGAGCTTTTCCTACAACCAGTTAATTTGAATTCTGTTCAAAATCTATAATAAGGTTGCCAATAGCAAAAGGCATTGGTTCAAGCATTCCCTATATGCTGAGACGGATATAAGTCCACTTTGCTTCAGTTGTTCGTAGCACTTCCCCTAAGCAACTTTGATCATCAAAAGCATATATGACTTGGGATCAGAGTATATGCCTAGATAAGTTCTAAACGAATTCGTTCTAATTGAATTCAGCGACTTTGTCATCATTCTAGTATCCACCCCTCAAACTCACACAGTTGATGCAAGAAAAACAGTATCATATATTAAACGCCATATTTGCATGAAAGTTTTGGGGTTGCTAAAGTACAGCATGAGAAGCCATCAATTTTTTTGCACATCCAAAGTTTTTCCAACTTAAAAGCCTTTGTGTTGTAGTGTAGTACAAGGTTTTCTGTGAGATAAGCATTTTGATTCACAAATTGCAATGCAAGTCTAGCCAAAGTTTGCTTTCTTCTGGAAGCTCCACATACGAATTTGATTCAATGCAAATTCATAGAAGTTTTGAAGAGCGAATACCCTGATATTACTTGGATTTTAGATGAACTGAAACTAATTTAGATGCATAGTCATAGTTAATAAATGGCATTCTATGAGGTGTAATGAAATGGAAAAGAACAGAGCATTTACGTGACTGATATAGTAAAGTTAGATCGTTGGATATCGACCACTTGGTGGGAATGAGTTTGCAAGAGTGAGTAAACAGGTTGAGGCAAGTTGAAGAAAGGTTTGCTGAAGCATTTTTGTATGGAATGAATGGATTCGCGAACGCGATATCTTATCGCACCGCAGGGACTAAGCCCATTTCATTCGCGTTTCATTCGCGAAAAGCCCATTTTTAAATGGACTTTCGTGGATATCATTCCAGATTGTCTTGTCACTGCGAAGGCAGACAGACGGTGATTTACTACAATGTTCTCGACTACTAGGCCGTTGTTTGGCCTTTATAAAGCAATTGCCCGGTCTGAGGCAGCGACTGAAGTGACTAATGCCGCATCACTTTATATACCCTCGCCTTATGTACCCCTTGAGGGTCAAAAGAACGGATCGAATACGTTGTTAGCATGGGCTTCCAACATAAAACCTGTGAGCTTTTTCGAAGTTGAAGCGGTCATTCCCCCTCCCCCTCCCATAACTTCGATGTATAACCATTTACTCTAATAACGTTTATTTTAATTCATTCTGTCTGTGGTCATTCCGAGTGGTTGCCTTCATTTTCCCTCTATGTCAACCTCACTGCCACAACTTCCTAAAAAGAAGAAACCGACTTCCCCACTTGCGTCCAAAGCCAGTCCACTTATGGACGAAGACGCTATTCAACTACTCGATCGCATTCATACAATCATCAGCAAGAAAGCCCCCGAAGCAATTCCATTGCTTGAAGAACTGGTCAGTAAGTTACCGAGTTTGTCCTCGACGCTGGTTGAGAAAGAAAAGCGTGAACGATCTGTAGTCATCTTCGGCGTGCCTGAAGCTGACTCCGCTTTGCCCGCAGTGTCGAGACAGGAACATACTGAGAAATTCATACTCGGTATGCTCAATGATTTGGATGTTGAAGCGCGGCCAGCAGAAGTTTTCAGAATGGGGAGGGCGAAGGAAGGTAAACCAAGATTAGTCAAATGTGTTTTTTCCAGCAAGTATTTATGCACAGAAATGCTTTCAAAATCTCGTCGCCTCAGAAATATTACGCCATATAAAAATGTATATATCCGAAAATCGATGACTGCAGAAGAAAGAGCGCGTGATAGAGATCTGCGCTCAACCGCACGTGAAATGAATCAAAAAGAAGGTAAACGAATTTTTGTTGTATATAAAGGAGAGATTGTCAAAGCTGCCGATATTCCACAGAAAAACGGCGCATCAAAAAACTTCCTGTCAAAAAACTGAAAAGCTTATTAATGTTTCCAAAAAACTGTTTTCTTTTGAATGCACGCAGCCTTAAAAACAAAATCACACATCTTCAACATTTGTTGTCTACTTTCAAACCTGCTCTTTTGATGATTACCGAAACTTGGTTGAATTCGCATATATCTAATAGTGAAATCAGCGGTAATCTTCCTTATATTTTGCTTAGAAAAGACCGCAAAAGTAAAAAAGGTGGAGGAGTCTGTGCGCTCATCCATAGCAGCATTCTTTTTGAGGAAGTTACTTTCAAAATGAAGGGACTCGAAGTGGACGTTCTTTGTTTTGATGTTATCTTACAGACCTATGCTGATAGAATCAGATTCATTTTGATCTATCGACCACCACGGGTCGGTGGTAAGCAGGACGAGCTTATTCTGACTTTGATTTCTGACCTTGTTTCCTCTCAAAAAATCAAGACTGTAATAGTCGGAGATTTGAACCTCCCTATTGACTGGATTCATAGAACCGGATCTAATTACATTGGGGAGAAATACCTTACAACATTTGATGCTTTATCCATGACTCAATGGGTCAATTTCCCCACTAGAGGTGAACATATACTAGATCTAGTATTATCGAATGCTGAAATTGTCAAAGATTTTTTTGCTTCTCCCCCGCTTAGTACTTCTGACCATAACATTGTGGGTTTCTCCATTGCAGTACCTAACCAAGACACCCAAACCATTCACTCTTTCGACTTTAAGCATGCCAAAGTCGATGAAATAAAATGTTTGTTGTCCTCTTTGAACTGGTTTGAGATTTTCGGAAACTTTAACGATATTGATGACGTTTATAGTCGCTTTCTTTACATTATGCATGATATTATCAAGCAGTATGTTCCCCTCAAAAACGCCGAACAGCTTAGTTTTTTCAAATATCCGACTCATATCCGCAACCTTTTTGAACAGCGACAACGACTTTTCAAGAACACTCCTGATCCTATGCACAATCCACGATACGCAGATATCACCCAAAAACTTGATCACCATCTGAAGAAATATATGTCTTACAAGATCAATAAGTTGGCGAGCAGTAAACATATGAAGGAAATAATATCTTTTATCAAATGCAGAACTAAAAGTTCACCTGCTCTACCAGTGCTTGTTACGGATGATGGATCAAAATATAGCACAGGTTTTGAGAAAGCAGAAGCCTTCGCAGATTTCTTCCAGAGCACGTTCACTAATTATTGTGACGAATCAATTGTAAACTTGCCAAAAATTACTAAACAGAAACTTAAACTACCAATAATCACATGTGATATGGTCTACAAATCTCTCAAAAAACTGAAACCATCACAGTCCGTTACGTCTGAAGGAATACCACAGATGTTCTATAAACTCTTTGCAAAACATCTTTCATCGCCTCTTACACACATTTTCAACATCTCTCTGATGACAGGTCAAATTCCTCTTGCTTGGAAAGCTGCAGTAATAACTCCCATTCCAAAAGGAAAAGATAGTGACCAAATCTCAAATCATCGTCCTATCAGCATTCTTCCAACACCCTTGAAAGTTCTAGAAAAAATTATGAAAAAATATCTACTTGATTGGATTGAAAATATTAAGATCATCCCTGATGAGCAGTTTGGCTTTCTATCAGGTTCATCAACCTGTTCTCAGCTAATAGATTGCACGCATCTTTGGAATGATGCACTAAGCCAAAGTAAAGCAGTAGATGTGGTATACTTCGACCTCAGTAAAGCTTTTGATAGCGTCTGCCATAAAAATCTACTAGCAAGACTGCATAGCATAGGCATAGAAGGTAATTTGCTTGACTGGTTCCGATCTTATCTGCAGGATAGAAGGATAGTAGTACGCTTTTCTCAGGACTTCTCCTTTCCCAGAGAATGCCCTTCAGGTGTGCCTCAAGGGGGTGTACTCTCTCCTATTCTTTTTCTCATTTATACGTATGATTTACCTGTCTTCTTGAAAACGGATACGAGAATTTTTGTGCATGCTTATGCTGACGACATTAAAGTAACAGCAATCTATGATGAAAATGAGAAAGAAGAGGTCCAAACAGCTCTAAATAAGTCTGTTGAAAAAATGTTTGAATGGACCAAGCTTTGGCACCTCAAAGTGAATTTTAGAAAAAGCTACCTGTTCCCAATAGGACCTAATTCTTTGAGTATCTATGACGATGAACTACGATCTATGACTGTTGTCAATAGAGTGCGTGACCTCGGAGTTCTAATCACCAATGGACTTAGATTCGAAAATCATGTTGAAACTCTAGTTGAGAAAAGTCTAAGGTCATTGTACTGTCTTTTTAGAAATGTTTACAGCTCTGATGTATCTCTTTGGGTCAAACTATACAAAATGTTTATACTTCCACTAGTTGAATACTGTAGCCCCGTCTGGAACCCTTTTCGCAAAAAGGAAATCAATAAAATTGAAAACGTCCAGAGGGTATTCACTAGAGTTTTATACTACCGTGCTTTTCCAGATTCTCATTATCCTCAAACTTTACCTTCGTACAAAAACCGTCTGGAAAAACTAAATCTCAAAAGTCTGTATTATAGAAGAATTCAAAATGATTTAATTTTAGCATTCAAGATACTTAAAGGAGAACTGCGTTTGAAGCCTTCCAAATTTTGGACTTTTCGCCCTGTCTATGGTCGTCATGGTTCTATCGCTTTTCGATTTTCCAAGCTACCTACTTCGAATCGTACTCGCCAACTGAATACTTTTATCTCAAGGACTGCCAAATGGCTCGAATGTCTACCACCCCCTTTATTAGCTCTCAAAAATTCGTTCGAGTTCAAAAAAGCTATATCCAGAGTTGATGTTCTTGATTTACTACAAATTCCAGATGTTGAATAGTAACTCAGATTTTCTTTTTTTCTTTGGCTGCTTGTGCATCACTCCTACCCATGTTTGCTTTCTCCTTTGTTTCAAAGATTGATTAAGTGTAACAGTTGATTTGTCTTTCCATGTTACCTCTTTAATTCAAATTCACTCATGTGCTTTTCATTCCAGTTGAACTAGCGGGCTCTAGAAGGCATATCCGAGTAACGATTAATTCTGTTGAATTTCCCTACCCGACTCATCAATTCTCTTCTTCACCGGCGGGAGTCATGGCTGGGTGGTGCGTGCACGCTGGGGGTTTGACGAGCGGGTGTACTGGCGGCCCCCTGCCAGTGCACCCGTTTGGTTGTGCTGGCGGGGGCTGCCGGTGCAACCGTTTGTCGGGCCCTCGGGGTGCTCGCGCTGCCTTGTTATGGTCATTTCCGTTGGCGGACTAGGATGGATTGTTACTGCAGAAATTCTTAACGGGATCTCTACTCGGAAATATGTCTTCTGAAGTCCCTTTCTAGCATATCTATTTATGTGTACATAAACTATATTTAAACTTTGTATTCTCTGTGATTGATGTTTGTCTTGTAATTACCTTTTCCCTGTTCAACATACAGCACGCCTACGAGCGTACAAAATAAGTAAATAAATAATTAAGCGTCATGATAGAATACAAAAAGGAAGTCATCCGGGAGGGGGGGGGGGGAGGGGAAGCCCCAGATATTGCGACATATTTATAGGAGTGAATCTGAATGAGGCAAGTATGGTGAATGATATTTGAAAAAAAAATCAGAAAACAAAAAGATTGCGTTTTTGCAGCATTTTCTGCAGAAAAGGATTTTATTCAAATCATCCCAGAATTTAGGAGGACAATTCTCAACTGAGCTTGTTAGACTACGGTTGAGTTGGAAGATCAAAAAAGCTGTTGAAGTTTAATAAAACGAGAAATTGCGCTTAAATCTTGAGCAGAGAG
Source organism: Cylicocyclus nassatus (assembly GCA_958299035.1). Lineage (NCBI taxonomy): Eukaryota > Metazoa > Nematoda > Chromadorea > Rhabditida > Strongylidae > Cylicocyclus > Cylicocyclus nassatus. The sequence continues at coordinate 107,558,147 of CATQJL010000001.1, forward strand.
TCGCCACGCAAATGCTGGTTTATCTCGTTATGAAGTGATTCGACTTTGTCATTGCTCCTGGTCGTGTCATGAAAATCACAACGATATACAGCATTGCAGGGTTTTGTTGAGATCCCGCCAAGATCTACGACCAGAGCCAAATGCCCCGTCGGCTCTGGTCTGTCTCCGTTGCTCGTCTGTGTCTCCGCGCGCTGTGCGTTACCTCGCTAGCTCATATGCGGGGCACGCGGCATTTGGCTGTGGTACCCTCTTCTTCGTTGTTTTCAATTTAATTCTAGCAAACTGTATATCATATCAATGCTCTTGATCTCCACTTTTACGCTGACAATGTCCTAAAACCACATTTTTTGATTTGGTCGAGAAATCCGGCAAAAATATTGTTTTCGAAAATCTCTTGTTTTTCTCCTAGTTTACCTCTTTTCACACGGTTTTTTCATGGATTCTATAGGTATCGCTTCTGTTCACAACGCAAACGAGAATTTTTTTTTTTGCGAAAAACCGTAAAAAGTGCGTTTTTCTTTGACTTGTTCTGTTTCAGGGCTTCCGCAACGATTTTTTCCCAGCTTGGGCCATTGTTGCTCAGAACAATAAGCGCAACAATCTAGACAAGGTCCAGGGAAAACGGGAACGTCAATGCGGGGGTAAAAATTTAAAGGACGCATCAAAAAATTAAATTTGGCTTCGACGTTCTTTTCGACTTAGTAAAAGAGAATCTTTGCGTTTCCATAACTAACTCTTTCTTGTTTATCTCCTTCTTGATGACCGCTCCTTCCGAAACATGTTTTTTAAAACGATCGCAAAAAATTAGCTTTTCTTCGCTTTCCCCCGTGTTGCGTTGCTGGTTCTGGAGCGAAAATTTGCACTTTGAAAAGCAGCCAAATAATAGTTTTCAGACCTCACTGCAGCGTTTTTATCCGGTTTTTAGCAGTTCCTTTTGATTTTTATATCTGCTTTACGTCAACTTCTCTGATCTTCTTCAAACAGCTTTCACTTTTTATAAGGTCATATGTTCAAACAACCTTCACTTCTAACGCCCTGTCTCTAGACTATCGAAGGTATGCCTGTTCGAGTTCCTGCTATGCGGCAGAGTACGCATGCCGTCACGGTTAAAATTATATGATCCCACGTGATACTGCTTCTCTGCCATGGTGGGGACCGTCGAGTTTCAAATTGTAAGGCTTTGGAAAACGCATGTTCTCGCCGTTTTCGCGCCTTTTAATGTGGATTTTCGGATTCACTGTTGCGGATAACCCCCGGTAAGCGGATTTTCTAAAGATTGAGTTTTTGCTCGAGCAGCCTTTAAGTGGAATAGCGCAGGTGTACGGTAGATGTACGGTAAAGGCCAAGCATACTCCCCCGGTTTGCCTAGGGAGTAATTCATTTTTCTCGAATTATGATGGGTACACGGTAGACAGGTGAAGATTCTCAGAAACTGGTGCCAGCGAACTTCGACAATGGCCTTCCAGCCGGCGGCCGTTCCATCATTTTGGGCAAAGCCGAACGCCGGCCGGCGGCCGTTCCAATGTGCAAAAGCTCGGAAAGCGCACAAGATTGCGCGTACAGTAAGAAAATAATTTCAAACGTTGGGCGCTTGTGTCTTTCAAGCAGAAAACTATTTTTATTAATTTTCCTTCATTATTGTTGGGGTTTTCCACTTTGATTGCGTCACTTTCTATGTACGAATTTGATAGTTGATGTAACCCATTATTGTGATTCTGCTCATTCCATTCTGTTTTCAGATTTCAAACTCCATGGTGTTCGTTTTCTCTTCTTTCTATATCCCTGCTTATTTTGACTTGAATGGCGAAAACACCGAACATCAGTCGTTCATGCCTATTTGCTGTTACGTGAATTCTATGTGTCGCATCACCTTTTGGGCACGAACTATGAAGTACAAACTAGACGTCCACAAGTTTTCAGGAGAAAGCTGCGATATGCATGGTGGTTCTGTCCTTGCTTTTTCGATGGAACTACAGCGAATGGTTGAGTGCTATCAGTTTAACACTATAATTCGTGAAAACGAACATGGCTTCTGAAGAATGGTCCTTTATATATTCTCAGTGCATCAATTTGTGGACTATTCCTGCTTTGCTTAGTATTCTAATCTATATAGAAATCATTGATGTGTCGGTTCCTCCTATGCGGAGAACATAATTGGAGGTGTCGGTCTATCTAATATTCTACCCCATTTCTCTAATTTGTGCTTACGGCTGGACTCACCTCAAAAGGCGTAAGTTCTCCTACTCAGGGATTCGCACCGTGCGAGCGGTCCTCCTATAAAGGCTAGCGTACAAGCGGTCGGCATAAGCCTAAAGCTTCCGTGCGTGCGGCAAACAGTTGAAGCGCCGTCCAAGCGGCAGGCAATGCTACCGTGCAAACGGCCGGCGATACGTTTGCTCGAGCGAGCGGCCAGCAATGTGTCCCTCTTATCGGCCGGCAATACCAGTTGCCGCGCAAGCGGCCGACAGTGACCTCTATCTTCTTCTCGCAATTCCCACATGTTGGAAGCGTAAACGGTACCTGCGTGAGATACGACGCAGCGTTTAGGATGCTAAGCATTGACATGTCGTATTATCAACATTTTCCTTCAACTGCAAAACTGAAATGAACTTGTGTGACATTACAGCTATCATGAGTTATGGTATGGGCTTCCTACGAAAGGTTTGGCCACTGCAGGCATCGATCGACGTTTGCAGAACGTGAACAGGATGAAGCTATCCAAGAAAAATGGTCAAAGGATCCCATACAAAATTATTCCAGCAGCAAGCGAGCGGCCGACCTTCTCCGCGCAAGCGGCAAGTATTAGAAGCCGTGTGGGCGCCCCTTAACCGTACCACCGGCCCTTGACGACCGTACAATCGCACACACCGACGATCGTTTGTAAGGTCGTCGCTGGCCGCCCGCACGGCGCGAGTTCCTGATTGTAAGTAACTACCGCTTGAACCTACATTTGCGATGTTTTCTAGGGACCGATACGATCATCTGTATTAACTATCTGCTGGAACGCATATGTTTCTGATACTGCTTCGCTAACAGACGTTGTTGCAACTCTATACATAGCTGTAAGTTTTGGTATCAGTTGAAAATTGTCAATACTTTGTTTCATTTACAAGTTATTGAAGCAACTCATCAACAATCGGAAGTGGCATTCAAAAGTACAAAAATCTTCAAAAAATCAAAATTCTTCTAGCCTATTCGGAACGGCTGTCCAACGATGTGTGAAACAGTTGCGTCAAATGATCTCGCATGAAAAGTTACTAGTTTTTAGCTTCAAATGTATTTTTCATGTATCGATGTACAAGAGTTTAATGCAATTCCGTATTGTATCTTTTGGCTGTAATAAATATACTGTTGAAGATTCGCCATCCTATATTGAGATTATAGTGGAACGAGAGCTAGAATTCAAAAGAGGAAGTAGTGTGGCCCAGCGCCATTTCGTTGCGCCACCGAAGCATGCCGGCCGGCGGCCGTACTGGTACCGCTGGCGGCCGTTCGACTCAGGGCCCGGCACGAGCCGGTTTCTAGGGTTTCTGAAAACGAAGTCTCCCCTGACTTTCGGAAGTTTTACGAAGCCCCTTTGACCTACTAGGAGAAGATGAAAACAAGAAAGATTTACTAGTCTGAAAGAAAAGACGTAAAATAAGAGTGAAAATCCAAATCAGAGCTGAATACTATGCATGCACAAGACTTTGGCACTAGAGCGCGATGTTTAACAAAGCGAGAAGAAATGAAGGCAACAAACAAAGGAAGATAATGATATGATAAAGTCTTCATGCTAGGGGTTAGATTTTTGACCGGGAAATCCGTCCATGCTAACAAGGGAATGGTCAGAAGTCGAAGTGGCCAATCCATACAAGCTGCACACTATTCGATGCAGCATAAAATGCTGATCTCAAATCTGTATTTCGTATCTGCAAAGCGCCTTTGTAGGCGAAGTTATGAGCAGCTTTACTGCGAAAAAACCGTATAAAGAAAACGCGAAATTAGGCCCATTATTGCTCTTTCAACTCACCTCTAGGCACGGGTCATATAAATTGACCTGGTTGCATGTTTTGGTCCAATACGGAGCCGAGATTGGCTTTGTACGGCCAAGTTTGCACTTTACACGCACAATATCTTAACAAAGTAATGGCCTTCAACGGCCTATAATTTCGTCCACAAAAGCGCTCTGCAGATAAGGAAAGCAGAGTTAGAGTCAGCGTTTTATGCTGCATCTAATGGTATGCAGCTTGTATGGACTGGCCACTTCGACTTCTGACCATTCCCTGGTAAGAAGATCCGAAACTTATGTGAAGTGACGAAAATATATGCTCCAGACGATCTCAGATCGTCTGGTGGCCGTCTGGAGACGATCTAATTTTGAAAAAGGTATTACTTCACATAAGTTTTCATATCTTATATATAAAGCTGAATGTCTGTTTGTCTGTCTGTCTGTCTGTCTGTCTGTCTGTCTGTCTGTATGTCTGTCTGTACGTATGTTCCGAATAGAAAATTCCATTTCTGAACCGATCGGGACCAAACTTGGCACACATACACTTTGGGCCCCGGTGGGTGTCATAGGCTACTTTTCGTCATCGATCGATATCGATTTTATCGATTTTTTGCAGAATTTGAGCTACGGGGCTGGGAGTTGGCACAGGGGGGTAATCGAGCATGCTGATCACCCCAGTGGGGGTGATCAGCATGCTCGATTACACCCCCCCCCTGCCAAATTCCAGCGAAAATTGGACTGTGACACCCGCCGGGGCCCGAAGTGTATGTGTGTCAAGTTTGGTCCGGATCGGTTAAGAAATGGAATTTTCTATTTGAAACATACGGCGGAGCCGGGTAAGCCAGCTAGTTTTTACATAATACTTTCGCAAATAATTTTCTATGCATACACTTCAATTTTGGTGTCATATGCTTTTGTGTGCGCTGTAAACAAGCAATTTGTTTATTTAAGCCTTGCTTTCAAATGCGCACTTTTCGCCGTACACGATAGAGCATGTCAATCGTGTGATCACCTGTCCGAAAAGCTTGTGTTCGACTAGATGGCGCTTATTCTTTGTGCTCGGTTCCGACTCTCAAAAACTATATCCCCTTTGCTGTTTGCTTCAAAAACGTCCAGTCTGCTTCCAGGCGATCTGTGCCGGGCCCTGGTTCGAGTACCGGCTGGCGACCGTTCCGGCCGAAATGTCGGCGACGGACCAGCCGGCCGTCGAACGGCCGCCAGCCGATGCGAGTGTCTGAGTTCCAGCGTTGCTCAAATCGTAGCCTTAAGGGGTTTTTAAGCATGCCGATAACGAATATCATGCTTGCTCGCTGTAAAAACCTGTTATTGTGGAGTTATCGTAATTTGGAGCGTATAAGTAAGCACCCTTCCCGCTTTTTAAATCAAGGTAGCTTTCCAAAGATTTTCGAGGATTTATCATGCTAAGTGAGTACGATAATTCTGACAGGACATCAGATATTCCCCTCCGTTACGAAAAAGTCCCAAAACGCAAGAAAAAGGAAATTCGCAATCACGTCAAATAACCCTCACCAAAATTCAGGCAAATAAATTTTGACCCCTACCGTGCACCTACCGTAGTCATATAAGGAGACGTTTTCGTACGGAAATGTGTGATATTCTTAATCAGCATGTGGAAGAACCCCTCTGGCCCAAGTTCTAGCGAGATCTTCTTCCTAACGCTGCTTGACACGATTCAATCACTACAAAAGTGAGCTGCTTCCTCAATGAGACTATACGAATGAGAATTGTACCGAAGAGAGCATACCAAAGCAAGGAGTCAAAAGCACTACGTGTGCTTCAGTTTCGCCCGTCATTTCAATAAAGGACATCATATTTGCAAATGACTGGGTCTTAGCGCGACATTTACCGTGATCTGGGCGCTGAATCGGATTTGTTTGTTGTTACTCGGTTGTGTTACGAATGTGAAATTCTCAATTTGTTTTTCGCCTTTTTGCATCATCAGTGTAGATAATATGCAATATTTGATCAGTGTGGTAATCAGGTTTCACAATTAGCGCTAGGCTGTAGTCATTTCGATGTTTTTTTTTTTCACTTTCCGTTGCGCTTTCAGGATTGTTGTTGTGTTTCTCGCCATCTTATCGCTCTCTTCTTCAGGAATTCCCTATATATACCGGTTAAGCATCTAGATGTCTGAAGTGCCACATTATGTCCTATATGAGCATGCGGTTGGCTAAAGGAGTTCGAAGATGCTGCATTGATCGTACAGGAGGTAAGGTTTTTGTAATTCAACCCTTGCACTATAGGCCGGGAGGTCGTTCCATTTGAATGACCTCTGGTCTAAGAGGAAACCATAGCAAATTGCAGACACCCTCATGCATGTATTGTATGACGCGGTCCCACAATATGTACCCTTTTCTTTTTCGTAAAAGAGCTATCGTCTCATAAGGTATTCTCTTGTAATAACTGCTTTTTGAAGGAGTAGGTGAATGGAAATTTCCATCTAATGTTTTTTCTTCTTAGTGCAAGGGTTTTGCTCAAAAGAACAGCTGAGCTCTGATATGCGTATATATAGAATATTGGATAGTCGTTAGGTTTGTTGCCGGGTCAGCGAGAAACAAGTATCCTTCAAGCTCAGGCGCTAACCTTGCTACATTATATAGTAAATTCCACGAAAAATGCAATCAGGCTGCTTTTTAGGCACGCGTAGTTAATCCACTCCATCCTCGCATTTGGTTAGATCAGTGAACTGGCTAGCAGCGAAGTGGATTCGCGAAGTTCGCGACAATTTCCTGTCAAGATTAACTCTGGCTAGTGTGAGGATGCAGACCAGTTATCGTACGCAAAGACTGAACGGTTTGCGTCCGACTAAGTAGGATAGTTTGTACGTGTAAGGCTTAAAGGCAGCGTCCGAGCAGAATCTCGAACAAAATTTTTTTCGCTTACCTGGCCTTATTCTTCCCGTTTATTCCGAAAATGCAGCTTGCAGAGAACGAAGATGTCGAAAAGGGCTTCTCCAGTAGCAATTGATTTTGAATAATGACGGTTGCCGCCGAGGTTAAGACGCAGTCGCGTGCTCGACATACCTTCGATATCATCCCATATGTCTTTCCTCAACATGGCGTGGATTACGTGGCTTGATGAGGTGCCGCCTCGCGTCGGGCTCGCGCCACGTTGCGTGCGCATCTTAGGCGTGATGTGGCGCTCAAAACAACATGGCGCAAGCTTTTCCACGTTGTTCTTGTTGCCACGTCGCGCCAAATGATGCGCTCGCAACGTGGCGCGAGCCCGAGGCGAGGCGGCGTCTCATCAAGCCACGTAATCCACGTCATGTTGAGGGAAGACATGGGATGATATCGAGTGTACGTACTCTGGCTATCGATTGAACGGACACGTCGCCGGGGCGGTCCTGTCGCCACTTCTGAAGCGGTTTTCTCGCTTCAGAAGCAAAGTGGTGCAATGCCACTTGGGCAAGAGCTCCATCAGGCCGAGAACCCCTGTACGCTACAGTTTCGTTTTTGCCCGGACGCTGCCTTTAAGGCATACCTCACGCTATCCGGTCGTCATGATTTTTGGTCGCTGCGACTAGACTGCTTGGACTACTGTTCATTGCGTGAAAATCGCTCATCGCTTGATTACCGAACCTACCGATAGCGTTCGTAGACGCTCACACACTATACCATGTTATACGCACTTTTGGAAAACTTGAGCTAGTTTGTTGAAGTGCATTTATTCAGAGGAAGTCGAAAAGAATGTAGCGCCATATGCTTTCAGAGAACACTATAGTTTGCCTCAATCTTAGCCAGGATAAAACTGGCATGGCGGGAGCCTGTGTCGCGAGGTATTGCGTCGTCTACGGCTAACTAGCCTGCTCTCTCCTCAGTCTCTTCGCTCTTTACGACAGCGCGCCTATGCAGCGCAAACCCCTAGCGCTGCGAGAGCACAAACTCAGCTGACAGTTCGGCCCGATCCTGATTGGGCAGATTGTACATTTGACGAGGAGATATGAATTCTTCCATTCCTTTCTAATTCCCACCAGCGCTTGTCTACCTGCTTCAGTTGGCATCTACAAGCGACCATTACTTTATGAACTTTTGGGCCCACTTTTCAGTCATTGGCAGCTATATACGTTAGCGCTTCGTAACAGCGGGGCATAGTTGGCATTGGCCCTGTAAAAATTCTAGATAGACATTTTCCAACAAAAAGTGCCTCGCGAGTATTGTCCGCCAACTGCGAACGATTATAATATCTTCATTCTCTGTTAAAGAGGCACGAGCACGCTTTGCGTAAGTCAACATAATAAGTTTATGAGTGCGTTTTAACGCATTTTAACGCCGTTACCATTGAAATTCCTTGAAACAGTATATTCGAACTTGCGTTGGTCAATGATCTCGAACATGTTCTTCTAGAATCCTAATAATAAATCAGCAACGCTTCAACACTCACTCACGAATTCGACACTCAAGCGTACGCAAAGCGTGCTCGTGTGGCATAGAAGGGAATGGTCAAAATTCGAAGGGCCAACCCCAGCAGTCGTAGATCGTTGAACAAAAACAACAACAACCGTTGTAACCAGCCCTCTACTTCATGTAGGGCTGGTTACATATCCACTTCGGCAGCTGCTTATTGGTTCCCTGCGAAGTTATGGCCCCCGATTCCGCCGTGGGGCCGCCGCGATCCCTAAATACTCTTCACGCTGGCACACAAAGTGGACGCATAGCGCAGTGGCAAGTGTGCAGACTCATAGGACCAGAACCGATTTCTGTTTGCAAGTTCGGCTCCTTGCTCGCTACTCTTTTGCAACCTATACCTAATATCTATGGCCCGTATGCACGTACATCCCCCTCAGGCAATCGCCGGGCAGGCGGGCGCCGGAAAATACACGTTGCTGAAATTTCGCATTCCGCTCGCAAGTTCCAAGATGATGTTCAGCGAGTTTTTGAGAGACCGCCCGCTGAATTTTTTTTTGCTCTTGTCTTTTGCAGATAAATTGTTGAATCTCTGAAGAATCTCAGCAAGCGGCGTTCCGAAAAGTCCTGTTTGCTTTCCAAAAAATCCGCGAGCGAGGTGCGAAAAATTAGCCATCTATTTTTCCGGTGCCCGCCTGCCCCCGGCGATTGTCTGAGCCGCTGGGGAGGGGGAGGGATCTGAGAGGGGATGCGTCATATCTCGCTACTCTGCGTATCTTTCTTCTTGTTCCTCTTTGCTTACGCAGTTCTTCATACATTTCTACCTGCGCAAATGGATGCCAGATTACTTCCATACAAGACGGTTTTTTGCCATTTGTGATCCCTATGGCATCCCCTGGGGATCGCCTCTCATTTAAATGATTTATTTTCCTGAGAAGTTAATGAAAACGCTGTAAAATTGTACTGAGGATATACTTCGGCACTGCTAAGCATGTTTTCGATAGGAGAGATGGAATCTGAAGATCGTGAATTTTTTGACGAGATCTGCTCGCGTTATCTTGAGATTTCACTTATTTTTACTATAAACATCTTTACACTGCCGTAGTATATCCGCAGTACAATTTTACAGCGTTTCATTGACTTCTCACGAAGATAAGTCACTTTGAAAATGAGAGGTGATCCCTTGGGGATCACATAAAATAATGAAAATCTACTCAATTATGCCAGTAACCTGAAATCAATTATGCGTAGGTATTAGGACATGAGAACCTTCACAAGCAAAATAGAGAAGGAAGAAGAAAGATACCTAGAATAACGAGATATGCCGCATCTCCTCTCATCCCCTCCATTCCTCAGCGGGGATGTACCATACAGGCCTACATTGTTAGCGCGAAGTCCCTAACGCGGTTAAAAAGGTACTTCAACATTGAAAGACTTCACAAACTCTTATTTCAATCAATCCAGCTTCTTGAGAATTGAGGATGATCATGGTGAAAGCAAGAATAAAGGTGTCGATGAATAGGAATGCAAGAACGAAGAGAAGCAAGAAGGCGGCAGCTGAAACCAATCAGAATATGTTCTGGCTTGACGATATAGATTACTAATTTTTGGCTTGACGATGTAGATTTGAAGTCTTTAGGTATTGTTTACATTTTTAACCTCGTTACGGACTTCGCGCTAATAATACAGATAGGACGTCGGTTGCAAAAGAGTAGCAAGCAGAGGGAATCGAACTCGCACAAAAGTCATCCGATGAGTTTGCACACTTACCATTGTGCTTGCGTCCAACTTGCCTCTCAGGTAGAGCGACGAGTATTTGTTACGCGCGGCGGCACCACGGCGGAATTGAGGACGATAACTTCGTGTGGGAGACCGATAAGCAGGCATCGAATCGGGTCGTAACCAGTTCTCCAAATGATGTTCAACGGTATACGGTTTGCTGGGATTGGCCACTTCGAATTTTGACCATTCTTTTGTTAGTCAGAGAATGAACGATACATGTTACCTCATGTGCCTAAGCAGCCTAGATTGCACACCTCTTCAGTTTCAGAAATCTGATGTATAAAGAATCGTAAGGTGCATTCAAAAATCATCAGACAGCGGGAAAACAAGCGGGTCCCGAAGCGTGCGCGCCTGCAACTAGCTACTTTTATATTACTAGCTTACTAGTCATGCAAAGAACAATCGAGATTTAATCGGGTTTAATTGTGATTGAATCAAGAACAGAAGAAGATTGGTGTTGCGAGAACAGTAAATGTAGGCTAACACAGATGGTAAGGTCACATAAGGGACGCATTCCATACTACATACTCAGCATGTATTACATAAGTTTTCAAGGACTAATAGTATGGAAAGTTTGACACCATTGACGACCATTCCTCTCTCGTGCTAGGAAGAAGCGCTTATGTGAGATGGAATTGTCTAATGCTTAGCATTTGCAAAAAATAACTTTTTACAAAGAAGGCGCCGTTCGAGCGATTCGCCCATCGCCGGTACAGAACTAGTGATGGCGATTTTGCCGAATTTCAGCGATGTCGCTGCCATATCCATAACGAAGGTATGCCCGTTCCAAATTGTCCCGCGATACAGGGTCCGGCACGCGTTGGTTTGGAGGTTTTTAGGAAACGAAGTCCCCCATGACTTCGCGAAAATTTACGAAGTCCCTTTCGATGTGAAAATCAGTAGGGAAACCGTTATTCAACCAAGATAGCAACAAAAAAGCGAAAAAAGCGCATTTTGAGGTATGTAATATAACAAAAAAGCAAAAAGAAAACATTTCGCGTCGATTAAAGGCTCTGCCATTGGGTATAGTACCATTTTGATGCTGGGAATGTCGAAAATCTCCTAGGCCAACCACATCTGTAGCCTCAACAACCCTGCGATGCATTTCTCGCCACATATTTCAAAGGACACCGCAAGTGATTGGAGAGCGATATCTATCAACGCGTAGAATTATACTACTTTTGACTCAAAAAAGGGGAGAGGCAACGGTTTGATCCGCTTTCTTCACTATATGATAGATTTTTGACCATTATAATCGTCCAAATCAAAAAGGTTCAAAACTTATGTGAACTCTCCGATATTTATGCTCCGAACCAACCCAGTTGGTTTGGTAATTGGTCTAGAAACCAACAAATCCGAGAACGGATATTAGGACACATAAGTTTTGAGAACTTTTTACATAACATAGTTTGGAGTAATATTGTATACACATAGCCCATATTCGGAGCCATTTGATTGTTTGTGCGCTGTAAACAAGCCATTTGTTTGTTTGAGTCTTGCATTCAAAATTCGCGCGCTTGCGAAAGAACACGTTCAACTCGTGAACCCTGACACGTTCGTCGTGTTTTTTGGCGCTTCCTCCAGGACCTCATAAAAACGATGTCCCCGTTGCTTCTAACTCCAAAAACGAAGTCCAGTTTGACCCCAAACCATCGGTGCCGGGCCCTGCCGCGATATGTCGCATTGTCGATCTGGCACAAAGGCAGGGCGACTACACAGTGAGGCGCGCTGCGCGGCGGACTTGTAACACATGTCCGATGAAGAGATCGCGCAGCGACGTTGGTCGCGTGAGGTACGCCTTAGGCTCTAGAGGGAGCAGCTTACGATCAGTGAGAAGCCAATCGCAGTAACATCTTATTTCTGCGCGTATATCGCTCATGCATGGTTGCGAGGCTGAAATCTTGTTACTACAGTCGTCATTTCGGACTTTCAACAGCCACGTCATTTTTCATGGCCGTGAACTCTCCAAGGAAATTTTTCGAGTAGTTTGGGGTGGGTGTCAGCACCCAGCTCGTACTACTCAGAAAATTGCCGAGGGCTAACTCGTTTATAACGATATTCGTCCATTGCGAACGATGTTTGGACGATTGATAAGTCGAAGGCGTCCGTTGTACGCTGGGTTACTGATGCGTGAATTCCGGAACAGCTCCATCACAACGCACGGTTTGACTATGCTGGAACTCTTTCGGAACTTAGGATCAGTATGAACCCAGCTTACGCTTTTATCTGCCTCGTACCTTTCGCCCTAAGTTCTTTCGCAACGCGCAGTGTTAGTAGTTGGTACGTATTTCAACCATTGCCAGATCAGCTCATAAATCTACATATCAGATATTCTTATCTCTGGCACCTGCCATATTAATCTTCTTGATCCACTCCACTTGATCCACTTGATCCGCTTGATCCTCTTGTTCCGCTTTGTGCGAAACGCGCGCACGCAGCAGTTTGTCATTTGGCGCCGATGGGTCAAAAAGAGTTTTGTATGGTTGCGGCACATACGCTGTACGCGACGCCAAATTACAAATTCTCAAACGGGTCAAGAGGATCAAGTATGGCTGGTGCCTAAGTATCATGCATGAAGAAGAAGTTATTGAGTCCCCGATTTTACCAGAGCTTTATTTCAGGTTGATGCTTCTATCGCCGATGTATCTAAATTTTGTGGAATCGTGAAGTTAGCTGCTTTTGATCCTTTCAAGAATACAGAGGCAGCTCTTGAAAATGCTAATGCTATCTCTGAAGGTATTATATATCTGCCTTATCACTTTGGTTGCTGTTATGCTCACTGTCTGCTTATGTCTTATTGCTATTGTTAGTGGCCATTATGCAGGTTTGGCTCATGCGGATCTACTCAACTTTCTCGAAAGTAGTCTCCCTCATAAGAAGAAAAAGCTGATCTTGGGTGTCAATGATTCAAAGCTGGCGGGTTCGTTAACTGAGGCGAACCTCGGCGTGCAGCTTGTATTTGGAGGTGTTGTTACCGAGGTCTGTGAGCATCTAGATGCTCTCGTACCAATGACGAGAACGACCTCTTCGAGCGAAGACATTTTTTAGATCTTACGTGGAGTGCGGGTACACTTTGCTCATCTTGCTAAGGATCTCCCACATCATTCACTAGCCAAGGCACAGCTGTCCCTTGGACATAGTTATTCGCGTGGAAAGGTACATTACTTTTTATTTTGTCTTTTTTTTGGTTTGCATCATTGAGCTTTTTGGGTATTTATGGAAATCTCCACAGCATTTCTGTCTAACTTATACATAATTCACGCACTTAGGCCTGTATGCACGTACATCCCCGCGGGGAGGAGAAGGGACCTGAGGGGGGAGGCGTCAGATCTCGCTTCTACATATCTTTATCCTTCTGTTTCAATTTTGCTTATGAATTTTCTCATTCGCTGATACCTGCGCATAACGGTTGCCAGGTTACTGCCATACAAGATTAGGTATCCACTATTTCGTCTGATCCCTTGGGGATTCCGAGGGGATCACCTCACATTTTCAAAGTCATTTATCTCCCTGAAAAATCAATGGAAACGCTGCAAAATTGTACTGAAATTATACTGCGATACTGCTGAGCATGTTTTCGACAACAGAAATGGAATATGAAGATTTTGATTTTTTCGATAATCCCTGGCTCGCGAGCAGCAGTTCATCGAAGATTTTGATATCTTGAGATTTCGCTCGTTTCTACCATAAACATGTTTAGCAGTGCTGTAGTATATTCTCAGTACAATTTTAGAGCATTTCCATTGAGTTTTCAGGAAGATAAATGACTTTGAAAATGTGAGGTGATCCCCTGGGGATCCCCAGGGGATTAGACAAATAGTGAATATCTGGTTTTGTATGACAGTAACCTGGCATGCGTTATGCGCAGGTATCAGTGTATGAGAACCTTCAAAAGCAAGACAGAGGAAAAAGAAAAAAGATATATAGACTAGCGAGATATGACGCTTCCCCCTCAGGTCCCTTCCCCTCCCCGCGGGGATCTACGTGCATACGGGCCTTAGCAATTCTGTGAAGTAGAATCAACTATGGTAGTAGAATCAACTATGTTAAGTACTGTTTTCACTTGGTTCATAATCCTGCCTTGAAGATCATTTGAATTTCATGTGCGTGAAGCAAAGTCTTTCAGTAGTTTGTGTCGTAATGAATGTTTCTTGGATTATTTTTGGGGTACTGTTTCATCTGGTTAACCTGAAAGCTAAAAAGGGAGGGGGAACACTCCGCTGCAACTTTACAGGAATTTATTTGCCACGTTGGTCATAAATACGGATTTCGCACAGATCCGCCGGTCTGAGTTACCATGTGAGTGATACTTCATGAATTCCTGTCGTGCAGGGAATTCTCCAGCGCTGATATCGTACCTGGCTTGTGCGTTGAATCTTTTTTGCCGATTGAGGAAATAATTGCAAAAAAAAAAACTTGCGAGCTATCGGTATTTGGTTCCCAACAGCCTGTCTAAGAGTCTCTATGGAGTTCTGAATTTATTCGCATAGTACCTCCAAAATGGCCGCTTGATGACCAACGTGCCAGATACAAAGATGAACTTGCAGCGAATTTTAACGGTTTAAAGTCTTTCAGATACTGTGAGGTCGTACCAGTCTAAGCAGATGTCATTCTTTTAGGTAAAGTTTGATGTTCATCGTGTTGATAATATGGTCATACAAGCTATCGCACTCTTGGATCAATTAGATAAGGATATCAACCTTTTCGGAATGCGCATCAGAGAATGGTAGGCGCATTAATTTCCGGCTTGTCGAACTCAATTTGTGACACTTTATCATGGCCCATATCAATAGTCCGCCTCACAACCCTAAATTGTGATAATGGAGATCATCGGTAGCTCTAAGAAACGCATTTATAGCTTCTAATTAGGGTCGGCTGTAACAGTGTAGAATTCTATAGTCGCACCATTTCAGGTACTCATATCACTTTCCGGAACTTTTCAAAATAGTGCCCGATCAGTACAAATACGCTCGATTAGCTGTGGCTATTTTGGATCGTAATAAGTTAGGGGAAAATGCTAATATAGCAAGTGAGATTCATGGTACGCGAGAAATACACGAATCCTACAGCACCACCTTGAACCGATTTCCATTTTTGTTCAGAAATTGTTGAAGATGAGGAGAAAACCAGGGAGATATTGGAAGCAGCTCGTACCTCTATGGGTATGGATATATCAGACATGGATTTGGCCAATATCGAAAGTTAAGCGTGCCGTTTTGGCTCTTTCGATTTGATAAGCTGAGGCTTTAGGTTTGCCTCTCGTGTTGCTTCTCTTACTGAGTACCGACAGCGCCTTCATGAATACATCAAAGACAGGATGAATAGCTGTGCTCCTTCACTGAGTGCTCTGATTGGGGAACAGGTGAGACTGTACATCTGTTATCTCTCACTTCATCCTCAAATTTGACATGTAAACATTATTTTTCTGTGAAGAACGGGTTTGTGTTTTAGGTTGGAGCACGTCTTATCTCACATGCTGGGTCCTTAACAAATTTGGCGAAATATCCGGCTTCAACTGTGCAGATTTTAGGTGCCGAAAAAGCGTTATTTAGGGCCTTGAAGACAAGATGTGAGTCTTTGGTTTTTCTTCTGATAATCACTCAGATCCAGGCACGATCGCGCATGTGCTGATTTATACTCATAACGATATATAATTTAGCTGCCACTCCCAAATATGGATTGCTTTTCCATTCATCATTTATCGGAAGAGCTTCGACAAAAAATAAAGGCAGAATCTCAAGATTTCTTGCTAATAAATGTACGATAGCCTCTAGGATAGACTGCTTTTCAGAAGTAAGGACATCTCCTTTGTCGAAACAATGGGCCTTGGCTCAAACCTCTTTCTCGTTCAGGTACCAGTGTCAACTTTTGGTGAGTTTTTGAGAGGTCAAGTTGAGGAGCGTCTCAAATATTTCGAAACTGGTGAAGTCCCACAAAAGAATATTGACGTGATGTCTAAAGCCCAGGATGAAGCTAAACTAGTTCAAGAAAAGGTAGGTTCTGAACAATACATCCTTCATACAATCATTTTTGTTTACAGGTGCTCAAGAAGAGGAAGAAGGCAGCCAAAAAAGCCAAGAAAATTAGAGAAAGTGAAGTTCAAGGTGAAGAAGCAGAAGTAAGTGATCCGACACAGGAAAAGAAACACAAGAAGCGTGTCTCTGAGGAACCCGTTGCTGCAGTAGAGGCAGAACTTTT